>JARYHS010013630.1:258233161-258350040 GCA_031002005.1 Vandiemenella viatica | reverse complement strand
ATTTTGCATCATAATTCTAATAGACAGCAAGGTGACTTGTAGGTGACTGATCCGTTTGATTATAACCGTCACTAGGTTTGTGAGGGTAAAGTTCTTGTTAAATCATAAGAACCAGTGAAATAATTGCTCGGTAACAATGTTTATAATTATCGCGTTTCGCCAGCATTCTACTGAAAATATCTTGTAACGATTCGCTAAGCTCCCTGTTACATATCACTTTTTATTGTATATAAAGTAAAGGAATAGAATATTTTTCCATTTCTTGGGATGTCCACTGTATGTTCGAAAGATGCGCTTTGAAAGGTGAGAGGCAAGGATTTTACGCTTCAGTGAAGGGCAGACGGCTGCGCCTTTTGGGCAGAATGTTAAGAGGATTAGGGATTTCTGTCGGGCAACCGGTAAACAGAATTCCTTCCTCCCGAAGGAGACATCGGCTCCCGAGGTTTGCCGAAACTTAACGTGGCCAAGAGAAGCACAGATTCACATGACGTCAGATGGTCAGCCAATCACAGGGAACATAGTACTAAGATTCGGGGAATTTTATGTTCTATGTCGTCTTCGAGCCACAAGAGGCGGAGTCAGAGTTTACCTCCGTGGCGGCAGAAAAAGACGAGACACTTTCCTTCCAGTGGGAGCCCAGACAAGTCACTGGTGACTTGCGGTCCATGTGTGCTGGGCTGACTTGTGTCCTGGAGACCATCTGAGGCGCACTTCTAACTTGCGACTTGCCGCATACTGCTGGCGTGGCCAGTTACGATACGACGCTCAGCGCTACCTGCCGTGGAACGGTAATGTGTTTCTTCGAAGCCATTCAGCCTGCAACTTCCGTGAAACTGTACCCGTAAGCGCATCTGAGATAAAGATCCTTGCTCTGATCTGATAAACCACTGAGCTAGACTGTGTAACTGTCGAATGCAGGTTAATCATTCGTGGCGTCCCAACCTATTAAAATTCATTACTGTTTGCTATCATCATAACTGGTAACATACTTTGTATTAGAATAATTGTGAGATTTTTAAAGTACAACTATACTTGTTTGCTTGCATTTAAAGGGCTCATTGTACGTCTGAGCGTTGCTTAGAAAATTGCAAAACCTCTTGTTTATTAACGTAATGGTAAATACGCTCAGATTTGTAGATGCCATTGTAAAAATCTTTATTAAAATGTCTTTTTGTGACAGTTTTCAAATCCCAGAATCATCCAATTCTCATTTGAATAATTTACATTTTGAATTATAGTATCCTATATAGCGTAAAATTAATTAATAATTCCCCCCCCCCTGGTGATACGCTACAATTGGCGAACCCAAGCGTTGGGGCACGAGTAAAACGTGGTATTGAAACCCAGAATTTTTAATAAGTTTCATGGAGTGTTGCAAATGGCTTTTGGCAGTTTTATTATTCTTGTAGAAAATAGATAGTGCATAACTTCATTTTGATGTTGCATTCATTACATGTATTTTGTGTTTGGTTTCTTTTGAAAATTTATGTGTTCTTATGTGCTCATGTTTGTGCTTAATTTTGATGGATAATTTGTGCGAAGGTTCTGTCCGCATGCACTTGCTATGTTTATCCATTACAGCGTTGATATTGTTTTTTGTGATCTGTCTGTCTTTTGAAATTTTTGTTTGATATGTGGTGCATCATTTGCTGAATTTGAGGGAGTTTCGTATTGTTTTATTGAACCGCGAGAATTGCTGGGGTATTTCTATTTTTCCCTGTGTTTTGTATGGAGATTTTGTGTGATTTTCTTGAGACTTTCGATTTTGTGGGACTTCGGGTTTGATAGTATAGGTCGTTCATGAAGCTTAGATCTGGGGCTGTCATAATGGAAAATTTAAATGTAAATTCAGACACCCAGGAGATCATGAATGAATCGATTTCCGACGCAGTTAATCCGGGCACTATTGCGGAAACTCAGAGGGTTGCAAGTGTTGATTTAACTTCCGAAGGGGTACAGCTCGCAATCTACCATATGTATTTGGTGAGACAGAGACGGAAAATTTTCCAGATGTCCCTGACGAAAGTGCCTCAGCACAGTCCAATGCTAGAAACAACATGCAACAGAAAACACAGCACCAGCTCAAATTGAAAGCACACTACAACTAACGGATATTATGGCATTCTTAGTGAAATCACAAGAAAAAATAAGGACATGACATCACAGTTTCAAAAATCGCAAGACGACATGAAGGCACATTTGTCAGGAAAAATCGATGCACTTGACGAGAAACATGAGATCACTCTCAAGATGGTCGAGAATAAACTATCAAATTTTCGGGGGCAGATTTCTGAAGATGTGAATAGTTTTAAGGCGGACATAAGATCCGATGTCAATAGTTTGTCCCAAGTCACAGAGAGCTTAGCTGACACCTGCAATTCGTTGAAAAACTCTAATGACGAGTTATGTGAACGATTAGAATCCACCAAACGAAATATTGAGAAGGTCAGAGCGGAAAACAGTGCGAACCTTGGTCAAATATCAGAATTCGTTCACTCAGTAAAGGACCAGGTCGAAACTAAGTTCGCGAATGTTAATGCTGAAATGGAAATTTTGTCTGGCTCAGTTATACAGATTACAGACTGTCAGAAGGAGCTACAGAATTCGCAAGAAAAATTTATGGCGGACACGGGATCTAAATTGTCTATGTTCGAAAAGAAGATAAACAACTTGCAGGAATCCCCCGGAATGGCAGATCAAACAATGCAACCTGTGGACATAACGCTATCAGTAATGTTGAATTAAAAATTCCACGTTTTGGCTCACGGAAAAATATAAACCCCAAGGCTTATATTTCGGAATTGGACCGGTACTTTGAAATAAAGGGGGTACCGGAAACGGCAAAATTACTAATAATGGAACATTCTTTTTTTGAGACGGACCGCCCATGGCTTTCATTATCCTACCAACCAGGAATGTCGTACGACGAGTTCAAAGAGTTGTTTTTGCGTACATTCTGGTCGAATAAGATACAAAATCAGGCAAAGATCAAGCTTTATCAGGGCAGGTACGACCCGCAGTCTGATCATTCAATGGAGAATTACGTCGAAAAACTGGTCGTGCAGTCAAGATATTTTGACGTAGCCATGTCTGACGGCGAAATAATCGACGCAGTTATGACGCATTTTAGCCCGCAAGTTCAGTCGCATATCAACCCAGTGCTGATCCGCACAATTCCGGAGTTTCTGGACACTCTGAAAAATTTGGACGCGATTGGTCGGCGGGCAATGAAAGCCGAAAAGCAAGCCGAAAAGGATTCTGGGCAAAAGGAATCGCAACCTAACTTCCGCGGCGCATATTCAAACCAAGGGAAGGACCCCAGAAACAAGCCTTGGAAGGGAAACAGCGGAAAACCGTACCAACAAGATGGACGTGGTTCATGGAAAAGCGGGGGCCAGCAAGGGAACTACGGGCCACCTCGAAAAGATGCGGCGGCTGTAAACGCAATTGCGATAGCCGAAATGCAGCCCGAATCGGAAAATAACTACGAGGAGAAGAGAACGGAAAACGCTGGCGGCGAATGTTCGCATGACAGCCGGAAATCACAATGAAGTTCTCCAGGGGATGCCGACATCACTTCCGAAGTTTGCCTTAGCAATTTGTCGTACTGGCGAAATGGGGGGCCGGAAGATGATCAAAATGATGCCGATATGGTGCCACATAGTGAGCCCGTTCAACGAGTGCGGTGTCCCCTAATTCCTATCAAGGTATACAAATGAAGGCGGAAATCTTGGTTGACAGTGGTTCAGAATTGTCGGCTATTTCGCAGAAATTTATGCTTAAATTAAAGGAGAAAAACCCGTGCATACGAATCATTCCCACCGTTCAAGTTACTGTTGTTCCAGCATTTGGCCGGAAAGAGAAAATTGTCAGCCAACAGGCATTACTGCCTGTGAAGGTCGCTAATAGCGAACTGTTCTTAGCAATGTTGGTTATCCCCGGATTGTCCCGCGACATTATCTTAGGCTGTGACCTATTGGAAAAACGCCGGGCAATCATTGATTGGGGGGAAGGAACGATAAAAAATTTAGTTCCTGAAGTCCTACATTGGAAGCTTGACGAGCGCCCGACATAACGGGGATTAGGCTTTCCGAGCAGATGCGAGAACCATTCGCGGACGGTACCGAAATTCCTCGGACGGAAAGCGTAAGCATGAATGCCATGGCTGACGAGAAGAACATAATTCTGGAGAATTTGCTCACGAAGGTCAAGGATAACAAAAGCTTGACGGACGACCAGCGGGATAGACTCGGACAAATGCTCCAAGAGAATTTAAATGCTTTTTCATACCGACCGGGAAAAATCAAAGGCTACGTGCACAAGTTTCGTGTAACAGACACGACGGCACTGAAGGGTCATACGTATGGAGTACCCCAGAAGCTGCGACCGGCCGCACGTGAGGCGATAGCGGAATTGGAGCGCCACGGAATAATTGCGCCGCAGGCATCTAAGCATTTAAATTCCATTACTTTCGTGGCAAGCGAGATGGTTCAGTACGCATGTGTCTTGACGCCCGCATGTTAAACCTGAGAATAGAACCAGACGGAGAGCGTTCGGAGAAAATCCCGGAAATCATAACGAGGTTTCACGGAAAACGCTGGCTGTCCACTCTGGACGTCACGTCGGGTTTTAACCAAGTGGAACTGGAGGAAAGTTGCCGGCCATATACAGCCTTTGTATTCGAAGGAAGACAGCTGTGTTTCCAGAGAGTGGCGTTTGGCATAAGGGATTCGTCGAGCGCATTCATAAGGGCAATGAACCATATGTTGCCACCCGAAATAAAAGAGTTCTGTACCACTTATATTGATGATTTTTTAGCATTTAAAAATGTTGCTCGACGTGATAATTAAAAACGGCGTAACTTTGCGTCCAGATAAGGCCACACTTTGCACACACGAAGTGGAATATCTGGGTTTTCGCATCACACCGGAGGGGATATCTCCATCTCCGGAGAAAATAGGTGAAATAGAAAGGATGCCGCCCCCCACGAAGTTGAAAGAGCTGAGAAGTTTTTTGGGGATATGCGCGTATTATAGAGGCAATGTACCCAATTTCGCCAGGATATTACGTCCTTTGTACGACCTACTAAAGGGAGGGCGAAAGTGGGAATGGGGAGAACCGCAGCAAGCGGCATTCTTGCAGATAAAGAGAATCTTTGCGGAAAAGATCTGTCTGAGACACCCTGATTTTCAAAGTCCGTTCTATTTGTACACAGACGCAAGCATTGGAGGTTTGGGAGCTTGTCTAAATCAAAAGGATCAGGATGGAAATTTGAGAATAGTAGCTACCGCAAGCAGGACGTTGAAACCACCCGAGACCAAACTCTATGTTAGCGAACTTGAAATGTTAGGGATATATTTTGCGGTGCAAAAGTTTAAAGCATACTTGTGGGGTAGCGTAACATACTTGAGGACAGATCATCAGGCCCTTACGTTCCTCCACAATGCCAAGTTCACGAGCAATCGCATAACCCGATGGGCAATGTTCCTTCAGCAGTATGACATTCATTTGGAATACTGCAAAGGATCAGATAATGCATTGGCGGACTGGCTCAGTAGGCATGCCGGAGCGTGTGAGTCTGGCGAGGTAGAAAGAGCGAGGCCAAATGAAATCTTAATTGCAGCCATAACGCTGGCGGACGGCACTACTTCGGTGGAGATGAAGAGGCTGGTTATAGCAGCGCAAAAACAGCAGGAGGACATAAGGAAAGTGCGCAACTATATCCTCCGTGGAGAGCATGCTGACGACCAGCATGTGAGAAATGTCGCCATGCTTTGCACAATGGAAAACGACGTTTGTTTCCGCCGAGCAGATGCGAATTCGCAGTGGAAAATCTGGTTGCCCGAGGAGCTTAATCCATACGTCGCTAATTTATACCATCTGCAGTGTGGACATCCGGGTACGGAGAGGCTATATCACACCCTCCAATGGGAATATTACACCAGTGCGATTCGAAAAAGCATTGCGCGGGTAACTCGCACTTGTGATACCTGCCAAAAAGTAAAACACGCGAATACGCGGACGGCGGGTCCGTACTCGCCGATCATTCCAGATGGACCACACGAACTCGTATGTCTCGATCACTATGGCCCAGTCCCAACTGGCCAGTATAAATTTAAACATGTGTTTTTGATCTTGGACGCTTTCACCAAATATGTGAAACTATACCCCGTCGCGAAGTTGAGTACGCGTGGATCACTAAAAATCCTTTTTGAGAAATATGTACCACTATGTAACCTACCGCGGGCGGTGTTGTCAGATCATGGTACGGTATTTTCTTCTCCCAGATGGAGAAACGCATTGGAGGCCAGAGGGATAAGAGTGATTTATTCATCAATACGCTCGCCGCAAGGAAACGTCGCGGAGAGATTCATGAGACAGCTAAGCGTGTATATGAGGACACTCATAGGCCAAAAGCACTCATCTTGGGTAAAACATATCCCGAAGATAGAAGAATATTTTAATACTACGGTAAATTGCGCGACGTTATTCCGGCCGGTCGACTTACAGTTCGATAAGCGGTCTAAACTCCTTGCTGAAAGGGTAATAAAACACCCTGCTTCAGGAGGAAGAAAAAACCGGGAAGAAGACATAAAAAGGGCGCATGAATATTTGTTGGAAAAGGCGACAAAAAGACAAATTAAACAAGACAAAAAACATACGCAAAGGTTCGAGGTCGGACAACAAGTTCTGGTACGGGCGAATCCTATATCGGATGCGAACAAAAAGTTGATTTCGAAGTTCTTTTGGCTTTATCATGGTCCGTTTGCCGTAGAAAAGGTGATTTCGACCAACTGTTATATGTTAACGGATGGAGTTTCACAGATGGACCACACAATGCCCGGAATCTCAAGGTTTACCACGCCGCCTAAGGTGTATGAGTAACAACAGATGTACAGGTACACAAGAAACCGCTACTCCCAGGAAGGTAGACCCAGATCCTTATCTCGGGTAGACGACCCATTAGCGGACAGAGGCAGAGAGCCGCAATTGCCGGCGGCTGGTGTACAATAACATATGATTTGGCATATTTCTACATTCGTAGCAACTATGCATTTTTGACTATAAAATCCTGAAGGGAAAAATTTAGTTTTTTTTTAAAAAAAAAATATTTTTATTAAAATATGATCAATTATTCCTAAAATTTTGTGTAAATCACGCACTTACTTCAGTTTCTCTGACAATGTTCTGCGTATATTGTAGATATTAAGGTTTCTAGAAGTTTTTTTATTTTAAGCCTTTATGTAAATAGGTCTATGTGTAATTTATATTCTCATGTATATGTTATTATTGTGTTTAATATATGTTTGTATGAGGGATGGCTATCTGAATTCATGTGTTGTTGCAATAGGTAAAGGAATTCTAAGACGGCCAAAAGATGTAAGAAAGCCCATTAAAATTCAATTCACAAATCGAGAATCGCGGTGATTTTGGGATCTCATTTAAAAACTGTGGTAATTGTTAAAGTGCTAATTATTATGTTTTGGTCTCAACTAAAGTAGAATCACAAAACTCAAAATAAAATTATTATGTCATAATAATTTTCATTAACAGTGGGGCATTATGTAACGATTCGCTAAGCTCCCTGTTACATATAACTTTTTATTGTATATAAAGTAAAGGAATAGAATATTTTTCCATTTCTTGGGATGTCCACTGCATGTTCGAAAGATGCGTTTGAAAGGATAAGAGGCAAGGATTTTACGCTTCAGTGAAGGGCAGACGGGCTGGCGCCTTTTGGGCAGAATGTTAAGAGGATTAGGGATTTCTGTCGGGCAACCGGTAAACAGAATTCCTTCCTCCCGAAGGAGACATCGGCTCTCGAGATTGCCGAAACTTAACGGCGAAGAGAAGCACAGATTCACATGACGTCAGATGGTCAGCCAATCACAGGGAACATAGTAATAGATTTCGGGGAATTTTATGTTCTATGTCGTCTTCGAGCCACAAGAGGCGGAGTCAGAGTTTACCTCCGTGCCGGCAGAAAAAGACGAGACACTTCCTGCCTGACTTCCCTCCAGTTGGGAGCCCAGACAAGTCACTGGTGACTTGCGGTCCATGTGTGCTGGGCGGACTTGTGTCCTGGAGACCATCTGAGGCGCACTTCTGACTTGCGACTTGCTGCATACTGCTGGCGTGGCCAGTTACGACGCTCAGCGCTACCTGCCGTGGAACGGTAATGTGTTTCTTCGAAGCCATTCAGCCTGCAACTTCCGTGAAACTGTACCCTTAAGCGCATCTGAGATAAAGATCCTTGCTCTGATCTGATAAACCACTGAGCTAGACTGTGTAACTGTCGAATGCAGGTTAATCATTCGTGGCGTCCCAACCTATTAAAATTCATTATTGTTTGCCATCATCATAACTGGTAACATACTTTGTATTAGAATAATTGTGAGATTTTTAAAGTACACCTATACTTGTTTGCTTGCATTTAAAGGGCTCATTGTACGTCTGAGCGTTGCTTAGAAAGTTGCAAAACCTCTTGTTTATTAACGTAATGGTAAATACGCTCAGATTTGTAGATGCCATTGTGAAAATCTTTATTAAAATGTCTTTTTGTGACAGTTTTCAAATCCCAGAATCATCCAATTCTCATTTGAATAATTTACATTTTGATATTCAATTATAGTATCCTATAGCGTAAGATATTAAGAATTAATTAATAATTCTCCCCCCCCCCTGGCGATACGCTACATGGTCAAACAGAGATTCAGGAATCAAGTTCTAGACTGTAAATCGTACCCAGGAGCAGACATAGACTCTGACCATCATTTGATAATAATGAAGTGCAGGCTAAAATTTAAGCGAATAAGGAAGCAGTATAAGCAGAACGGACTGGAAGTGAATAAACTGAAACAATCTAGCACAAGAGAAAAATTTGCAGAAATGGTAGACTTAGGTCTAAGAAGTAACTCTGAGAGGAGTTCAACCGAGGACGAATGGAATGCATTAAAACCGAAATAATGAAAGCTGGTACAGAAACATTAGGCTTTAGGGAACAAGCTGCCCGAAAACCTTGGATCACAGAAGAATTTTGGAGCTGATGGATCAGAGGAGAAGGTACAAAAATACTCAGGATGAAGCAGGAAGAGAGCAGTACAGGCAATTAAGAAATCAAATAAACAGGAAATGCAAAATAGCCAAAGAGAAATGGCTACAAGAAAAGTGTGAAGAAGTAGAAAAGGAAAGGACGTAGGTAAAGTAGATGCTGCATATAGAAAGATCAAACGGAATTTTGGAGAAATGAAGAAAAAGGGTATGAACATTAAAGCTGCCGATGGGAAACCTCTTTTAAGCTCAGAAGATAGAGCAAACCGATGGAAAGAATACATTGAGAAACTGTATGTTGGGGACGACTTGAACAATAGTGTAATGGAAAAGGAAGGCGATGTCGACATTGATGACTTAGGAGATCCTGTTTTGAGGACAGAATTTAATAATTCTCTGAATGACTTGAAAGTAAATAAGGCAGTTGGAATTGATGAGATCCCTGCAGAACTTCTTAAATCCCTAGGAGAGGAAGGAATCGAAATATCATTCAAGCTGATATCAAAAAGTTATGAAACAGGAGAAATTCCAACTGATTTTAATAAAAAATATCATCTTCACACTTCCAAAGAAAACACAAGCCGACAAATGTGAGAATTATCGCACCATTAGTCTAACATTACATGCTTCAAAATTATTGACCAGAATAATATACGGAAGGATGGAAAGGGTAGTAGAAGAAATAGTAGGTGAAGATCAGTTTGGGTTTAGGAAAAATCGCGGTACAAGGGAAGAAATTCTGTCTTTAATATAAATACTTGAAGCGCGGATCAAGTAAAACAAAGATACTTTTATGGCATTTGTTGATTTAGAAAAAGCTTTTGATACTGTTAGGTGGGACAAGATGTTCAAAATTTTAAAGAAGTCAGGTCTAAAGTATCGAGATAGAAGAATTCTCTATAAACTATATAAGAATCAGTTGGCTATAATAAAAGTAGAGAGTCACGAGAGACATGCATCAGCTAAAAAGGGTGTGAGACAAGGCTGTAGTCTATCCCCGTTAATATTCAACTTGTATGTAGAAGAAGCAATGAAGAAAGTCATAGAAAAATTTCCATGTGGCATAAGTTTTCAGGGAGAAAAAATCAATAGGCTACGATTTGCTGAAGACATTGTCTTGTTAGCAGAGAGGGCTGAGGATATTGAGAAGTTATTGAATGGCATGAACAAAATACTGAAGGAAGATTTTGGACTGAATATAAATCAAAGCAAGACCAAAGTGATGAAATGTAGCAGAAATGATACCAATCACAGTAGATTAAATATAAAAATATTATCGGATGCAATAGGAGAAGTAAGAGAATTCTGTTACTTAGGAAGTAAAATTACAACCGATGGCCGAAGCAGGAATGATGTTAAAAGCGGAATAGCACTAGCAAAACGTGCCTTCATGAAAAATAGAAACCTTTTAGTTACAAATATTGATCTAGGAATTAGAAAGAACTTTTTAAAACTCTTTGTGAGGAGCACAGTACTTTATGGTAGCGAAACATGGACTTTAGGAATACCGAAAATGAAGAATATTGAAGCATTTTAAATGTGGTGCTACAGAAGAATGCTGAAAATTAAGTGGACAGAGAAAGTAAGAAACGAACGAGTTTTGGAAATGATGGGTGAGAAAAGAAGTTTGTGGAAGAAGCTTACAGAAAGAAGAGACAGGCTGGTAGGTCATATTTTAAGACATGCAGGAGTGGTTAATTAGTTAGTGGCGGGAACAGTGGAAGGTAAGAACTGTAGAGGAAGACAGAGATTAGAATATATGAAGCAGATAATTGAGGACGTGTGCTGTAAGGGGTATGTAGTAATGAAGAGGTTAGCACAGGAGAGGAAGGGATGGAGGATTGCATCAAACCAGTCAAAAGACTAACGACAGCAAAAAAAAAATCATAATCCAAGATTTTTAGTAATTTCCTAAACTATGCAAGATTCCAAGTGAGGACTGTAATGCAATGGTGAACATTCAGTGTATCTTGTTGCAACGAATATTAAATAATTATTGAGTTGTGTAGGCTTGAAGCTAATCGTGGCCTTCCCGAGCCACGGAGGCAGGAAGTCAGGGACAAAGGGTTTTGCCGGCTTTTACCTTGGGATGGGGAGTGCACAACAGGCCGCTGACCTGATGTAAAAACCCGACACCCGAATACGTTCTCACCCCTGAGAACTTAACCGAATATGTCCGATCTCTGTGATATTCCGCAGGGCAAATAAGATATCGGGGATATTACGTGACATTAGGTGCCAACCTCAAGATCCAATCCAAATGAGCACATAACTTAAAATCCTGGGAATTTTCTGTTAAATGTGATCTTCGAGACTGCAAGGGGCGGAGCCAGTAATTTCCTCGCAGATAGAAGAGCGACGAGCTTCATTCGATTCTAGTATATTCTGTGGTGGACTCCGAAAGTTGGCTTTTCTCGCTAACTGCTGCAGTCCGACTCCTGGTGTCGGAAAACTGACGCTGCCGGCTGGCTGGAGCAGTTTTTCGCACGGCGACACAGCCAGTAATGCGATGATGCGCATTGCCAGATCGGACGTGCCTGTAGCCGCCTTGTGAGACAGTCTCACATACCGTGGGTCATCTCCGAACACCGCATACATCAGACGCAGAACTACAGTGGTAAATTATTACGACCAAGCCATCTGATTGTGCATTCCGTGAAAGAGAACCCTTAAGCGTCTTTGAGAGGATAGATCCATGTTCTAACTTTGTAACTGAAAAACCCCTGAACTAGCGGCGTAATTTGCCAGAACTAGTTATTTTCGAATGGCATATTCTTCATACGTGGCGCCCATGATTTTCTGAAATGTAAAGTCACAGTATTATGATACCTATGTCTGAGGTAGTCATAACTTGTATTGTACATTGTTTCCAAATAACATTATTTCTTGCATATTAATTCAGAGATGGATTTAAAAGTAAATAGGGTAAGTCCGGGTTAGATGGACCACCGGGATAGACGGACCAGTCGAATATTTTGCTGGTCTACCACAGCAGTGCTACAGTCGGTGTCTGGCATTGTTATTGTTGAATAGATGGACCCACGCTTAGTTTTGCTCGGGAGTTTCATATATATACTTTAGAAGAAAACTTCGTTTATTTTTTTTGGTGCGTTGAAAAATATTTTATGCGAGAATTCTTTGTTATGTGGTTAAGTTAGTTTAAATGTCTTCAACGTAAGATCAATGCCATAACCTAAGTGTATACTTGGGTACAATCTTAACCCAAAATGACGTGTCGGTAGAGTTGTTTGTCTGAACGGGGAGCTGGTCCATCTATCGCGACAATTAGGGATAGATGGACCACTTAAAAAACCTGGGATAGTCGGACCATTTCTCCTATTAGGGATATACTTTCTTTATAAATGAAATAATACGTATAAAAAACTTATTTTAAATATAAAAGCGTATACTGATAAGTTGGGATTTATTTCTTTTACTTATAAATGCCTACTTTTTATAAAAGAAAAGGCACATCGGGCGGGGGAAGGAGAATGGTCTGAAAACATTTTGAAAAATGCAGTCAAATCTGTTGAGAATAAGGAAATGGGAGTTAATGCTGCAGCAAAATAGAAGAAAAGAAGCATAAAAGAAGAAAAGAAGAAAGAAGAAAAGAAGAAAGGCAGGAAGGAAGAGTGAAAGGGAGGAATAAAAAGAAATTAAAGGGAGATTAACAAAAGGAAGAGAACACAAAAGAAGAAAGAACTTACGTCATCCTCAGAATCTGAAAATATCAACATTAATCCATTTTGCAACGACCGCTCTTGGTGGTGTAACGGTTAGCGTTCTGGCTTCGCATTCGGGAGGAAGCGGGCTCGAATCCCCGTCCGGGTATCGAGATTTGGGTTTTCCATAGTTTCACCAAATCACTCCAGGCGAATGCAAGGATGCTTCCATCAAAAAGCCATGGCCGAATTCCTTCCCGTTCCTTGTCCCCAGTCCCATCCCGCCTCACGTGACCTTAGCCATCGACGAGGCGTAAAACAATAAAAAAATTGCAACGATAACCTTTATGAAAGTGACTGGGATTTGATTATTGTGTGTGGTGTAATGAGAACTACAGTAAAACAAAACTAGATGAAAATTGGATTAATTGTGTGTTATGTTCTTGCTGGACACATGAAGGCTGCACAAGATTACAAAATAAATTCAGTTAGTGTGGGAAGCGAGATTCTCGAAAGAAAATGACTGCAGAATGATTAAATCTTCTTAAACATGTGAAAAAAAATTAGAATTCCTACATTTTCCAGAGGTCCATCAATCCCTAGGAGGTGGTCCATCTAACCCGAGTACCCTCGGTATAGATGGACCACCAAGTAAAAAAAAAAGAAAAAAAATCATAATTTTAAGTCTGATCAATGTAACAGCTGAAGAGGTGCGTACAATTGTTTAAGGTCATATATACTTGTTATAAAAATATATATAACAAATCATAGACATTGCAAATTTTCTGAAAAAATTACTTTAAAAAACCATGGTCCAACTATCCCGAACTTACCCTACACATTTGTTTACTTGCTCATGACGGCTAATTGTACCTCTGAGCGTTGCTTTTATGATTTTGTCAATTTGTGTTCATGTTAACGGTAAATTCGCTCAGACTTGTAATCGCCAATGATAAGAAAATAAAAGTCATATTGTAACAGTTTTCCTATATTTCAACTAAGATCGAGATTCTTTCAAAAATCCATATTTTCACTCCTTCATAAAATAAAAATTAAACTCCCCATTTATTAATGATTAATCATAAATGTATGAAGGATAACTATAACGTGTTTATCCACCAAGGCCCTTACAATATGGAGAGGTAATTGATATTACACAAGTTCATATGACTTTATGTGAAAATCTAGAGAATTTAAACAAAGTTTTCTTTATTAATTTGGAAACTATAAGATAAATGTAAACTGACGATACGTTTTGCGGCTATTATTAGGGATCACTGGTTCGAAACTATTCTTTATCTGTCGTAGCTTTTCGTAGCATTGTCACGAATGTACTTTACAACGGTCGTCCCACATGTAAGTGTCCTCACCAGGAAAAGGAAATCGTAGAACCTTGGAAAAATACTGCACATAATTGTTTTGTTTTGTATGGAATTTTGTCCAAAATTAGAACATCCTTACCCTAAGAGAGGCTAACCATGAGGTGAATGTTTAATCTGCAATGTGGAAGGAAGAAATTCGTGCCATATATTAGAAAATGATATTAGACAACATTAGGCAAGGTAGCCCCTTCTGTAGTTCAGTATAAAAGGAGGTACTGAACGTCGGAGAACTTGCACTCAAGATAATTTTCGCAGAGGTATACCAGCGAAGACTACTACTCAGAAAACTCTCAATAACGTACATAAGTAGTAATGGCATGTGGAACGTCAACAGTTTGGCAAACTGAGGTGACATCAGGCATTACAAGAACAACATTAAATCCCATTATTAAATAGTAGTTAGACACGAGGATTGTAGTCACCCGGCTGGTGCTGAAGATTTGGCAGCAGATCAGAAGCGGAATTATCTGAGTAAAATCTAGCCGTCTTTGAAGTCAATGCAGCAGTATTTTTTCTACCATATATTACTACTGACTGGAATTCGGTACATAGCTTTACTTTAGAATCAAAGCACTGTGGAGGCGCGCGTCAGTTATGCTCGAACAAAGGGCAAGGTCTATCCTTTAATAAGGAAGCGTTGGTGACTTTTTTAACCGACTTCAAAAAAGGAGGAGGTTCTCAATTCGTCTGAATTTTTTTTTTTTTTTTTTGGATGTATGTTCAGCGATATCTTCGCCAATTTTGAAACGGTCTAAATGAAATTTTTATAGTGGATAGAGTATACATCCAAAGTGGTACCATATGAATTTCATTGAGAAACCACCCCTTCTACCCCTTTACACCCCTTAAATGTGTACAAACCCACACTTTTTATCCGATTTTGATGGAACTTTGGAAATGTATACTGAAAAATAAACAGAAAAATACTGTCAACTTTTGTTTTGAAAAAACTGAACCCCTCTCCCCCTATCCACCCCTTAATTTTTGCCAATGTTCTTTATACAAAGCTAAAGTCGACACCATTTAACTGATCTCCATTAAAGTTGGCATATACATGCAATTTTTTATGGAAAAGGTTTCTGACCCAAAAAATAAAAAAAACACCCCTCTCTCCCTTTACACCCCTTAGTTTTTATACAAACCCACATTTTTTATCTGATTTCAATGGAACTTTGGAGATGTATAGTCAAAAAGAAAAAGAAAAATGCTGTCAACATTTGTTTTGAAAAAACTGAACCCCTCTCACCCTATCCACCCCTTAATTTATGCAAAACTATAGTTGACATCATTTAACTGATCTCCATTAAAGTTGTCATATACATGTAATATTTCATGGAGAAGGTTTCTGACCAAAAGACAAAAAAAAAGCCACCCCATCCCCCCTTTACATCCCTTAATTTTATAGAAACCTATATTTCATATCTGATTTTGATTGAACTTTGCCAATGTATACTTTCAAACACACAGAAAAATCTTGTCAACATTTGGTCTGCCAAAGCTCAACCACTCTCCCTCCTAACAACCCCTCAATTTTTGTCAATGTTTTCTTTTATATAAAAAACTACAGTCGCCACCATTTGAACTATTACCATGGAAGTTGGTCCTTATATGAATTTTTTCACAAGGAAGGTTTCAGACCAAAAAATAAAAAACCACCCCCACTACCCATTAATCCGTTTAATTTTTATACAAACCCACAGTTTTTATCCAGTTTAGATAGAACTTAGCAAACTTTTACTGTAAAACAAAGATAAAAAATAATGTCAGCTTTTGGTTTGCAAAAACTGAACCCCTTTCCCCATTTCCGCCCCTTGACTTTTGTCAATTTTCTTTTTGAAAAGCTACAGTTGACACCATTTGACCGATCTTTATGAAAGTTGGCACATATATGTATTTTTTTATGGAGAAGATTAGACGACCAAAAAATAAAAAAACTACCCCAGCTCCCATTTTACATCCCTTAACGTTTGTACAAACCCACATTTTAATCCGATTTCGGTGGAACTTCGCATGTGTATACTTTAAAGCAAATAGAAAAAGAAACATACTACTCACATTACTTTGACAAAAGCACAAACTTTATTCCCATTTCTACCCCTTTAATTACTGTTAATGTTCATTATATAAAGCTACCGTTTCTATCTGATTTTGAAGGAAGTATGCACATGTATACTTCAAAACAAACAGAAAAATACTGTCTGTATTTGGTTTAGAGAAGCCAAACCTCTCTTCCTCTTTCCACCACTTTAATCTACACAATGAACAGATCCTATCTGATTCTGAAGAAAATTTGCACACATATACTTTAAAAAATACATAACAATTGTGTTTAAATTAGGTCGCAGAAGCCCAACACCTTTTCCCTTCTACCCCCACCCCTCCCAATTTCCAATGTTCTTTATAGATACCTACCGTTTTTATCAGATTTCGATGAAACACTGCAAATGTATACTTAAGAACAAAAAGAAACTTTCTTTTTACAAATTCCAGCCGCTCACTCCCTTATCCCCATTTAATTTTTGTAATTTTTTTTTTTACCGAAAGCTACAGTTTTTATCTGGTTTCGA
The DNA here is from genome assembly GCA_031002005.1 of Vandiemenella viatica. NCBI lineage: Eukaryota > Metazoa > Arthropoda > Insecta > Orthoptera > Morabidae > Vandiemenella > Vandiemenella viatica. The sequence continues at coordinate 258,333,378 of JARYHS010013630.1, read as the reverse complement.
TGGAACTTTGCACATGTATATTTTAAAACAAAGAGAAAAATGCTGTCCACACTACCTTAACAAAAACCAAACTACTCTTCACCTCCACACCCCTTAATTATTTTTTTATACACACCTAAAAATTTTATATGGATATAAATTGAAATTTACAAACGTATATTTTAAATCAATCAGAAAAGACAGTCTACATTTGGTATACAAAAACCCAATCGCTCTTCTCCTTTACCCCCATCGTTTATAATTTCCAATGTTCTTTACAAAATACCCAGTTTTAAGTGCCGTCAAAATCAATTAAGCTATTTTTAAGTCATTGCAGAATATTTATAAAATGTATGTGTCCTAATATCTCAACATGTAATTTAGATTTCAACTTGGACCCCGAGCTTTTACGTTGTGAAAACCAATTAAATAACAATTTTTTCTGTGTGGTGCCGGAACGAACAGATATATTGCAGAGACAGATTTGTGTATGTGGTATGTATTAATGTCCAGATGTTACATGTTTCGATTATCGAGCAGCAGCTTTAATAGATGTTATGATTAGATCGAAACACAGCCTGGACCAAAATGTAAACTGACATTCCTTAACACAGCATCCAATATACCCCATTCTGAAAGTCGTTATAAAGACAGATTTTTTTAAATCATTCGCTTTAACCACTGAGCTACCAGGAAGTTCGCAAAATTAGAATTGCTGCGGCATATTTAAATACAAATTAACTATAATACCACTAAAAATTTAAAAATAAAATAATTGTTTAAAAAACATAAAAACCGCCTTCAAAAAAAGGGCACTAAAATTTTTAAAATAACTATATACCTTGCTTAAAAGAAAGTAAATCTAAATGGACAATATTTTACATTACTGTTATTGAAATTTTTACATTAATTAGGTATTTTTGGAGTCGGTGCCAGCCAAAACAAGAAAAAACAAAAAGATAAAAACAATAATAAATAACATTAATACATAAAAAATCATTTTACTAATTACCTACAATTAATTCTAGAAACATTTTTCAACAAAACTGAAACATATAGATGATACACCGATACCGTACTAACTATAAAGTGTTTACTGCATGATGCAGCCTACCAACTGACACTATAGCGCCAGAGATATGCCTGGATGACCAACGAGGCCGAGCAACAGATAACATACCGTTAATTTGTTTCCCTAAGCTGTCTCCCGCAATAAAACTATCTTCCTCACGAAATGCTGTAAAATATTTGGAATTTTTGTTCGTACTCTCGGTTCGCCTCGAACACCAAATAAAGTTCAGTAATTCGATCTGTGCGATCTGACAGCTGGCACCGACTCCAAAAATAACTAATTAATGTAAAAATTTCAATAACAGTAATGTAAAATATTGTCCATTTAGATTTACTTTCTTTTAAGCATGGTGTAAAGTTATTTTAAAATTTTTAGTGCTCTTTTTTGAAGGCGGTTTTTATGTTTTTTAAACAATTATTTTTTGTTTGTTTTGTTACATTGAGGGTAGTTTGCCTCTAGATTTCGTGGAAAAGTCTGTAACTTGTTCCAGTTCCTCAAGGAATCCTTACAGCAACTTGACCGAGCGTGGTGAATGAGCGCTAACGCTCTGGCCTCGCGTTCGGGAGGACGCGGGTTCGAATCCCCGTCCAGCCATCCAGATTTGGGTTTTCCATGGTTTCCACAAATCCCTCGAGGCGATTGCTGGGATGCTTCCTTCAAAAATCTTTTGCCAAATTCCTTCCTGGTCTTTGTCCCTAGTACTTTCTCGTCTCTAATTACTTCGACATCGATTAGAAGTAAAAAGAAACCTGCTTCTTGACTTATACATATCAATCGTGCATGGGAAAGATACTTGTTATACTTCTTGCCCTATAAAATCATTGCGCTCAGCTAAACTGGAAGTTGTTAAGAATAGTGCTGTTTAATGAAGTCAGTATCCCTTGTTTAAGATTTTTTTTTAAATTTTTTAAAACTTCTTTTTATTTTTTGCAAAAACTTGAAGGAATTCGGCAATGGTCTTTTGACGTAACCATCCAGGCCGGAGTGATTTAGCGAAAGAATGGAAAACCCGAATCTGGGTTCGCGGAAGGGGATTTGAACCCGCGTCCTCTCGAAGGCGAGTCCAGTGCGTTACCGCTCACCAACCACACTCGGTACCAGAATCTCATTGTCATGCTGGTTAATCATGAGTGTCAGATGAAATCGGCACCGAAACCCTGCTATTTTCGATCTGGTATCATTGCACTCCCTCCTAGTTTGAAACCTTACGAAGTTTCTGTGTGGCAGATGATGATGTCATATACTCAGTCACGCCATTTTCTGATACCCTTGAGAATTCCATTTTGTGCACGGTATGAGAACATTAAAGTGTCACTGCGGGAAGTGTCTGGAGGTTGGGGAAGACTAAGTTGAAGAGTAGGCTACGCATTTTCTTTTAACTCTAGTGTATCAATGTCAGGCTACGAACTTACCGAACGACCCTAGTATGACGTATGAATAATGCGCATACGTGAATGATAGCGGAAACATAAATGTTTACCTTAAACCGCCATTGCAGATATGGAGGGGTACAAATGTACTGGTAGGCGTATGTTGGGACGGCGCACACGATATGAATCGTAATCTACGTCTCAAAACAGAATAACAGATGAAATGTGTTTGGTAAAAATTTCCATGGAGGTGAGAAAGAAATATTTGGAGGTCAGAATGTGTTTTGTAACCTAATTCTGGATCGCCTATTGGTATTTCGCTGTATGTGTTGCACCGTTACACTAATGCATGATAATGAACGGCGCATATTAAACGTTTTGCTGACGAATGCTTAAACAGCAGATGATTGTGGAGACTGCTTACGGAACAAATTAAATTTGAAGTTGCTAACCCATTATTAATGTCATTTCAAGCGCACATTTCCATTATTTAGGGAATTATTACCGCAAAGCCTATATCTCTTCAGTACATCTTACTTATAAAAAAGTAGTTGACGCAAAGTTCTGCAGTGGTATTGAAGTGTCTTCAACAAGTTTCGTGTTCAATGGAAAGTTCAATGACAGACTTATTAATGTGTGCGTTAAAGTTGTTCTGGAATTCTAATGCGTAAAAAAAAAGAAATAAAAAAGCCGTCAACATGAAGATAAGTTGAACAATTAGAATTCCAGGGCGGAATCAAACCGGTCATCAGCGAAGCTATGGTGCGCCGATCAGAGTGAGAATTGCCTATATACGATATCCCACTGAAGTTGTGATGTTGTGTCAACCATCGCAGAAACTGATTATGCAACTTCGAGTCACTGGTCTGAGTTGAACAGTTGTTGAGCGGTCGTCGACGATTCACCGTTACAACGGAACTTTGTCGTTGCGGCTGAGAACCGTCAGGCAGGCTATAGGCAGTAATGTAACTTAATTCACACACCAACTTCTTTATCCTCAGTTACTAACTACAACATTTGTGATTCGATAGCTCAGTATACTGGAGAAATGTTACAAATTATAGGAACTGAGAATTGTAGGTATCGTTACATCCAGCTGAAGTCTGGATTCCACAATCAATTGGTTTAAGCAATGTTTAAATTTTGATTCCCGTTCTAATAACTGGTGGACAAATTACGTAACATCAGCTAGGTGAGATAAAACATCATTGGAAGCTGCAGATGGGGAAGGAAAAAAAAACCGGAAGAGGGAAGTATCAGTTAGTCTGATTGTATTATGCAAAATGGGCACTTTGTAGCATTACCGATACTACAATAACATCTTTGAGGTAGACGTTCCATGCCACGGGCCAGTTAGTACTCTTAAGGAGTTTCCATAACAACGGGATATACACAGAGAGAGACTAAGAGATTCCGTAGAGCAGCAGCTAAGGAGAGCTTGCTAATGACGAAGTCCGATAATGTATTTAATGAACGTATTTAATTTAAAATAAAAGTTGTGATTTATGTTGTGAAGAGTAAAACTAAAAGATTAATTATTTGATTAAGCTGCATAGAAGATATCTTCAGAAATAATATAAAAAGAAACACATCGTAGATACAACACGGCGTATTTCTATCTTCTTAATGAATAAACAAGCAACAGCATATTTAAAGAAATACGACATGGCGATCGTGCAGTGGACTTAGGTGCTGCAAGATAAAAAAAAAAAAAAAAAAAAAAAAAAAAAAAAAAAAAAAAAAAACTACGTGAATTTATGAATTTGAGGATACAGCAGACAACAACAAGAAAGAAGAGAGCAGAATCCTTGGAATTTGGAAACACGCAGCGCTACTAGCGGCCGAGTGTGAACCAGCAGAGAAGACAACAGCTGAGACGAGTTAAAGTTCGACCGCCAGCCATGAAATACTTAAAGTTAAGTGTTTTCAAGACTCCATCATCTTTATTCTTGTAATAAAAAACTTGGTGATAGGAACAAGGAAGTTGGCTGTGACAGAAGCGATGTACGGGTAGGATTAGTTTTACGTTTTTTGGAGATTAACATAAGCTATCCTTTCGAATTTTCGTTGTTTGCAAATCTTTTCCGGAACCTGTTTTTTATTATACAAGCACAATTAAGTGACCATATTAATTTGTTGTTTAAAATATGGAGAGTGGCCAAATCTTTGCTGATAGGGACTCCGTGAGTCAACAAAACATAATAGATGATGATTTCCCGCTACTGGCCCCAGAATTACAATCGACTCGCGTGGAGAACCTTTTAACAACAGAGCAAAGTCATGTAGTATCACAAGAAATAAGTGCACCAGACCCAGAAGTTTTGGTGGGAAATAACGAACATGAATCAGTCACTATAGGTGCATTAAAGAAAATACTGTTTCAATTTGGGTCGCAACTAACAGCACAGCTTACAGATACACAAGCACAACTAACAGCACAGCTTACAGATACACAAGCACAACTAACAGCACAGCTTACAGATACACAAGCACAACTTACAGCACAATTAAGTGAAGAATTAAAAAACTCGAAAAATTCTTTAGAGGATCGAATAATTAGATCAGAAACTGATGCACAGGCAAAGTTAGATAAGTATGTAGAAAGGGTGGAAAAACAGTTTACAAGGATAAATGAGGAACTGAAGATATGCAATGAGAGTCTAGTAATTAGAGGGTTTGAACAAAGTACAAATGCAATTCATTCTGAATCATTAAATAATACAATTGAAAGTAAGGATAGTAGGCCTAATACTGTAAGGGAAAAATATGAGATGAGTGATGTTACAAATAATGGTGATGTAAATCATGTAAAGGATAGACAAATTGTTAAAGAAGGGTTTCACTTAAAAGATGAGTTTAAGCATGAAAGTAACCAGGTGGAAACTTACACGAAGACAGATGAATCAGTAGAAAAGGGTTGTAAGTCTATAAAAATACTTGATATCAGAGACATCAAAGGAACAGGTGACTTTGATCAGGTAAAAGGGATGGAAGAGACTTTAATGAAGGTAGATGGATTAGATAGTTTGATGATTTTGAAGGATGTAAACTGTGACATTTTTTCCATTGTTGGGGAGAATTATGTTTGTCATTATGAATCAAAGCAGTTAAAGAATAATGGTGTTGAACATTTTCAGAGTTCTTTACATATTTTTGAAGCTGGTTTGCCATGTTACTGTTCTGGCAAAGTAAGATTAACTGTAAACAGAAAGTTGTTTTGTATGAATAACTGGGAAAAGGTGAACTGGAAATATAGAAAAAAGGTTTTCTCTTTTGTAGAGGGGTAAGCTATGCTTACTGCCTCATCCTGTGTACAAATTCAATCAGGACATTGAATCTACAACTCAGAAAATGATGACTTAGTTTAAGATGAATGAAAAGATTTAACACTAGTGCAAGGCACAGGTGTGTAAAGATAAACTCCATCATATTGGAATTTCCTATTATTATTAAGTTGTAGTTAGCATATTATTATTCAGTGCCACAAAACACTTGTAAATAGTACTGATTGTTGTGGCTGCGCACAATTCAACTGTAATGATAGTAAAAGTTTATAACCACTAAGTGGAAGCTGTCACTTACCAATATTGATGATCTCGATCAGATGTGCAGTCTTCGGCTGTTACCACAGCATACCATTACATAAAAGTTTATTGTCTATTAAGACTTTCTTTTATTAAATATATAGTTTGTAAGGTATACCGGAGCATTAGAATGAACAGAATGAGTGGAGAAGAAACGAGGTGTTACTATGATAGAATAAATGTGTAATGAATTAAAAAGTAAAATATCATATAGAGAGGGTACAACAGCACAGTCAAGACTCAGTTCCTGTAAATAAGGCCACTATCTAGGCATTGCCTTTAAATGATACCGAAAGGTTCGGGATTTGGTTAACACAGGCATAGCTGAGGTCCAGGTAGAACCTTCAAATTACTCTGTTGTTACATTTCATAGCCTAGATATGAATATATTCAAGATGAAGTAGAGTGGAGAAAAGTATTACTTATGGGGAGAATATAGTGTAATGTATTGAAGAAATAAAATAAAAATGAAGTTGTGATGGTGATGCTAGATTAGCAAGAAACAATGGTGTCCCAGTCGTATTAGCGAGGGTGGATTGTACTGGTCCAGGGACCAAATATGTGATTTAAATAATGTTGCCGGTTATACAACAGTTAAATGGTTCAAAAGGATCGGTCTTATGAAGAATATAATGTACCAAGGGTAGTTAATAGAAATTTTGAATGGTATGCTTGGTAAACAGGCGGAGGCCATGACAGCTAAAGATGATAATAATGAATAATCAAGTAACTGTATTATTTTAAGAAATACGACATGGCTAAAGATGATAATATTGAGTAATAATACTGGAGTATAATATACTTACTGTAATTTTGGTTTTTAAGTGATAAGGACAGTAACTCTGTGTCGAAATGTGTGTTACAGACTATATGCCGTTCCAACCAGTAGCGGCTTATGGAAAACCACCAGAGAAAGTTACCTCAAGACATCAGTCCTCGTGATATGTAAAAATGTGTTATTAGCCAAATGTAGAATATAAGCTCTCCTTACCTAAAAGGTAACATTTACAAAAAGTTTACCATAACCATTTATAATGGAATGGATGTCAAATGGTATGGTAAACTTGGGGGGGCTGTAGCATTACCGATACTACAATAACATCTTTGAGGTAGACGTTCCATGCCACGGGCCAGTTAGTACTCTTAAGGAGTTTCCATAACAACGGGATATACACAGAGAGAGACTAAGAGATTAGAGCAGCAGCAGCTAAGGAGAGCTTGCTAATGACGAAGTCCGATAATGTATTTAATGAACGTATTTAATTTAAAATAAAAGTTGTGATTTATGTTGTGAAGAGTAAAACTAAAAGATTAATTATTTGATTAAGCTGCATAGAAGATATCTTCAGAAATAATATAAAAAGAAACACATCGTAGATACAACACGGCGTATTTCTATCTTCTTAATGAATAAACAAGCAACAGCATATTTAAAGAAATACGACAACTTCGCAATAAAAATAATAGCTTTTATTTACGAAACTTGAAATATATAAAATGTAATTAAGATCTTACAAAAAACATTAATTTGCAGAACTGCAGTAAGTAACTACTGAACCTGCGCAATCATCTCAGCAAATCGTGTCACCGTCCTCCAGCACAGGCCAACGACATATGAATCTCGTAAAACAATAACAAAGTTGAATTTTAGAACAAGCTAGCTCCATTCTCAAAATGATATTAACAACATATAATCCTCCACTAGATATTATGGCAGAAACAATGTAATAACCGCTTCTTTGAACAAACAAGAAACATAAGAGAGAATAAATTCATTACGGCTGTTCCTTCCACATTAAAATTTTTTAAAACCATTTAATGAATGGTCCTTCCTTTCTTAGCGGGTGCGGAGAGGTTCTGAGTTTAACAGACTTACATCAAGCCAAAGCTGGGCTGTCTTTAATGAAAGCAATACTGAAATGTTTGAATTTATTGATCAATGCAGGGTTTATATATATATATTTTTTTTTTTTGTAGTTATTTCGTCTAGTTTGATGCAATCCTATATCCCTTCCTTTCTTGTGCCAACCTCTTCATTTCTACATACCCCTTACAACCCAAGTCCTCAATTATCTGCTTCATATATTCTAATCTCTGTCTTCATCTACAGTTCTTTCCTTCGACTGTTCCCTCCACCAACAAATTAACCAATCCAGCATGTCTCAAAATATGACCTACCAGCCAGTCTCTTCTTTCTGTAAGCTTCCTCCACAAACCTCTTTCTTCAACCATCATTTCCAAAACTCGTTCATTTCTTACTTTGTCTGTCCACTTAAATTACAGCATTCTTCTGTAGCACCACATTTCAAATGCTTCAATTTTCTTTCTTTCCGTTTATCATAGCTGTATTTATATACAGTGAATGTTTGCAAAAACTATTTTGGTGAACTCGCGCTAAACACAGTCTGTAATAAGCGGAAAGAATATGTACACTACAGCCCTTCCCAATACTAATTGCACGCACTAACGATCTAGGTATAACCAACACCCGGAAGCTCAACAACGTCATCAATACGTATATCAACCTTGTCATATGACCTACGGTTCCAAAGAAAATGCATAAAATTGTAATTTGGGTAGCAGCTCGTTTAGAGAACATGAAAGCCGTTTTAATTTTTCATACAAAAGGAAAATAGTGAGTTCATGCACATCACTTAAGTCAGTTAACCAATAAAACTTAATGCAAGGAACAAACTCACTGAAGAAACTATTCCAAATCAGTAACTTACTAGCTAAAAGAACGGCTTTGTGGTGGGTCGCGAAGTTTTGTTATAAAAAACATTATATACATTTAAATAAATTAAAATCATGAAAATCCGTGATTTTAGTTTTTGAAAAAAAAATTAGGCACGTTTATAATAAAATACATTTTTAAATATTTAAAATATCAATTTAATTAATTTGTTTTTAATCAGATACAAAATTTCTTAATAAAGTTTCTTCCTATTTTCTACATTTTAACATACTCGAATTTTTAATATTACTAATTCTGTCATAAGAAAATCTCCTATTTAATGCTAGTCTTTTGGAAGTTTTTATTCTCTATAACCCAATATATGTTAAACCAACAAAAGTTTCTTTTTCTCCAATATCTACAGCAACTTTATTTTATGTTAAATCTTGATCTTTATTAATTGTGATTGCGGAAGCTGTAGAAACTTTTCTCTTGTACAAGTGATATTCCGTATTTTACAAAATTTAACTGTCGGTGGAATCTGAACACAACCATTATTTTCATAAGTTGAATTAAAATGATTTTTAAAACGAACGATTATCACTCATGGCATTACACATATATGCTAATAAAAATAATAAAAATTATTACATTTTTTGCGAAAATAATTATTAATGACACATTTAGAGATAACTATGAATTATTAGGGCGAGCTAATTTTTGTTCAATTTCACGTCTAGACTGTAGTTATTTCAAAAAGTTTATCACAAAAATCTAAAAATCCTCTGCTAGTATCGCTCGCCCTAATAAGATCAGTGAAAGATTCTGACTTACAAAGTTTGTGGACCCATACGTCCAGATCGGAAAAATTTTAATAGGACATAATTGATGAATTATATTATATCGGTTTTCAAGCACAGGAATAGTAATAAAAGAACGAAAATTGTACGCGATTTCATTAGGTTTGCATTCACTGTGAGAAATACTTCTTCGTTTTTACGGTCAGAAAAGGAAAGTTTGAATTAATATTTAAGGTAATTAAGTACAATCTGTATTTATTTTCATAGCAGCATTTTCGTACCTTATTTCCATCTTAATGGAAAACTCGAATGATCAAAAGAATTAATCATAGCGATGCAAATTGTTGTTAGCCGTTTTAAAAACCTTGATCATGATCCTGAAAGATTACGTTAGTTCATTGTAGTATGGAGATCACTCGCCTGAAAAAAATCAAAGAATTGAATTCTGGACTGCGTATCCAACAGTATCCAACCCGCGTCCTATGTGTGTGGACTGTGGAGAATAATAGAACTTGTGTAATATGAACCACGAACACAAGGGAAAAATAAACCAGATGACCGAAATTTCAACACACAAATTCAACTACGTACTTACAGAACGTGTAACGTTATTGTAATGCATATTTACTGTTAGCTAAACGAAATTCCCTACCGAATGATCTATGCGATTTCTTGTAGGAAAAATACAGATACCGTACAGTCTACTGAACTAACTGTGGACGCTTTTTTTTTTTTTTTTTTTTTTGTAACAGTTTAACGTCCCTTTGTAACAACGTGGTCTTTAGAGACGGGAAAGGATGGGGGCAAGGAATGGGAAGGAATTCGGCCATGGCCTTTTGAAGGAAGCATCCCGGCATTCACCTGGAGTGATTTGGGGAAACCATGGAAAACCCAAATCTGGATGCCCGGACGGGGATTCGAACCGCCGTCCTCCCGAATGCGAGGCCAGAACGCTATCCGTTACACCACCACGCTCGGTAACTGTGGACGCCTATTATTTTTCTGTTTTCAGTAGACAAATTAAAGTTTTGCTTTAAAATTTCTGGATGGCGACTGCTTGAAGTGTGGTTAGGAGAGAAATATACATATACCTTGCTGTTCTTACGGTACAAATTTTGTTCGTCAAATCCTCAAAAAGTTATGAGCAGCAATGGCAGATAAAGATGGAAACCACTGTGCTTGCATTACAAAAAGTCAGAGTCTTGTCTCAAAATTGAATAGTTACCAATATACTGCACCCATATAACACAGAAATTGCTCCTGTTAAAGAAAATTGACAAATAAAAATAATCTGCTGTTGTCACTTTCCTCGATCCGAATCGTTTCGTAAAATTCGAATATCTTGACCGCAACTCGTCATTCCACTACATCAAAAAGCTATGACACACAATTATATAGCAATAATACAGAATAACGCCCCTTCTTCCACATTGAAGCACGCAGTTGACTGGCTGTGGTTGATTGTAGAACATTTTTAAATAGTGGGACTGCAGCAAGGACTGGGGGCAAGTAACGGGAAGGAATTCGGCCAAAGCCCTTTTGAAGGAAGCATCCGGGCATTTGCCTGCAATGATTTGGTGAAGCCATGGATACCCAAATCTGGATGCTCGGACGGGGATTCGGACCCGCGTTCTCCAGAATACGAGGACAGAGCGTTAACGGACTGGGAATTCGTGGTGAGAGGGGAACAAGACAGAAAATTACGGAATATTTTTATCAAGATATGGTGATGAAAACAGCTTTCGTTGAGTCACTTTATCGACAGAAACTGGTCGATATCAGAGGCTCCGTGATCTTAGAGACGTAGCCATTATCTTTGAAATGCAGACAGTGTTGTTGAAGCGGATTGCGGGTGATTCCAGACCTCTCGTTTTACTAAACATTTCATGGATCTTGTGTTTGGTTTCATTAAACTACCAACCTGCATGCATTTTTGGTCTGTTTCAGTTACGTGGAAACACATTTCCCCCGTTAAATTCTCCAAATCTCCAGAGTGTGCTTTAATTTTGATTATCATTAAGCTTTGCATTAAATGGTTATTTAAATACCCGATTAAGGGAGGCAGCGGGATTTCTTTGTATAGTTAAAAAAACCTGCATTTACATTTACATAAGTCACAGATTTTTTTTTTTTTTTTTTTTTTTTTTTTTTTTTTTTTTTTTTTTGCAAAGAACATTCAGCAACCATAGATAACCTTTAATACAAAAAATTAAATTAATATTTTACTTTCTGGAGAATAAGTGACTGTGGAAGGATATCCATCATAAAATGTTCTTGGTGTGATCATAATTTTTTTTCAAATGTTTCTATGATTGACATCATTCATCATTTCTCAACGGAAAATAAATAATTTGGAGACTTTGTTTCAAAAAAAATTTGAAATGTTGCAAAATAGAATAGCAATAAAAAATACAAAAAGAAAAAAAATCGCGGGTGTTGGGATCGAACTGAGTACTGCCCGCACATCAATCCACCACCTCTACACGCACGGCTAAACCGATGTTACTATCAAATGGTCTTCCGTAGCGGTATAACTCTTTTAGGCACAATTTTTACACTTTTTAATCCCCGATTTCTCTTAAACGGAGGCCCACTAGACAGAACTGCTTTAGGGCGAGAAACCACAGGTGTCGTACTATTTACCAGACTTGTCCGTTCTACGATAGCGATTTCCAAACTGAAGACCTCTCCTTGCTAGCATGCACAAACAAAAATAATTATAATTTATTTGAACAGATGTACAGTACAGCCAACCAGTTGCATCGATAATTCTAATAGTCTTTACCGGTTTCGACCAACATAAGCTGGTCTTCTTCAGAAGCACCTACTATCATGCTAGTGGGCGGAGATGAACATGTGCTTGTACCAAGCACACTGCGTCGAATGAGTTGACGCAGTGTGAACGTACTATTTCCATTAGCTGTCTTTACTGAGAGATAACACATCTTTCAGCAGTGGCATTAGCTTACTGGAGTCATCACTAATTGACAGTTCATCGCCTACATGAAGTAATAGTCTTCCTCCTTTCCATATAATAAAGCTCTGCTGCTGTGGCCGTACCCGCAACTCATCAAGAGATATCACAAGATTGAATGTACCTTTCCAATTCGGTAACGCAGGAAATCGAATAAAAATGATATTGAGTCTGAGAAGATCGGTTGATGAAAGAAGCGATCCTTATCAGAATAATAACTTCTTTATCAAACATGTTCCTATTGCAAATCACTGATCAGTAACTGTAAACATTACATTTGCATAATCACCTAGTCATATGTGAAGTTTCCGTTTTCTCACCTGTATTCTAGCACGAAACTATTGTTCCTGAATTGTTATTTCTTCTTGTCGTTGGTTGTAGAATTGTACGGAAACAGAAATCCTTCAAGAGCCTGCATTTTCGGTGTACTACCTCACAGAGTAATTAAGTTAAAAAATAAATTATTCACAATCGGTTGAAAGCTATAACCATTTTTTTTTCTTGTGGTGAACAGGTTTACTCTTACAATGTTTATCTAATTCGACCAGTCGGCTTTTTTAATGTATGTTTATTGAATTTGTATATCCGTTTTGTTCTTATAAATGTTCATCTCAGCTTCGACCAACAAAAGAAGGGTAAAATAGGATACTGGACTGTTCCATCTTGGAGGCGTACCTAGCAGGCGAGAACGATCTGGCTTGGTAATGATACCAGCGTGCCAGCTGATGTCCCAGCCTCGACCTATCTGTAACACATGTCACAGGTTGCGAAAGCGCGAGTTACGACTTTTCCTGACGTCAGCCAGACACACGCACGCGTGTTCGCACATGCCGCACTCGATGCAGAACTGACAGTCAACAAAAATAATATACTTGAAAAACTCGTAGATATATTGGTCGATGCCATTGTTTCTATCTAATTTCCTGTTAAATGAGCATTTTGGATTTCGTTTTGATGTCTTTTTATTGGTCACTGAATTATTTCACTGACGGAAAGAAAACGTACCTTAAATTTCACTTCTCTAATGCACTCTCCTTTTCCTATAAATACATAGAAATATAGATCTCTAATTTCCAGAATGAATTGTTTCTATAGCATGCGAAGGTTATATCACACATTCAGTGTAGCTAAATTAGGTTAAAGATGTCAAAGGATTTATGCTCCCTTTTTACTGTCCTATAGGTTATGTCTCTACACACGAAATTATCACATTTCATTCTTTACTGGAATTCTTATGCCAATTCTGCAGGAAACTAAATTAGTTTTAAATTAATCATTAATTTATGTGATTAGTGTTCAGAATGAGGTGAAGCTGGAAACGGTTACACTTTCATTGTGGCTAGGTTTCTAGCTTGAAAGTGTCCACCGGTGTGGTTGTAGAGTTGATGCCATATTGGACCGCGGAGGTAAAATGGGCCCAGATTCAAACATCGGACCTGGAGTAGCGGCCGTGCTGATAGCGGCTGTTAGGTGGGTTACAGTAATCATACAGGCGAATGCTAGGGCATTTCCCAATAACAGCCTTAAAATTACACAGTCACAACAAATACACAGGTATCATACAGAACACAACTCGTACACTTTCGCTCTACCTGAAGGTTAAGAGGGCAAGACAGAGGAGGAACACCGCTCCGGTAAGTTCCTCACCAGGAGGACTGAAATTGTAAAGATTTACTGCCACACAGAAAAAAGTATTTACTCTCTCTTAACATTGTTAATATGTTACTAACATTAATACTACCGTAGTTTTGAATCCGCATTATAAAATGTACCAGGACGCGATGTTCCTCGTCTAGAAGGAAGGAAATGGGCTAATGTTTCTTGCCATAGTATATAGCCTTTTTTTTCTAGCATTGAACTGCGCAATTCTTTTCGGTTGCATGTGTCGACTACAAAATCATCTAAGATTTTTCTTCGACTTCTCTCCTTGTCGGCAGCTAGGATAGTATAGAGGCACTGGAATGACGGAAGCGTGTGTTGTTAAAGGAATAGGCTCAAATTTAGCTCTGCAGATATTCTGCTCGTGTTGATAATTAAGATGCTATGTTATCCCTCGTTTATTCTTATCAATAACCCAGGAAGAGCAAACAGTGAAGGGATCTCCGTAACCATATCTCTGGTCGGACATCCAGATTTTGGTGTTCCATAGTTTCTCCTGGAGTGGCTCCCATTCTTTCTTGGCTCTGATGACCTGGATGTCAACGAGCCGTATAGCACTAAGCTAAATAAAAAATAACTTAACACAGTACTGAAAATATTAACCATTCCTGCTGCGAAACATATACCTCAGCATTTTATTTCAACCACAGTTATATTTGAAATACCGAATACTTATCATACAACAAAGCTTAAATATATGAGTTAGTGTGATTGATATTCAATTCTGTTTTATAAAACATTTGAAAGCAACACGATTACTCTAAAAACTGAATTGCATTCTGTTAGCCACGCGAAAAATACAAATGAAAGAAATATATCAAACTAATGAAACGTTTTGGTTTTAGTATTTTTGGAGACCATTGATATTTGAATTATTAGCGCACGACCATTTAATTGAATACCTGAAACAATGTCACAATAGCTGAAGCTGAAGGCCGACTGACTGTATAATACAGTCATTAAAATCATAGACCAAGCTGTAATAAAAGTTAACTAATTTATATACATTTAATACTACAGCAATAAAAAAGGAATTCTAAACATTTGCTCGTTTTCAGCAAACATGAGCGAGGGAACGATCAGGAACCGGTGAACTAAATGTCACTGCGGGCAGTGGAAGAAAGCAGAGCAGGTGCGGCCGCGGCATTAAGGAAAGTTCACGGCTGGATCGCCCCCAGCTGCAATGCTAACTTTCACACCGCTGGCCGATTGTGACGTCATCCCAGTAGACCGAGGCGTTTAAGCCTCTGCGATAACGAGGATTGGTCACGCCCTTGTACCCGGGGCAAGGAGGCCGGTTTATAACCTCTAGCACAATTAGGTGCATTCAACAGCTAGTTAAACGTGCATGATACACCTCGCTAAAATATCTCCCTCATTCCAGGCTCCATCTTCGTAGGTGCCACGTACCATCAGTTGCATGGGATAGCTACTTGCGTTAAGAATTCTGTCATGGTTGTATCAGAAACTACGTAAAAACTGTCTCTATTAGAACAGTACATACCAAAACCATGAAATCTACAAATTGACAGACATATTTCACTCACATCTTGAAGTGTATGCTGGTGTAAGAACAGAGACTTTCCCGGCGTACGGTTTTAATGAAGTCTTCACGGGTGTACCGCCGGATTGTGCTGTCGAAACACGATATTTCGACGACTAGCTCCACCGTCTTCCTCACATGTGGAAACATCTCTTCTTGTCGGCTGATCCTCTTTCTGTGGGTCAGCCGACAAGTACAGATGTCTCCACACCTGAGGAAGACGAAGAGCTAGTCGTCGAAATATCGTGTTTCTACAACACAATCCGGCGGTACACCCGTGAAGACTTTAATGTATGCTGGTGTCTTCAATAACCACCACGCTGCTTGGATAATGCTTGGGCCCGAGATACTTTTTTTTTTTTTTGCTTATGGCTTTACACTTCGTCGACATCTAGGGCATTGGAGGAAGGAAAGGACTGGGGAGGGGGAACGGGAATTAAATCGGTCATGACTTTTTGAAGGAACAATCCCGGCATTCACCTGGAGTGATTTTGGGAACCATGGAAAACACAAATATGGATGGCTGGACGGAGATTCGAACCGAATGCGAGGCCAGAGCGCTCGATGCCGGGATTCAGAAGGATGCGGGTTTTATCTTCGATAATGTCATTCTAACTTTGGTTTCCAACAGTCTCCAGAAATCACTAGTGTGAATTATGCTGAATTCCCTCCCATTCTTTGTCAATATTTCTCTACCGCATGTTTTTACCGACACTTCGAGAGCTGTAAAGACCAACGGAAAAAGAAGATTGGAAATATGAGGCCAGTGATATAAATGACAAGGTCTTAATGAAAACACAGTGTCTTTTATGCTAAGGAGAGAGCACTTTCATATACGCTACCTAGAATCGGACCTCTCTTTCACGATCTGAGGATGACAGAGGTCAGCCATTATCAGCCATCTGGAGGACCTCTGACTTGAAGTCAACATTGCCCTGTACTTTCTTTTGATTCGAGTGAAAAAACACGATTTTCGTAGTGACTAGTAAGAAATATGTTACAATAAAGAAGGAATATCTGCAGGGGCGGCCCTAGGCCGGTGCGAGCGGTGCGAGCGGTGCGACCGCACCGGGCGCCTTCATATGGGGGGCGCCGAAAAGACAGAGATAGATCGTCTGCGCAAAAAATGAAAAATAAATTCTATTATAACCCAGCTTTTAATACACATCATCCAGAAGAGTTTATAAGAATAAGAGTCTCAGCTTAATGCATGGTCGTATGTTATCATAGAATAGAGTCAATTCGAGTTGCTACTCGAGTCAGTTCGAGTTATTCGAATCATGGAAATCACAACTCGTTCCAAAGTTGGCACCCTCCCGTGCCGCGTCGCGCCTCCCGCACCTGTTTCCTGCCTTTTCAGTTGTAGTCTTGAAGTTCATGCATGCGGGTACATGTCCACGGGGCGAGATTCAACCTATTTATCTCTTTATACCATATTAGATCCTCAGTAATTACTATTAACGTTGGTATCGTAAATATTTACAAAGCTTATCTGGCTTTTACAGACAACACATGTCGCTAACCGAAAAAAAATAAAAAAATATGGCGCACAATACTTAAAAAGAAAACAAAACCAAGACGAAATTGAGAACGTTTCAAAATTGCTGGTAATTTTTTTAGAAGTTATCTGAATCGTCTCCAGAACTAGTTCAATACGAGGCGGAAGGAAACTTTTAATGGAAGTTATTCAGACGAGGCTCATGATAAACAGCAGCATGTGCGAGAAAATTTATCAATGGCTGGAACGTCGTCTGCTGTTCAAAAGATTACATGTGGGTATACAAGATATACCACCACCGTCGCCTTTTCAAAGTACAATTCGTGGATATGAACGATTGTCGAGGCCAAAGATATGACAGTGGATCCAATTTGGTAGGAGGAAACAAATGTGTCCAAAGCAAAATTCTGAACCAGCATATTCGAGCATTTTTTAATCAATCTGGTAATAGCAAGTGCCGCCAAAACATCAGTTAAATCTGTTTCCTTGTACGGATTTCTTTGAAGAATATTTGTCTTATTCTATACATAAAAGAAGCGATGGGATGTAGTATTCAAGCACTTAGAAGGAATATCGCCAAAAAATTGCGAAATTCGTTTCAAGAATAGAGTTTCTAGCATCGCTACAGTTCGTTATCACTACTATTCAGTTCGTGACGCCCTTCTGAAACGAATTATTCAATTGCAGTACCAGATGCCTTGTCACTTAGCCATATCATGGAGCAATTTGAGTTCATAATTACAGTGGTGACTTGGTATATAATACATTGTTTCAAGTAAACGTTGTAAGCAAAAGCTATGCAGACTGAAAGTAGACTTATGAAACTCTTAACAGTTGCTGAAAAACAGCTTGGGAATGGAAGGGGATATTCTCCACCGACCCGAAACTGGTACTAATCTGTTGAAATATTTTTTTGATTGCTGCGTTATAATGTAGTTACCAGAATTTTTTCTTTAAATCCGGGGACGCTTCACAACTTTTTCATCAAAATCCGGGGACGCTTTCGACATTTGTCCTAATTACGCGTTTTACTTTTATAAGTTATATGATTAAAGGTTGGGTTAACTTAAAAGCCACATATTATTTATATTTTGCATTTTAAATGAGGATCACAGACAGCCATGTTGCACACAGCAAGGAGACTTGATTTTCCAAAGCTGTTGTGTCCAAGACGCGGTATCCTTGTAATTTTCTTTTAATCCTAGGCACGTACAAGGAAAGAAGTGCTCTTCATATCTCTTGCTTTAAACGAATGCGTTAGCAAATCAGGGCTTTTAAAGAATTCTCGCTTGATTAAAAAAAATGCTGGGGACAACAGTAAAAATCCGGGGACATTGCGGGGACGAAATCTGTCCGGGGACAGAGAGCTAAATACGGGGACTGTCCCCGTCAAACGGGGACGTCTGGTAACCCTGTCCTCTTCAAGTTTTTTTACTCTTTTCTCTAAAAAGTCGCCACGAATAAGTTAAAAATACCGAAATGTGAGAAGAGTGCCAGCTCTGATAACAGACAGGTAGAGAAGTTGATTCTCAGATTGAAAATTTCCTATTATTAACCCGGTCAGATGCCGAAGAATGTAAAGATTTTTTTAGTATGAACCGTAAATTAGATACCAACAGATCCAGAAGAATTGTTTACAATGAACGTGTTTTAGCATATGGTCGATGCAATAAAGAATTCGTTGGTCACTCTATTAGCACAAATTTCCAAGTGCATAGCCAGGATTAGCTTCAGAATAAGGCAAAAACAATGAAAAATACTTGTTGAAAATAGTTTTACCTGGGAAAAAATACACGAATTTAACCTATTTAAGCATTAAGCAATAGTCTGCGAGGGTCCTGGAAAAATTTTGGTCAAGTTTATTTTTCGGTATTAAAAATGGAAATTTTCATATATTTTCAATTTTATATATTTTAAAAAAATTATAAAAAACTGTGAATTTGACGTGTAAGTGAAATGAGCATTGTGTTAACCATAGTAGCTTAAATAACTTTTCGAACATACAGTATTTCTTTTTACCGTTGTTTGTCATTCATACCACTGCTATCCTATACTAATTTTTCCTAGGTTTGAGTTACTATCATATATAAAATCTTTTGCCCGAGGATTTGCTCAAGTGGAATTCACAAAGCATTTATATTCGAATCCCACGGAAATTGCTATTTGGGATAAAAGTAGATGGATAATACATTATTCCAAATTTATTCCGAACAGTTAAGTAGTTTCGACGTGAAGCAGTAAAAACATCGAAGCAAACAAACTTTTACTTTTACAATATTAGTAGGATGTAAAAACTGTGTTATCTTCAGTATATCTATATGGACACTTTAATCACGAATAAACGATTGCTCATTTGGGGCGCCACGATGAGATCTCGCACCACCTGAAAAAATTGCTAGGGCCGCCTCTGAATATCTGTAACATTAAGGGTCTTGAAAAGAGTTGTCATATTGCTTTAATGAATGAAATAGTTAATCTTTAAAGTGGAACAAACAAAAGCTGTAATAAAAAATCGTTGTTGATATATTACAGTGTTTGTCAAAGTGGAGTACGCGAACCCCCAGGGGTTCGCCAGTTGATCGTAGTTGGTTCGCGACAAGATTTACGTAATGGCGGACTGGCTATCTCATGCCTATAACACGCACAATGGTAAACATCGTTCATTGTTGCCAGTAGTGGAGCTAAAAAAAAAAGATCGCAGTTTTTTTTGTTAAGGAGGTTCGCCATTGCCTCGGAAATTTTATAGGGGTACGTAGAGCTAAAAGTTTGAGATACATTGGTATATTACAAATAACCAGTCATATAGAGATGATATAAATTCATCGCACGTCATATTTTTTTAGAAAATATGTAAGTAACTCGTAATCCGTGGAGATGTATACTGAAGTGATCTCATCATATTTTGTAAGCAATTAAAACTTAAGAATAATTATCTTTAACAAATATGTACTACAGACTCTGTTTTTTTTCAAAAACACTAACAGATTTGATGAGAACCGAGGATATCAGTATTTTTTATCGAAGTTATTATTTACTCCGTCTACATTCTTAATTAGCAAAACCCGCAGACTTTGTTCTGGCTCTGTGTATTTTGATTTTCGTCTGTACATATAAAAATGTATGATATGCGCGTAATCTAGAATTTATAATTCGTTGTAAAAACAAAATGTGGGAAAATGAAAGATGGCTCATACTGATGACATTACATCATTTTTATTGGTTTAAATTGATGATCAACTACTGTATATATATTTTTGTGTTCGTAATTCGCATGAATGAACGATATGTTGACAATTCAATTTGCCATATAACTGAACCAACTTAAAATACTTTAAACTAATGCTTACATTTAGCGTAACACTAGTACATAAACAATATTTTTGATTTTCTGATTTGGTGTACAGATTTACAGAGTTTTTGGAGTTCCTACACTGCAGCAAGCAAGACACAGTTGACCGTACGAAAAACATGGATTTTATAAATTTAATCCGGCAACGTGCAGTGACTGCCCTGGAGCTTTGTTGACTGTCATCGCGAAATCAAGGACGCACAGGAAACTGCAGTTGTTTGAATTTGTAGGGCAAATCAGTGGGAATCATTGGAATGCGGCTCTACTGGCTGACAATTACCCCCTATGTTTGGTTGATCTTCCATTTTTTATTTATTCATTTATTTAATTCATTTTTATTTTTTTATTAATTTTTTAGGGTGGCATTTGAAATAACTACGACTACTTAACGTCTGGTGACAGATGAGGCGTCCAATGATAGTTTAGACTTTAGCTGTGTGTGACCAAAATAAACCGCATATAAACAAAAGTAGAGTGGAGTGTCATTCGCACAGAAACAAAAGAAGAATATTTTCTATTCTTCTTGCTGAAATATCTAAGTATACCAATAGCGCTATTTAGAATGATATGACTTTAAAATTGTTAAAGATAATTAACTGATTTATATTTCCTACTTTAGGAGTATTAGTTAATCAAGTGGATCCATTTTCGCGCTTCTAAACTGAACGCACTGAAAATGTCACAACATTATTACTCTGATCTCTGAAAAGCAGTGCCTGCAATTTACGTTAGAGGCACATAGTAAAAGTGGCAGTATCGTCTAAGAAGTGGGAACTGTTTGGTGTTGGTGAAATGTGAATGACGATTCTAAAAGGAATTGTAATTATTATTATCTTTGTCATTTGTTCAAAAAGTGGTCCGATATTCAGGGATACGTATCTTCAATAAGCTCCCAACACATATTAAATGTCTAGCAGATGATAAGAATAAATTCAGGAAAAACTTGAAAGAATTTTTAATTGACAAACTCCTACTCTGTCGAAGAATTTATTTCTAAGGTATCTACAAAATAAACTGCCAGTAGCTTGCGTAAATGTAGCTTACATAATTAACTTACCATGTATGCTATGACTGTACATCTCCTGGTGTATGTATTATTTTGTTATGCAATTTGTTTACGGTACCATGTATTCTATGAGTGTACATCTCTGGTGTATGTATTATTTTGCTATGGAATTGTTTAATGTACCATATATGCTATGACTGTACATCTACTGGTGTACGAAATATTTTGTTATTCAACTGTTTATCTGTAAATTGACAACTTTCCACATCCCACAGAGCCAGTCTCTTATACTGGGATCAATGGAAAATGAATGTATTTATTGTATTGTATTATGTTATTATTTACGGCGAGTTACAACAAGTGGATAGTACAAAAACCTTCTACATGGAAAAATACATATATGCGCCAACTTTCACGGTGATCGGTCAAGCGTATCGAAGTCTATTAACTCAAACAGATAGACCAACATCAAATTTTTTTAACTATACTTTCCGCTTTGAACTAATGTAGGCATAATACCGGCGCGTATGAGGCCGGAACAGAGGATGTGAACGATGCCACAGGAGACATATGAGACAGGAGGGATTGTCTACAGGCAGAAAGCGTATCCGTCACGTTACGACCTCGGCTTCGGGAAGCCTCCACGAGGTCTTTACAAACAGTGCTCTAAACACCACTCACACTTCCTCAAACAGTCTACCAATCTTTCATTAAGAATATAATTCAGCAATTATCCCCGTACTGTTTATATTATGACACAAAAGGCTGCAGTGCCAGAGGTGGTATAAGATCCCTGGTTGTATCGGACGAAAATTGTTGATGTCAGTATACTTTTGTATGAGACTTCAGAATATCTGGCTAATAAAGTAAACTAAATCCACATGCTGTTAAAGACAGGGTGACAGAGATTCAAGTTGTCACTGTCGTTAAACGTAAAAATCATGGAGTGTTTGTAACATACTTCAGTTACATAAGGATGAAGTAGCTGTAAAAATTTCAACCGCAAATAAAGTTCAAATTGACGACTTACATTGAGCTCATCTGGCTATCAGTAACGCCCAGTACCTCTGGTGTGTAGCCGTGTGTCCTCTTTTTAGTTAGTCTTTTATCAGTAGAGGTGCAAAATTTAACATGTACCTACCAGAAACATTTCTCTCTGAATCATGTTATATACATCTTCCGGACGCCGAGTCATTAATATTTATTTATTTATTTAGTGCATGATGGTTACATGACACTAACAGAAGATACACTAAACTTGACAGAACACACAAAACAGGGGGGAACAAGTTATACAAAGCTGAGTTTACAATACTTCAGCTGACAGATGTAAGAGCTGCTATAACAATTACAAGAACATCTACAGCTGGCCATCTAGATAGATGTTCAATTCAAGCCACCGCATCCGGCGTACCACCAAATTTCTAGGGTAGTTAGGAAGTATGTAATCTTGTTCAACGTGGTTTATTTTGTGTGAATTAGCCCCATTTACAGTAATGTGTGGAGTTCTTACCGTCATGCGTTTGACTCTGCTTCAAATAGATCGGGACGGGTGGAATCTTAGAAGTTCAGAGCAGATGATATTAATATTTACAATGTTCCGCTGTTTTTATGATGCCCGTTCTTCCACCGAGCTATTTGTTGAATTGAAAAAGTTGGGTATTAAAGTCATTTGCAGTTTTTCAGAAAGGGCGGCGAGACTTTGGCCATGTTGTTAGTTTTTAATTACATATCTCAGATTCTTTTAAAATATACTTCATGATCATCAGTTTTAAGGATTACTCTTTCTGCGTTCGTCCTCTCGTGAGGCTCACATTCAGGATCTACCCAGGAAGTCGTAGCTAATCTGTTGAATAACTGCGCATATCAACGGAATCCGGGTAGTAACCGATGACCCAAAATTTCTGGTAGTAAATAATGTGAATTAGTGAGACTTCTCAGGTCATTCTCGATCCAACTATAGTGGCATTATTAACCCAAACGAATATTATACGTGATGAGAGGGATAGAAATGAGAAGGTTTCCTTCCACTCTTGGAGTGAAGCCTGTTGGGTGATACAGACGGTCTGGTTGCCAAAAATTGTTTACCGGGAGACATGATAAGGAGCGGTTCAGAAGTGCGTTCAATGAGAGGATTACAACAGAGTGCGTGAAATGCTGTGGTGGATTATAGTGAACAGATCGTTAAAAGATCTCTTATAGATAAAACTATTCACAGATGAATTCACAACTGTAAAAATAGTGAATGTAAAAATCCTACAGCCTCATTTAGAAAGTCGTGGTGAGTCACCGTTTTAGTTAGTCAATACTGTCACGAGAAGGCGATTCGGCACAGCAGCAGAAATAGAGGTCTGGGCGAACCGAGGACCTTGCGGGGGGACACTACAAGAGACTCATATCACGGCATATGGAAAAGGCTAATTGTGATTATAATTATGTTGTTATAAATAAAAAGGCCTCTAAATATAATTATTAGTGATATTGTATTAAATAATTTGTATCAGGTGTCAAAGAATAATGCAGGCCTTGATCAATCCAACAGCAATGAATGAATGAGAGGCGTCAAGATATATGGAAGCACAATTAAAAAGTAGAAAAAGAAAGACGACCGACTATGATTGTTTGTATTGAGGAAAGAAATGGTTTATTAAAGAATTGTAAACTGATGTGGCAAATAGTAATTGTGATGTCATGCATTACTATAAAGAACTTTAAAACTGAATTACGAAGTGAATGGTAGTAATATAAACTAAGAAGAGTTATATAATATGTAAAGAAAGATAGGTATGTTACTTTCCAGGTTGATGGAAAGTATTCAGTTCTATAAAGCGAGCCAACATTCGACGTCCCTAAGACTTGAAAGAGGACGCAACATGTACTCTCACATGAAGAGCATCATAAGATAACAAAGAGTAAATTTTCTTTCTATTAATGAGTAATTTGAAGAGTACCTTAATTAAGGTAATCTCCGATCTGGTGTAGGGTGTATCTGCCTTATAACACTCGTGTGTGATCGCTGCAGTCTGTACACACAGCTTCAAATTCTGCTTTTATACTTTTTCTATATGTGATTAGGCCATCTAATCTGATTTTTTTTTCATTAGTCTCTTTCCTTTGATACTTGTATGATGTGATCACTGGATATATGGTATGTACATATGAATCATAAAATTGATATTCGGATATTTATTTTAGCCATTTAAAGTAATTATTTCCGGCATTTTTTCAGGATTTAGAAATCTATTCTCCAAAGCTATATGCAGATAATCATAAATTTGCAAAGTTTTATAATCGATTCAACACTTGAGATTGCTTGTAAGGTAAAGGTCACGGGGTTCCTTCGTCTCCTGCCGCTTCCCGCAGGGTTCGCGGAGGTAGAGCTCCGCATTCCCATTACAACCGTTGGCAATAGAAGGTTGTGACGAGGCCCACCCACGCTCCATCCATTCTTTATCTTCCTGCAGAGTTTCCTCCACGGTACTCATTGGATAGCAGGCTGAGTGGGTCTAGGATGCACTCCGGACGTTTAGCTTCGGAGGAAGATCCTGCAGGCCGCAGTCAAAAGCTCTACCACCAGAACTAAGCTTGTAACTTTCTGTAAATTGTACCACAAATGTATTGAATTTTTTATTTTGAAATCAATATTATTTAGACTCAAAATGTCAAATTTGCTACTCATCTACAGATATATGTCTTCGCGTGTTTCCCTATATTTCACTTTTCAGCCGCTGCTACCTATCACAGATCACTGGTGTTTGTGTGTGGTATTAGCATCGAGTCTCCCATTGTGCACTATGATGGTTGTATGTCGGTAGCTATGGGGGTGTAGGCGATATGGTGGTTGATGGTGGTGTATTTCGACAAAAGACGTATGTGCCCATATGCCTTTACAAAACTATGTAGCGCAGATAACTGGTGTTTGTGTGTGGTAGTAGCATACATTCACCGATCGTGCACAACGTTGCCCGAATTTCGGTAACTGTGGGGGTGTGGGAGATATGGTGGTTGAAATTGGTCGTTCAAGGATATTTTCCTACTTCGACAAAGGGCATATGTGTCCACATATTTCACTTTACTGCCACAACTATATAGCCTCAAACCACCGACGTTTTTGTGTGGTAGTAGCATCGGGTCTCCCATCTTGCACTATGGTGGTTAGATGTCAGTAGCAATGTGGGTGTGGGAGATATAGTGGTTGAAAGTGGTCGAAGTAGGGTATTTTCATATTTTGACCAAAGACGTATGTATACCTATGTATCACTTTCCAGCCAAAACTATCTAACGCAGATCACTGGTATCTGTGTACAGTAGTAACATAGAGTCACCGATCGTGTAAAACGTTGGCCGAATGCCGATAGCTGTGGGAGTGTGCGAGGTATGGTGGTCGACACTGGTCGATCGAGGATATATTCATATTTCGACCAAAGACATGTGTTCACTATGTTGCCTCAATTACATAGCGCAGACCATTGGTGATTGAGTGTGGTAATAGCCTAGAGTGTCCTATCGTGCACTATGGTGGTTAGATGTCGGTAGCTTTGGGGGTGTGGGAGATGTTGTGGTTGAAAGTGGGCGACGCATGGCATTTTCCTATTTCTACCAAAGACGTGTGAGTGCCTATATTTCACATTGCAGCCAGAACTAGCAAGCGCAGACCACGAGCGTTTGTGTGTGGTAGTAACCTGTAGTCTTCCATCGTGCACTATGGTGATTGCATGTTGATAGCTATGGAGGTGTGGTAGATATGATGGTTTAAATTGGTGGACCTGATTAAGAATAGACATGTGTGTCCCTATATTTCACTCGACACCCAAAACTACCCAGCGCAGTCCACTGGTGATTGTGTGTGGTATTAATCTCAGGTCTCCAAACGTGCACCATGGTGGTTTCACGTCGGTAGCTATGGGGATGTGGTATATATGGTGGTTGAAATTGGTCGACGGAGTGAAATTTCAAATTTCGACCAAAGACATGTATGTCCCGCTATTTCACTTTGAAGCCATAAATACCCTGTGCAGATCACTGATGTTTGTGTGTGGTATTAGCCTTGAATCTCCCATCATGCACAATGGTGGTTACATGTCGGTAGCTGTCAATCAAAATTCTTTACAATCAGGAACGAAGTCGTGGGCATCACATAAATGCTTTTAAATGATGTGGTCTACTGTTATTTCTAGGTTATAATATATCGCTACCAACTGCATTGAGTGAAATGATCTTTGTAGATCATTATCCGTCTCAATTAATATAATTTTATCATCTGCAAATGATAAATTCTAAGTAGGCAATTCCGTATTATTTTTCTATAAAGTAAATAATTTCTTTCAATTTATCTCCATAAAAGTTAAATAATTTGAGTGTTTAGTTCTTATTTTTCTGTTTTTAAATTCGTTTGTTTTTGTTTCAATAATTATTCCTCTTTATAGACTGTATGGCGTCAGAAGGTTTTGTTTCTCCTTCTAAAGTTTCGCACAATTTATTCCATTAAATTTGCCGAAGAGTTTGACATAATAATCTATACTAGATGACCCCGTGCGAATACGATGAATAGTGAGGTTGGTGGTATGTAATTGGATGAAAGAGGAATCGCATCATTTGCAGCAATGTTTAGTAAATAAGTACATAGCAAAATACTTACAATATATTACGTAACAAATAGGAAAAAATTTTGGACGCGTATAACATATGTAAGACAAACTGGCACTGGACCTTAACGGGATACAACTAAACTGAGAAAAAAAGAAAAAAAAAAAACATAGACACACGCAGACAGAATATCCACGTCTCTGTGATATGAGTTACTGCGATCATAGCCCGTGAGATAATTTCGTGCATAAAATGTTTCCATAGGAACTGCACAATGACATGGTGAAACGGCGATATGCTGACATCGCTGACATCGGCAACTGTGTGACCCCGCACGTTTATTCCCACACCAGACAATCAGTCTAATTAAAGGAATGATTATTTTAGAATTCTGGAGGAAGAAGAAGTAATCATTGAGTTCTCGGATACGGAAAAACGGTAAGAAGCAGAAGTAAACATAACAGCTGCAGTCTATTTATAAGTAGAAGCTGTCTTATGGAATAAGTTACACGTAAAAGTTTGTGTATGATGGTTGCAAACATAATACACAGTCCAGTCACATTAATGTGACCACCTCTCAAAAACCAGAATAACAACCTTTGGCAGAACGGATCGCTGCGAGGCGTGCAGGAAGAGAGTCAATTAGGTTTCTTAAGGTGTTCACTGGGATGTTGAGCCATGCCGACTCCAGTACCGTGGCCAGCTCCGCTAGATTGCGCGGTTGAGGATCCATGGCGCGAACAACCCGATCGAGGTGGTCCCACAGATTCTCGATTGGGTTTAAATCCGGTGAGTTTGCTGGCCAGGGGAGTAAGGTAAACTCATCCTGGTGCTCTTTAAACCACTTACATACACTGCGAGCTGCATGACACCTCGCATTGTCCTGCTGGTAGATGCCATCATTCTGAGGAAAAATTATTCTCATGTGGGGGTGGATATGGTCCGCAAGGACAGATATGTACTTGTGCTGATCCATCGTGCCTTCCACAATGATGAGTTCACCCAGTGAATGCCAGGAAAACATTCCCCAGACCATAATGCTCTCTCCTCCACCCTGGGTGTTTGCCTTCAGACGTTTCACGCCGTATGTGCCAACGTCCATCTGTCCGATGGAGCATAAAACGTGATTCATCGGTAAAAGCCACCTGTCGCCATTCTTTGGACGTCCAGTTGCTGTACTGGCGTGCAAATTCCAGCCTTCGTCGCCGATGAACAACAGTTAGCGTAGGTGCATTAACTAGGCATCTGCTGCGGAGGCCCATGCGCGGCAACGTTCGTGAACCGTTGTTGAGGATACACTCTTGGTAATCCCTTGGTTCATCTGGGCGGTCAGTTGCTCAACAGTTGAAGGTCTATTTACCGGAACGCATCTCCGTAGCCTTCGTTCGGCTCTGTCATCTATCGCCCGTGGTGCACCACATATTCCACGCCGCTGATTTTGAATAGTGCCATTTTGCCATGCACGGTATACTTTTACCACGGCGACACGTGAACAGTTCACAAAATTAGCCGTTTCCGAAATGATTCCACCCTTGGTCCTAAAGCCAATAATCATGTCCTTTTGGACGTCGGATAAATCGCTACGTTTCTGCATTACGCCAACGATTGAAATGCTTTCCGATGCCCTAGGACATCCTTTATATACACTCCACTGTATTGTGCTGCCACCTGCCTTCTGTGATTGGTTATCTCACGTTGACGTCGAAAGAAGGTGGTGGTCACATTAATGTGACTGGACTGTGTATAAACAACACTGTTTTCAACTATTCGTGGAGATACTTTCTCAGTAGTTTTACAATGCAATTATAGCTACTTTCTTTATCCAACTAGGACAAAAAGAGAGTTCAGTAACATTTGTTTGGTTTCAGATCATTAATCTTCACGCCTTATATTGTCGTGAGTACCTTTCCATTATTCTACCGGTAAGTGTGACTGAGATTAATATTTGAGAGCACGACACATTGTTCGGTGGTCGTGCCAAGACGTGTGGGGCAATGCCCTTTGTTGTCAGGAAACACTTTCGGTATTAATGACGCCGAGATAGAGACGGCATACAAAATGATAACAAGAAAATAGTGAAAGTACCCATGCAGTTGCTAGGAATAATCTATTAGGAGGCTAAACAGTGTGTCAGTGGTTACTCACATACCGGGCAAGGTCGCTGACACAAAAACTACACTATGGCTGAAACTGTTGACACCACTCATTCTCTCCCACTTTTACCCAGTGGCCCTTAACAAATCGTATCACTAGTGCTGCAAGAGGAACGGACGGTTTGTATGCAGAAAATTCCTAAATTATTTGATACTTAATATAATAATGGTTCAGCAATACGGAAATAATGGGATAACCTGCACGGCACTTACGGTGTCATTCTTCTCAAATTTTCCAATTCTTTGATCAGTTCTGATTGGCCGTAAATCCCAGTATATTAATGTGCTGTGCCACCGAAGTAGTTAAAAAAAATTATCTAGATTTCTGCATAATTCATGTGTTTTCAACCAACTATTTCCTTACTTTTCAGCTTCCCATATTTGCTCAGGAGGCGGGAAGTATCTCATGTAACACTAAATTGATAAGTTTGTCAAATGCATCCTATTGCATAACTACAACTGCCATTCATTTGACAGTTAAGAGAGTTGAAAATGTTCTAACACCTTTGTCATACGCTAATGTCCTTATTCCCTTCCATGAATAAACGTAGGTCCAGATTTTACTTTCCTGATTTCATTCTTCTTGTCAATACATCACATTGTAACTCCACATGATTATCTGCTCATTCGTTTTGAAGGGTGTACCCATCCACTTAGGAAAGCATCACTTTCACATTACATATCTAATATTATTATTTGACTTCTGTACGCAGAACCGAGTTCTTAAAGTAATCACTAAGAAATGGTTTCCAAGTCCCTTCGGATTTTCATTTTAGTTGATCCTCATTTCCTAATTTGAATATTTACTTTTTAATATCTATTTTTCTGTGATTGAAGTATGTATTGATAACTCAAGTAGTAGCACTGATTGCCTGAAATTTTCTCATCTGGCTGTTCTGTTATTAGACCTCTTTTTGTGTTTCTAGGTATTTGTTTTAAGAGATATTTATAGTTTCATAATAGCTGTTAACTTGAAAAAATTAAATCTAAGCTTAGCCATTCAAATGGAATTAACTATATTTGCAACGGGAAGTAAAATTTACAATGCGCGAATTGTGGTTAATGTCATTTCTTCCGCTAAGATTGACTTTCGTGAATGTAAACAAACTATGTATAAGATTTTAGCTGCCTAGATTTATGCGTTATGTTTTGCTATGATTTACTTAATTGTGAAATCTCTTGTAGCTAAAAATTTCCTTCATATTTAATATTCGCTAATTTTAGTTGAGTAATAGTGCTTTCCTTGATAATCACTCATGAATTTCGTTTAAAAATCAATAAATAAAAATAAACGAGAATGTTATCAGTTTGCAAAAATGTATCTTCTGAAGCTATATTTATTATAAAATACTAGCTTTACCTGGCAGGAGTTGCAATGCCTCTTTTTCTTTGGTAAGTGGGTATGCAAATACAAAACAGTCACTACGTGTACAAAATAAATGGAAGACAATGATTTCTATGCATTATATGAAAACTAAAAATGTTTATTCTAGTCCTTTAGAGTATACAAAATTTTCGATCTTTCGCCTTCTGCAAAAGCAGACTAATGGTATTTATCCGGTTTTGAAAACAGACCGGTCTTGTAGCTCAGTGGTTAAGGTTCTCTCTTTCAAAAGTTTCTTCGTCTGTATCAGGTTCAAATAACGGTGGTAGCAGGATTATTTAAAAGTTGTATATGATCATTGACTTAGTATGCCCCCTTCGGTAAGATCTAACCGGGTTGTGAACTAAGTTGTGTTCTTTCTTTAAATAACAGCATTTCTTGGCGGATGGATATGAAAGTTCTGATTTTTTATCCCTTTTTCGTATTGTAGTAAAAAATCTCCATCACCATTCACTTTAGCATATTTCCCTACCGATGCACAGATGCATAAAACGAAAAGTCGCTTGTGCAAACTAGTCTTAAGAAGGACGAAGTGGAAGAGGAGGTGGAGTGGAAGAGGAAACTAAAAGTAACATCAGTCTTCATTTATTTCGAAGCAACTGTGCACAAAAATCATTCGAAATTGGATAAAAACTGTAGATTATTAAATTTCAAGTAAGCAACTGACCATTCGGAATCGTTCCAAAGCCGTTTGACAGGAAATTTTATAGCTCTGAGAATATCACGAATATACAGTAGGTGGCCAAATTATTATACTCGTTTGAAAAAAAAAACATTGTTTCGTGTGTTATTATACATTTAATCTACTAATAGACCTATGATATCGTTTTTATTGTTATCTTTATAGGTTTAATGAATTAAGGAAAAATAAATAAAACATAATTTAGCATAGGAATTATGTTATATTAATAGAAAAAAATATTAATCAATATTTAGTGAATCCTCCCTTTTGAGCAATCACGTTTTGTAGATGCTGCGGCATGCTGGCAATGCACTTTTTGGAAATTTCTTGTAATTCAGGTGTTCTGTGCCATGCTGTAATAATATTTTCTATTAATTCTTTTTTATTAGTAATAATTTTATCCTTGCAAATTTCTTTTTTTAGCGCCGCCCAGACATTCTCAATAGGGTTAAGGTCTGGCGAATTTCCAGGCCAATCCAAGAGGGTTATTTTTTCGTCTTTTAAAAACTTCATGACTTTTTTTGCTTTATGACCTATTGAGTATAATAATTTGGCCACCCACTGTACATATCCACTTTTGTGATTTCCCTACCAACTCCAAGACATTTGCAGTTTTTTTTTATTTTTATTTTTTTTTTTAACTGTAACTTTTGCTTAAAGGAGAGTGGTTGGTTTATTTTAAACCAAATGTAGACAATATTTTTCTATTTGTTTTAGAATACAAAAGCTTACATAGTCCACAATCCGAAGGTTGGTTAGATCTTTATGAATGGGGAATATTAAGCCATTGATCATGTACAACTCTTAAAAATTTCCGTTTCCACTTTAATTTGAACCTGGGACCGGATCAAGAAACTTTTGAAAGTAAGAGTCTTAACAACTGATCTACCAGACCACTCTATTCTTAAGCATAGGTGTGTTAAGTACTAACAAAACCGGATAAAAACTATGGGTTTATACGAACAATGTTGTCAAAAGTTAAGGGGGGGGGAAGTAGGAGAGGGGTTAGGTTTTTGTAAACCAAACATAGACAATATTTTCCTGTTTGTGTTAAAGTACACGTTTGTTAAGTTCCCTCAAAATCGGATAAAGAACAATGGTAAGAATAAAGATGGTGGAGTAAAGAAGGAGAAGGGCAGATTTTTGCTAAACAAATGTAGACAGTATTTTTCTTTTTATTTTAAAGTAAAAAAAAAAAAACAAATAGTTCACAACCAGAAGGTTTGTTGAATCGTCCCGATGGAGGTGTACTAACACGTTTCAGAAGCAGGACGGCCAGTTCCTTCCCTCTGGGACCTACAGTTTAATGTGGAAACCGGACCACCGATCAAATTATCGAATGCAATTCCTAAAAATTCCTGCTCCCCACGGGATTTGAACCCGTGGCCGAAGACAGAAACTGCTGGAAGTAAGTGCCTTAACCCCTTAGCTACCAGACCGCTTGGTTTTTGAAGCATACGTGTAATAAGTACTATCAAAATCGGATTAAAATCTGTGGGTTTGTATGATCAACGTTGACAAAAATTAAGGAGAGAAGGGTGGTGGGTAAGAAGGATAGGGTCGGTTCTTGCAAACCAAGTGTAGACAGTATTTTTCTGTTTGTTTTAAAGTGGGAAAAAAAATCTAACTTAGTCCTCAACCCTTCCGGAGGTGTCTAAGTTATGGTGTCATACGGACGAAGGCAATTCTTTTCCTGTGGGACCTACGGTTTAATGTGGAATCCGGTTCACGTACCAGGCGTATCTCATGTGATCAAATACCACTCTTGAAAGTTCCAGCTTCCACCGTGATCTTACCTTGGGAATGAGCGCAGAAAGTTTGGATAGTAAACGCGTTTATTACTGAGCTTCCAGGCCACTCTTTTTTTTATTGTATATGTGTTGTAACCAGGTAAAAACTGTGGATTTGTACAAAGAACGTAGGCAAACATTAAGTGTGTTTAGGTAAAGAAAAAGGGAGGGTTTGATTTTAGCAAACCAAGTGTAGACAGTACTTTTATCATTGCTTTGAAGTATAGGCTAGTTGAGCAAAGTTCCGACGATATCAGATAAAAACTGTGGGTTTTTATAAAGAACATCGGCACAAAATTAAAGGGGGGGGGGGGTAAAGGAAAAGGGGGCTTGGGTTTTTAGAAACCAAGTGTAGACAGTAATTTTCTCTTTGTTTTATAGTTTAAAAAAACTCCTTTTCCCGCAACCTGAAGGTTGTTTGAATCCTCCCGAAGGAGGTATACTCATTGCGTCAGATGTCTACAGTTTAACGTGGAATTAACGTCCCGCCTTATATGATCAAATATAACTTTTAAAAATTCCTGCTCCCCTCGAGATTTGAAACCACCTCTGTAGCAGAAACGTTTGGAAGTAAACGCCTTAACCACTGAGCTACAAAACCGCTTTGTTTTAAAGTATACGTATGCAAAGTTCCATCAAATTCGGATAAATCTACGTGTTAGCATAAAGAACATTGGCAAAAATTAAGGGAGGGAGGATAAAGAAAAGAAGGGGTACGATTTTTGAAAATCAAATGTAGACAGTATTTATCTCTTTGTTTTGTAATATTGGCCTACTCGTGAAAAATTCCAACGAAATCGGACATAAACTATGGGTTTGTAACATTCGAAAAAATGGAGGGGCGTCTATGGAGAGAGGGAGTGAGGTGTTTTTTTCTTTTCTCTTTTTTCGCCCGAATTTATCGTAATCAAATGAATGTCATAGGAACGAATAGAAGACGAACAAACAAACAAACATTCGGTTTTATAATATATTAGATATCATCTGAATCTAGACTTAGCTTGCCCACATAAATTTATTTAGACAAGGCATAAAAAAATACGGTTAGTAGGAAACACAACTGATAACGACTATTAATAACAATTATCTGGTGACAACTGTTCACAAATGTTACCTTTTACATTGCGTATTAGTGAATAATGTCACGACAACAATTGCAAGATAGTATGGAGAAACGCTTTGTACATTTGTGCTGTGTCATAACATATGTTTAACGAACAATCTGTCGAAGTGTCATCTAGCAT
The DNA here is from genome assembly GCA_031002005.1 of Vandiemenella viatica. Taxonomy (NCBI): domain Eukaryota; kingdom Metazoa; phylum Arthropoda; class Insecta; order Orthoptera; family Morabidae; genus Vandiemenella; species Vandiemenella viatica. The sequence continues at coordinate 258,299,031 of JARYHS010013630.1, read as the reverse complement.
AATGCTGTTTGTAGCTCTAGAAAAACAGCATATCTGCGGTCCATTATAAAAATTTTCTCTGATGCTCGTTTGTGGAAGTATGAAGCTGATTGCGTATAACATGATATTCTCAATTAGTTGGTTGATTTCTAAAATGTGATGTTAAGATGTAAATTCATGTTTTTTTTAAATGAATAATGTGATTCATGGGCGATGAAAACATATTATAAACAAAGGGGTCAATGTGTTCTCACCGCTGCGTATTCCGGCCTGTATGTTACATTGCAATTTGACATCAAATTCTGGACGAATGACACTGTGCCTTCTCTTTGGGGTCTAAAGTTCGTGAGGACTGGTTCGCAACGGACCCAGGGACTTCTGTATTCACTGACGGATATTAAAACAATGTACCGAGCGAACAATCTTGAAATAGGATTTCTTGTCGTGGTTTTCTTAACATTATGTGCATTAACTTTTAGTCACACCCACGTTAATCGCAGTCAATTACTTTCAGATCATAAATAATATTGACTACAAAGAAACTTTCTGGTGGACAAGGAAGTAGGAGCCAATTCAGAGGCTGTTAATATTATCGCGATCGTAATTTAACTAACTTTCTAATCTTACGTGATTCTGGCTTGGGAAGAAGTGGCTGTAACTGAAAGTAATCTTCCCTGTCATGTAATGTGCCAAACTAATCTTATGAAGACACGCTGAGTCCAATTAACCGATTTTCTGTCTGTGTAATCCTTAGAAAATCATCATTTTGTACTGTATTATATCAAGAACGCGACTTATCCGTTAAATATATTGCCTTTAATCGGACAAGACGCTATGGAGCGCATGGTGTGGTGACAGTTTTCCTACAGACTTATTTATCACTTTCTTATCGTTATTATTTTTTGAAGTGAAAATTTATATATGCGCGTAACGCGATGTTTGGGCGGGGGTAAATCAATGAGATAGCAAGAAACCATCTGTTGCGCGCGTCAGATCACGCCCACCTGTTGCGCGTATGATATGCGCGCAGGACGCTTTTTGCAAAATCTTTATACAACACACACAGTTTTTATCCGATTTTGTTGGAATTTTCCATATGTATACTTAAAAACGAATAGAAAAACGCTATTGACGTTTGATTTACAGAAAGCTAAACCCTCTCCTCCTTTCCTCCCTCATCTTTATTTCTGTCACCGTTGGTCATACAATCCGATTTTGATAGTAGTTAGCACACTTATACTTTAAAACAAGGTGGTATGGTAGCTCAATGGTTAGAGCGCTTATTTCAGAAACTTCTCTTTCCGGCTCGCAGGTTCAAATCCCGCGATGAGCAGTTATACTTAGGAGTTGTATTTGATTATATAATAGGTTTTTAGTTTTTGAAGTGAAAACTTCTTTAGGCGCGTTGGGCGATTTAAGAATGGGTAAAATCTTACGAATTCGCATTACCGATATGCTAATGTTAAGAGTACAGTATATCTGTTGTGGTCTGGTGGCTCAGTGGTTTATGTGTCTGACTGGCGAACGAAAGGTCCCCTGCTCGAATCTCCTTCTCGGCGGGTATTTTCATAGAGCTTTAAACCGACCTTCATATCTAGCATGCTTGCTGTGTAATGTGAAGTGCGCCAGAATGTTTCCGTTGTTCGATTTGCACGTTAAATTATAGGTCCCTCGTACCTGGTAGCACTACGAGGTTAGGTTAAAGCGGCTAAGACGGGCGGAAAGCGCAGCTAGTAGAAAACCTGTCACCAGGTCATTACTTCCACACAGAACTATTGGTATTTAGTATATCTGTAGCTACGAGTATAACGTGTAGCGTGTATGATATTCATAGTTTTAAGTTTTCACTTCTGTCGGCAGTCCCAAATGACTGCCAATTTGATAAATTAATCCAACCCTTCGCTCCCTTAACGACAACAGAAAACTTTGCTACTTCATTAAGCCTAAAAATGAGTGGCAGCTTCTGATCATGATTGTCTCTTCACTTCAAACTACTCCTAATTTTTACATCAGTATCCGTCTCAGCCTCGTCATCAATATAAGCTTTTATACTCCTTGCATTTTCTTCCCCTTCCTCCGACATTCAAATGAATCCAAAACCAGCTCCTTTATCCTATCAGTAACTGGTTGTATTCGGCGATAAGTTCCACAGAAACAATTCTAGCTGTCCTCCTACATTTTCTGTATTAAATATCCAAAATATAGGTCTCTTATTCCACCCTCACTACTGCGGTACATCCCCTCATGAACCTCTGCAATAAGTGAAGGATTCCGAATCCTATCCATACCAGTGTTCTGCTAGTAGAATATACTATCAAAACGTTATACCAAAATATTTACACTTTAGGTTTCCAACAAGCAACTGCTAGTTTTTTTTTATTGATTGCAGAATACACTTTGTACTGTTTTCTCATGTCAGAGTATCGTAAATTAAATTCGGAGATAATTAAATCACTGAAATAAAAATTCACATGCTGTTATGTGTTCTGTATCTTAATTTAACTGTGACAAATAAAATGAATGAAAAGCTTCATGGCTTGGCTCGGAACCCCTCCTCTCATCCCAACGTAGCTTTCTACCTACCCCCTTTCCCCCCTTTTTTTAGAGCAAGCCACTTAGTTTATGGACGTTCCTTAAACAAATCAAGCGAGTGTGTTTGGTGAGCGGTAATGCTCTGGCCTCGCATTCGCGAGGACGCAGGTTCGAATCCCCGTCTGGCCATCCAGAGTTCGGTTTTCCACGGTTCTCCAATTCACTCCAGGCGAATGGTGGGATGGTTCCTTCGTAAGGTAATGCCCCCAATCCTTCCCGCCTCTAAGGACTCCGATGTCGACGAGGTGTAGACCCATAAGAAAAGAATGTAAACAACCTAACTTCTGATTGTAAAAACATTCACACAGTTATTCATTAGAATAATGAACACCAAAGTAACCAATAGCACATCCATATTCAGTTCCACCTCTCTTGATACGGCATTTTATACCTTAAAGCTTTGCTTTACATCCTTTAAGAACTCATCTTCCCAGCAAATCACCTTTTAATCTAGTCAAAAACGATTTTCACCTTGTTTTAACACCATTTTATGTCATTCCACTGCAACGCATACATTCTTCTTGCATACAATATTAACAAATGGTCAGTTTAGTGCTCAAGGATCATATTATTCAGTTTTAATTATGTTAAAAACTTAAATATTTAAGCAGATTCAAGAAAATCGTTTAAATGCTTCTTGCATTTATTTTAAATGACATGTTGCATCCAGTTTAGGAATAAACGATCGTACATCGTCAGTAGCCAACGTAATCCAACATGTTACCAATTTTCACCTTCATAAAGCATATCGCCAAGGTGCAAACAAACAAATCTTTTACGTCTGAGAGTCCTGTAATATATCGTCTCATTATTGTCTTAGTTTTTTAAACAGTTAACTTTGCGTGAGCTTTTTTTCATTTTTGATAAACGAGTGATGATATACTTTGGCAAAGCAAGTGATACTATCAGGTCATTTTAGCATTTGAACGTTTTGATTTAATCTTGACAAACAGGTGGAGGGATGTCCATTGGACTGGAATAAAGTTAACTAGACGACCCGTGCGAAAATTTCGCGAATAAAATACGACGAATAGTGAGGTAGAATGCTTGTAATGTAATGAATAGTAGAACCGTAGTTTTGCAGCAAATATATTTTTTTAGTGTAATAGGTACACAGCAAAATACTCACAACATATTATGAAACAGTTAGGAAAATTTAAAACACACTTTATTTATGACAAACTGTCACTGACCTTGGTAGAATAAAACCAACCTTAACAAGCTGCACACAACATATCAACATCTCTGTGATATTTGTTGCTGAGCGAATAAAATGATTACAGTGGTTTTGTATAGCAAAACGACAGTGTTTCCGTAAAAGAAAAAAATATATACGAAAAACTACTTATTGAATAAAAACAAAGTTTATTGACTTCTCTGTGATATCCACTGCTGAAATCTAGGGACTTGGCTCTGAACAGTCCTCATACGCGCTAACCACTTTTAGCACCAAATTCTGAACATTTTTTTAATTATTTTATGATTTTACCTAGCTGGAGACCTTAATTTTTAAAACGATATGTCATTTATCGATTTCAGCTAGGTATCGAAGATGATAAATGGCATATAATAAAAACAAAAATTTAAAAAATCAACACGTTCTATAACTAATATTGATACTTTTGCCCTTTAAGGGTCGAGTTACAAAAAAAAAAAAACTTTTATAAAATATGGTGTGACCAAAGCAGCCACCTTGGTCTTTAAAATGATACCTCATTTATCGATTTCGGTTAGTTATCAAGCAAGGTAAAAAAAAAAGTTTTGAGAAATGATGTTATTTTTGCCCCTTAAGGGTGTAATTTGGAGAAACTTTTTTCTTAAAATATGATGTGACGATAGTGGGTAAATTAATATTTAAATCGATACGTCATTTATTGATTTCGATTAGATATCAAGGGAAATAAATAGCTCATGACAGAAAAATGCGTTTAAAAATATTAATACTTTTGCCCTCAAAGGTTAGAATTTTTAAAAAAATTCTTAAAATGTGGTAACGGAACCGAAGACATTACGAAGACCTTAATCTTTTAAATGATACCTCGTTTATCAATTTTGTTTAATTGTCAACGGAGGTAAATGACTTGGACACAAAAAACGCATTTTAGAAATACTGATATTTATGCCCTTTAAGGGTCAAAAAAACGAAAAATTCCTTTCTTAGAATATAATGTTACCACGGCGGAGACCTTAGTCTTTAATATGATATCTCATTTATCTATATCGGTTAGAAATTAAGGGAGATAAATGGCTCGTGACACAAAAATGCATTATAGAAAAATTGATACTTTTCCCTTTAATGGTTGAATTACAAAAACATTCTTTCTTAAAATATGATGTCACAAAGCTGAGACATTACTCCTCATAATCCTACTTCATTTATCGATTTTGGTTAGATATCCAGGGAGACAAATTGCTCAAGACATAAAAACGAATTTTAGAAAAGTTTACATTTTTGCCCTTTAAGGGTCCAATTACGAACAATTCCTTTCTTTAAATATAATTTTACCACGGCGGAAACCTTATTCTTTAATATGATATCTCATTTATCTATATCGGTTAGATATTAAGGGAGATAAATCACTCGTGACACAAAATGCGTTATTGAATAATTTATACTTTTTCCCTTTAAGGGTTGAATTCCAAAAACATTCTTTCTTAATATATCATGTCACAAAGCTGAGACATTACTCCTCATAATCCTACTTCATTTATCGATTTTGGTTAGATATCCAGGGAGATAAATAGATCAAGACATAAATAACGAATTTTAGAAAAATTGACATGTTTGCCCTTTAAGGGTCCAATTACGAACAATTCCTTTCTTAAAATATAATTTTACCACGGCGGAAACCTTATTCTTTAATATGATACCTCATTAATCTATATCGGTTAAATATTAAGGGAGATAAATCACTCGTGACACAATTACGCATTGCAAAAATATTGATACTTTTGCCCTTTAAGGGTCGAATTCCGAAAAATATCTGTCTTAATATATGACGTCACTAAAGCGGAGATCTTAATCTTTAAAATGATACAACATTAAACGATTTCATATACGTATCCAGGGAGATAAATGACTCGTAACACAGAAAACAGCATTTTAGAAATAATGACATTTTGTCCTTTAAGGGTCGAATTCCGAAAACTTCATTTCTTAAAATATGATGTGACCAAAGTGGAGACCATAAGCTTTAAAATGACACCTCATTCATTGATTTCGGTTAAGTATGAAGAAGATACAGGCTTGTGACAAAAAAGTACCTTATAGAAATAATATATGCTAGACGACCCGTGCGAAAATTTCGCGAATAAAATGCGATGAATAGTGAGGTTGAATATAATGTCACCAAGTTCAGTCATTACTCTTCATATTCCTACTTCATTTATCGATTTTGGTTAGAAATCCAGGGAGATAAATGGCTCGAGACACAAAAAACACATTTTAGAAAAATTGACTTTTTTGCTTTTTCTGGTCGAATTACGAAAAATTCCTTTCTTAAAATATAATGTTACCACGGCGGAGACCTTATTCTTTAATATGATACCTCATTTATCTATATCGGCTAGATATCAAGGGAGATAAATCGCTCGTGACACAAAAATCGGTTATAGACAAATTTATACTTTTTTCCTTTAACGGTTGAATTCCAAAAACATTCTTTCTTAAAATATGATTTCACAAAGCTGATACATTACTCCTTATATTCCTACTTCATTTATCGATTTTGCTTAGATATCCATTGAGATAAATGGCTCGAGATACAAAAAACGCATTTTTGAAAAAATTGACATTTTGCCTTTTAAGGGTCGAATTACGAAAAATTCCTTTCTTAAAATATAATGTTACCACGGCGGAGACCTATTCATTAATATGATACCTTATTTATCTATATCGATTAGATATCAAGGGAGATAAATCGCCCGTGACACAAAAATCGGTAATAGAAAAATTTATACTTTTTTCCTTTAAGGGTTGAATTCCAAAAACATTCTTTCTTAAATATGATGACACAAAGCTGACACATTACTCCTCATAATCCTACCTCATTTATCGATTTTGGTTAGATATCCAGGGAGATAAATGGCTCGATATACAAAAAACGCATTTTAGAAAAAGTGACATTTTTGCCCTATAAGGATCGAATTACGAAAAATTCCTTTCTTAAAATATAATGTTACCATGGCGGAGACCTTATTCTTTAATATGATACCTCATTTATCTATATCGGCTAGATATCAAGGGAGATAAATCGCTCGTGACACAAAAATGCGTTATAGAAAAATTCATACTTTTTACCTTTAAGGGTTGAATTCCAAACACTTTTTTTTTTTGCTGTCGTCAGTCTTTAGACTGGTTTGATGCAATCCTCCATTCCTTCCTATCTTGTGCTAACCTTTCAGTTTCTACATACCCCTTACACCCCACGTCCTCAATTATCTGCTTCATATATTCTAATCTCTGTCTACCTCTACAGTTCTTACCTTCGACTGTTCCCTCTACTAATAAATTAACCAATCCAGCATGTCTCAAAATATGACCTAAAAGCCTGTCTCTTCTTCCTGTAAGCTTCTTCCATAAACTTCTTTTCTCACCCATCATTTCCAAAACTCGTTCATTTCTTACTTTGTCTGTCCACCTAATTTTAGCATTCTTCTGTAGCACCACATTTCAAATGCTTCAAGTTTCTTTCTTTCCGGTATTCCTAAAGTCCATGTTTCGCTACCGTAAAGTGCTGTGCTCCACACATAGAGTTTTAAAAAGTTCTTTCTAATTCCTAGATCAATATTTGAAACTAGAAGGTTTCTCTTTTTCATGAAGGCTCTTTTTGCTAGTGCTATTCTGCTTTTAACATCATTCCTGCTTCGGCCATCGGTTGTAATTTTGCTTCCCAAGTAACAGAACTCACTCACTTCTCCTATAGCATCCGATCCTATTTTTATATTTAATCTGCTACTATTGGTATCATTTCTGCTACATTTCATCACTTTTGTCTTACTTTGATTTATATTCAGTCCGAAATCTTCCTTCAGTATTTTGTTCATGCCATTCAATAACTTCTCAATATCCTCAGCCCTCTCTGCTAACAAGACAATGTCATCAGCAAATCGTAGCATACTGATTTTTTCTCCCTGAAAACTTATGCCGCATGGAAATTTTTCTTTGACTTTCTTCATTGCTTCTTCTACATACAAGTTGAATATCAACGGGGATAGACTACAACCTTGTCTCACACCCTTTTTAACCGATGCATGTCTCTCGTGATTCGATACTTTTATTACAGCCACTTGATTCTTATATAGTTTATAGAGTATTCTTCTATCTCGATACTTTAGACCTGACTTCTTTAAAATTTTGAACATCTTGTCCCACCTAACATTATCAAAAGCTTTTTCTAAATCAACAAATGCCATAAAAGTATCTTTGTTTTTCTTGATCCGCCCTTCAAGTATTAATCTTAAAGACAGAATTGCTTCCCTTGTACCAGCGATTTTTCCTAAACCCAAACTGATCTTCACCTACTATCTCTTCTACTACCCTTTCCATCCTTCTGTACATTATTCTGGTCAGTAATTTTGAAGCATGTGATGTTAGACTAATGGTGCGATAATTCTCACATTTGTCGGCTTGTGCTTTCTTTGGAAGTGTGAAGATGATATTTTTATTAAAATCAGTTGGAATTTCTCCTGTTTCATAACTTTTGATATCAGCTTGAATAATCTTTCGATTCCTTCCTCTCCTAGAGATTTAAGAAGTTCTGCAGGGATCTCATCAATCCAACTGCCTTATTTGCTTTCAAGTCATTCAGAGCTTTATTAAATTCTGTTCTCAAAACAGGATCTCCTAAGTCATCAATGTCGACATCGCCTTCCTTTTCCAATACACTATTGTTCAAGTCGTCCCCATCATACAGTTTCTCAATGTATTCCTTCCATCGGTTAGCTCTATCTTCTGAGCTTAAAAGAGGTTTCCCATCGGCAGCTTTAATGTTCATACCTCTTTTCTTCATTTCTCCAAAATTCTGTTTGATCTTTCTATATGCAACATCTACTTTTCCTACGAACCATTTCCTTTTCTACTTCTTCACACTTTTCTTGTAGCCATTTTTCTTTTGCTATTTTGCATTTCCTATTTATTTGATTTCTAAATTGCCTGTACTGCTCTCTTCCTGCTTCATCCTGAGCATTTTTGTACCTTCTCCTCTGATCCATCAGCTCCAAAATTTCTTCTGTGATCCAAGGTTTTCGGGCAGCTTGTTCCCTAAAGCCTAATGTTTCTTTGCCAGCTTTCATTATTTCGGTCTTTAATGCATTCCATTCGTCCTCGGTTGAGCTCCTTTCACAGTTACTTCTTAGACCTAAGTCTGCCATTTCTGCAAATTTTTCTCTTGTGCTAGATTGTTTCAGCTTATTCACCGCCAGTCTGTTCTGCTTATGCTGCTTCCTTATTCGCTTGAATTTCAGCCTGCACTTCATTACTATCAAATTATGGTCCGAGTCTATGTCTGCTCCTGGGTACGCTTTACAGTCTAGAACTTGATTCCTGAATCTCTGTTTGACCATGATATAATCTAGCTGATATCTGCCTGTATCCCCAGGACGTTTCCAGGTGTATATTCTTCTTGCATGGTTCTTAAACAGTGTGTTCGCCACTACTAGCTTATATCTTTCACAAAATTCTAGCAACCTGCTTCCTCGCTCATTTCTTTCTCCTAGACCAAAACTTCCTACAGTATTCCCCTCTTTTCCTTCTCCCACTATTGCATTCCAATCACCCATGATTATTAGATTTTCCTCCCCTTTCACATATTGGATTAATTCTTCAATTTCAGCGTATATTTTTTCTATTTCTTCGTCATCTTCCTGTGACGTTGGCATATATACTTGTACTAATGTGGTTGGGACGGGCTTAGTTTCTAACCTCATCAAAATAATCCTGTCACTAAACTGTTCATAATAACTCACCCGTTTCCCTACTTTCTTGTTCATTACAAATCCTACACCAGTGACTCCATTGACAGCTTGTGTGCTAATTATCCTGTGTTCCCCAGACCAGAAATCCTGTGCGTCCTTCCATTTAATCTCACTAATCCCAACAACATCTAACTTAAGTTGTTCCATCTCCCTTTTTAAGTTTTCTAACCTACCTGCCCTATTCAGACTTCTAACATTCCACGCTCCGACTCGTAGAATGTTTCTATCCATTCTGATGACTCCTCCCTGAGCAGTCCCCACCCGGAGATCCGATTGGGGGACTATTTTACCTCCGGAATATTTTACCCAGGAAGAAGCCATCATGATATATGTAATTTGATAGGATTACATGTCCTCGGGATACCCTTTGGGTCTTTAATGCAGTGGTTTCCCGTTGCCTTCTGCATCCCCATGCCGTTGATCATTTCTGATTCATCCGCCTTTAGGGGCCGTTTCCAACCCCAAGGGCAAGAGGGTGCCCTGAACCACTCCCCGCTCTTCCGCCCTCCTTTCGGAGGCCGTTGGCAAGCAGTGGGTGACTCCTTATACCGGGAATCTTTCAGTCGCCAGAGCCTCGTCCGTGCAAACAGGGTGCACCACGTGAAGGAGAGGTTGACATTTGGTTGGAAAAGACTAGTATTGTCTCTCCCAAACCCTTACACCTGGAGTAATTTGGGGAAACAATTGAAAACCCAAATCTGGATGCCTGGACGGCAATTTGAACCAGCATCCTCCAGAATTCGAGGTCAGAACGTTAACCACTCCCCCATCATACTCGGTACTGATCTTCCATTGACAACAGCAGAACAGAAATCTATATGAAAATTAAAACTGACTGATAAATTCAAGCCAATTAATTTTAAAAAAAAAACAATATAATCTAATATATATCACATAATAAATTGCTCGGGCTTTTATTGTTTATCTGGTGTTTGCTGTGACCTTCGACCACGCCTGAGCTGTTCAAGATTATGACCAAATTTTGCAGTTCACAATGAAATTAAGTTCTTTCCTATTAATTTGTTTTCCAACTCTATATAAAGATACATATTCATTGCAGATTTTAAAATGCAAGGAGTAACAGTTTGGAAATATTCACTCTTCAAATAAAGTTTGGTAACACATTTTAAAGTTCACAGCATTGATTGCAGAATATACCAAACACTCTCTGGTATCAGATTACAGCACAGTATTGAAATTTAAATCAGCTTTGAACCTTTAATATACAGATTACTATCCAGACACTTACACATTGTTCATCACTCACTGGCTTAATTGAAAATCATAATCTGTTCCAAAGTTTAGTTTCAATTAATACTGATAAATGAAAAATTTTCATACTTCACTTTTAAGAATATTCTTGAAGTTAAATTCCCTTTCATTAAACTACATTAAAACCACATTGTTCAGCTAAAGAAAATGACTGCCATCATCCACGTATCTACTCCTAGACTCGCTTTTCTATTCTCACCTCCTCCCTTAAAACACACATACAGCAACACAACACTTCCTTATCCAATTCATTTTACACAATATGTGCAGAGGCTACCCTGTTGAAAGTTTATAGTGTCAGTTGGGACAGCCCTATTTTTCCTGGAATCACAAGCTTTGGAGCAATTTCTCTGGACAAAACCACATGCAGATTTCGAAAATATCTTTAACTATTCCCAAAAACTTTACAAAACACATTCTTTTTTAAAATATGATGTCACAAAGCTGAGAAATTACTCCTCGTAATCCTACCTCATTTATCGATTTTGGTTAGATATCCAGGGAGATAAATTGGCTCGAGATACAAAAAACGCATTTTAGAAAAAGTGACATTTTTGCCCTATAAGGGTCGAATTACGAAAAATTCCTTTCTTAAAATATAATGTTACCATGGCGGAGACCTTATTCTTTAATATGATACCTCATTTATCTATATCGGTTAGATATTAAGGGAGATAAATCGCTCGTGACACAAAAACGCATTGCAAAAATATTGATACTTTTGCCCTTTAAGGGTTGAATTCCGAAAACTTTCTGGCTTCATATATGACGTCACTACAGCGGAGATCTTAATCTTTAAAACGATACTTCATAAAACGGTTTCAGATAGGTATCCAGGGAGATAACTGACTCGTAACACAGAAACAGCATTTTAGAAAAATTTACATTTTTGCCCTTTAAGGGTCGAATTCCGATAACTTTTTGCTTAAAATACGATTTAACCAAAGTGGAGACCATAAGCTTTAAAATGACACCTCATTTATTGATTTCGGTTAAGTATGAAGGAAGATATAGGCTTGTGACAAAAAAATACCTTATAGAAATAATATATATGATGATGATTATTGAACCTGCCACCTTGGGTTAGCATAACAAGCAGCAAGTTAATATTGCTCAAGGAAACAAAAGCGTTTCCAAATTTATCGACTATTTATTCCATTAAGTTACCAACTCTTTGTTTTAGGTTGTGGGGGCAGGGATGCAGGGATGCAAGTTTTCACCCAGAGGACCGGTAAGCGAGTTATATTCTGTTGACCGCGCTGCTCAAGAATATTCTCTCTTGCCGCTACTGATAGCTTTGGAAGACTGTATAAATAGCAACTAATTTTCTCAGCTTTTTTAAATTTAATTTCTATTACAGCAAAAAAAATTATCGAAAGAAATGGATAACAAGGAGCCGTTCATTAACTTTTGTTAGTTAACGTTGCAACAGTTAAAAGTATCTGTTTTTACGTATAACGAAATAGGTAACAATCTGTCCGAAAAAATATGTTTTAAATCTGATTTGAAAGTTTCTTGAAATGGTTCAGGTCAGACAATAATCTTTTTTTCGAACTAGATTGCTAGGCACGGTAAACTCTATTCTAAAGCATTTGAGTGAGTGAAGAATTTTTAACTAAAAGCATAACTTTTTGTGTAATATTCTTTTTGAAAACCGAATATATTTCAGATGGAAACGACATTCCAATATATAAGTCGGCTAGGTGAGAAAGAAACATTTCTGCTTGTAAATGACCTAAGCGGTTACGTCAAATCACATCACTTTACTGGACCGATTAGACGGCATTTACAGGTTTTGTCCGACACGACAGAAGACTATTGGGCGGCATAGCTCCCTGCAGATAAGATCGAAGTCGGAGAGTCTGCAATGCGACATGCAGCAGTAGTGGCCTCCACGCACAACACGTCACATTGCCGGCCTCGGTAGCGTGGGGGCTAGAGTGCTAGCTCCACGTGCCGAAGGCCGCCGGTTCGAATCCGGCCGCGGGCATGGATGTTAAGTGTTGTGTGTCTGTGTGAATGTCTTGTCCGTCCTGTGGCGTCCATACATTGGGAAAAATTACACATTGAGCTGGCTGTATGGCCTCCGTTGCCGAATGCCATTAAAAAAATAAAAATAAACACGTCACATTTTCTAGCCTAACCCAAGCTCTACTCGGTACGAATGTTTCAATGCCATCTTATTCAGGGTTGCAGTAACAGAAGAATGTATGCCGTTGCATTTCGAGTGTATTTTTGTTTTAATGTATGTTCAGCGATATCTTTATTTAAAGTTGAAATTTGTAGAGGGCAAATGTAGGTGGGTGCAGGATAGGGGGAAGTTGGGTGTGTAGGGAAATTGCCACCAGAGCGTGTGCTCCGTTGCAATGAAATTAAACAAACATATATTATGAACCGATTATAATGATTTTTTTTTAGATAGGCATACCTTCAAAGTGGTCCCACATAGATTTCACTGAGATCCAGTGAATTTTTTTATCTTATATATAAAAACGGATGTTGATATATATATATATATATATCCCAGCCTATTGGACTTCGATACTGTTTGACCGATCACTATGAAAGTTGGCACATATTTATATTTTATCATGGAGAAGGTTTCTGACCAAAAATCAAGAACCTCTCCCCTTTACACTCCTTAATTTTTATACAAACTCACAGTTTTTATCCGATTATGATGGAACTTTGCACACGTATACTTTAAAATAAAGAGAAACATACTGCCAACATTTGTTTTCAAAAACCCGACCTCTCTGCCCTTTACACTTTCTTAATTTTGTCGATATTCTTTATGCAAAAAGTCTGATTGATCACCATTTAAGTTGGCACATATACGTATTTTTTCATGGAGAAGATTTCTGACCAAAATTCAAGTAATATATAGCCGTTAATTTACAAAACCCATATTTTAATACAATTTCGATGGAACTTTGCACACATATACTTTAAAATAAAGAGAAAAATACTGTCAATATTTGGTTTGCAGAAACCCAACCCTCTTTTCCCTTTCACCCCCATATTTTTTTTTACTGTTCGTTACACAATGTTACAGTCGACATCGTCTGGCCTAGTCTGGCCGATCACCATGTTGGCACATTTATGTATTTTTTTTCACGGAGAAGGTTTCTGACCAAAACAAAACCAAAATCCTATCCCCATTTATAACCCATAATTTTTATACAAACACACAGTTTTTATCCCATTTTGATGGAACTTTTCACGCGTGTACTTTTTTAAAAAAAGAGGAAAAGAAAAATACTGTCCACATTAGATTTTCAAAAACCCATTCCCTGTCCCCCCTTTCCACCCCTTTAGTTATTGTCAGTGTTCTTTATACAAAGCTACAGTTTCTGTTCTATTTTGAAGAAGTATGCAAGTGTATTCTTAAACACAAACAGCAAAAAAAAAATCTCTTACCATTGGTTTGCAAAAGGTCAACCGCTCTCTCCTTCTATCCCAAAACAATGTCATCAGACGTCATTACTACTTGAACGAGCTCGGTTAGTTCAATCGTATAGCATGTTCGAAGATATTTTAGCTGTAATAATGGTAGAAGATCAAGTCACCACCTTCAGTAAATCAAAACATTAGCCATGTAAATGAATGCATTCTACGAGGAATAATAACGACTAACATAAAAACAGTTACGTGCGTTAAAATTGTAATGATCTAAAGTTGTCACTAACACAGTGCGAATACGTATGATCAAGAAACCTTAAAATAACAGAGTGACTCTAGTACAAAGTTCTGGAAAGATTTAGGTCCCATCAAGTCTTGGTTATAAGCATATAGCAAGTAGTATATAAATTAGACAGTGTTATCGTGCAATTCGACTCAGATTCCTAAAGCCGTCTGTAATAACAAAATATGATTAATTGACTTTCGGGTTATGCCGCGTTGTTTATTTCATTACCTGAGCTTTCGGCTGGTATCCTCCAGCCTTCGTCAGAGATACTGTTTATGTTGACATACCTCTACGGGGAGGATATATTCTACGCATGTAGAAACTTCTCAAAACTACGAGAAAAAAGAGCGCGAAAACTTAGCACACTTACTTTCTTACTGCGATGCAGGGACGAAGATGTCTTACCATCATTTCTGAAGATCCGACATCACATTGGAACAAGAAAAGCAGCACGGATTCTGCGGAAGACAGGATTTATGCTTCTGTGCGAAAGGATACGACAGACGCGAACGGAGCTGGCTCACTTAGAAGGTAACTTATACAAACTACATCTACGGTTATCCGCATATCTCGAAGCTCCTGACTGCAATACGTTGGATTCAGTTTCATCGAATTACGCGTTGCAAGTGCTGAATAATACTAGAGAGGCACAGATTTGTAAATTTCAAAAATTCAAGGCAGAACAACAACAACAACAACATACTAAAATTCCGCAACTGACCCATACAGTGGTAAATCTCACGGACGGGGAACTAGATAAAGCAACAATATCTTTGCTATCGAAAGGTCTTAATTTTGCCCCGGTACCCACACATTTGCCAACTTTAGATATCATAGCGGGCGTTGAGAGTGCCATTGTGGGGTTAGAACCCGATCAGGCAAATAACATCCGACAGGAGACAGCTCGCATTCTTGTCCACGCAAAACTACCACGCAGCAATCTATCTAGCGAAGAAAGATCAGCCTTGCGGGTATTACGGCAACGTGATGATATTGTGGTTCTCCCAGCTGACAAGGGGTGTGCAACCGTAGTAATGAAAGCACTGGACTACCACAATAAGATTACGAACTTGCTGGCAGACAAGACCTACGAACCATTAAGCAGAAACCCACTACAGAAGATTAGGACAGAGGTGGCCCGAAGAGTTAACACCTCCAAAGCGATTGAGCAGGAGGACAAGAAAAACCTAAAAAAGAAACAATTGCATGATGCCTAGGTTCTATGGATTGCCTTAAGTGCACAAAAAAGAGTTTCCCTTACGTCCGATTGTGAGCGCGGTCAACTCACCTACTCATCCACTTGCGCGGTATGTTGCCAATAAACTGAAATATCTCACGGAAAATATCAGATCAGCTGTAAAGAACTCAGCTCACTTTATACAAATTATTGATGATCTGACGCTAGAGAAGACTGATGTCATGGTGAGTTTCGATATTGTCTCATTATTCACTAATGTGCCGGTAGACGAACCCGTTGCTGTAATACGTGCTAAACTTCTTGCACAAGGAAAGTCTACTGAGTGGGCTGACCTGACAGAGTTCTGCCTTAAGTCAACTGTGTTCCAGTACGGTGGTCAACTTTATGCTCAAGTTGAAGGTGCGGCAATGGGCTCGCCACTTTCACCTGTAGCCGCCACCATATTTATGGAATCATTCGAGATGAAGGTGCTTAACAACGCGCGCCTAAAACCTACAAAGTGGATCCGTTATGTTGATGACACCTTTGTCATCTGGCCTCACCGTAAGGAGAGTTTGCAAGAGTTCTTAAACCACCTGAATAGTGCCCACCCAAGAATTCAGTTCACTATGGTTGTGGAAGAAAATGGACAACTGCCATTTCTCGATGTCCTTGTTCACAAGCGAGGCGATGGACGTTTGGGTCATACTGTGTATCGCAAGGCGACCCACACTAATAGGTATCTGCACGCCATGTCGCACCATCATCCGGCTACGAAGAGAGGCGTATTAACTTCACTCAACTTAAGATCTAAGACAGTATGTGACTCGGAAAGTCTGAATGAAGAAATGGAGACACTTAAAAAAATATTCCGAGCCAACGGTTATAGTGAATCCGACATCAGAAGGGTTTTAAGACCCTAAAAACCTATGGGAGAAGTCAACTTATCCCATGATATTAATATGCCAACAAAATTCGCCTGTCTTCCATACATACAGGGTATCACAGACCGGATTGGTAAACTGTTAAAGCAGGTGGAGGTGCGAATAGTATATAAGGCTAACTGCAAACTTGGTCAGTCACTGACAAAGATAAAAGACAGATTACACCCGCACCAGCTTATGGGTGTTTACGAAATCCCCTGCAGCTGTGGCAGTGTTTATATCGGCGAGACAGGTCGCACTGTGGCGGATAGACTTAAAGAACATATCCGCCACTACAAATATAACAACAGCGTAGTCCGCCATGCTATTAATACCGGGAATGAAATAAAATTTCAAGAAACGAGGCTACTGTGGAGAGAAGACCAGTGGTGGCCCCGACGCGTGAAAGAGGCAGCAGAAATTTTAAAAAATACCAACAACATCAACGAAGATAGCGGCCTTTTACTCTGCGATGCTTGGCGCTCGTTGCTATGTCAACATAAACAGTATCTCTGACGAAGGCTGGAGGATACCAGCCGAAAGATCAGGTAATGAAATAAACAACGCGGCATAACCCGAAAGTCAATTAATCATGAACAAAGATGGACGTGGAAGTCTGAGGAATCAATTAACAAAATAGTTCTAAAATATTGACTGTGTCGGAATATTGTTAAAGGAGCATTAAGTGTTATTATATTAATGTAGTAGTGTTTTTTAAATGGTAGCTCTCATGCTGTCCTCCTTGGTCACACACCAACTATCCCGTTCGTGGTGAGCTCAGAAGATGTCTACTGGATATTGCCTGAACATCCGCTGGCCACAGTCTCTCCGCTCAAGCCATCTTATTACTTATATCCATGTACTACTATTGACACTGTGTTTCCGCTGTCCATTCCCAAGGCAGAAATAATCTGGTGTTCACTGCCATTTATCACCTCAAGTAGCACGCTGTTATTCGTCATTTTGTGTGTTTCAGTATGTTTTCTACCTCTGCAGACTAAACAGAACAATGTTTCTACGAGGTAATCAAGTCTCTCGTAAACAGTTACCGTAAAACGGGGCTATTTTGCACATGTTTCGGTAGTTTTTTGGTAGTTTCTTTTTTTTTAACACCCAAGATTAATGATGTTTTTGCTCCAACAGAACAATGCGTCCTTTGGCTATCAAACTCAAGTCAATATCAAGCCCTACAGGCCCCCCCCCAATTATATATATATATATATATATATTATGTGTCAAAGTTACCCCGAATGTGGGGTTTGTTTGACAAGGCATTAAAATGCAATTAATGTTAAGTGTAAGGGTTACTTTAACATCATTTCGATAAAGAAATATTAATTTTTTATGCATTATAGGGGAAATTGAATTAAAAACAATGAGTTATGGAGACAATCAGTCATTTTTACTATCACTTAAGTTACAAAATTATAGGCACTTAATCAGTCTTGTAATTATTATCTTTTGAATCAACAAACATTTACATTATTAGCGTTGCAACAATCAACTTTGGCAAAAACGTAACATATTTGAACAACAATAGAAAAGATAAAAATAATTATTAATCTGTATCCTCGCACACCATACATTCATAGGACCGATTTCTTGAGCCTTTGTTACACATGCCACAAATGCAATTTTTGCAAGTTATGCAACAAATCCAGTCAGCAGGATGGTGGTAGAGCTGGAAATCACATTTACAAATGTTATAGAGGTAGTTGTCCTTCTTGCCCTTCTTCTTGCCCTTCTCCTTACTCTTCTGCTTGCCACTTAATCTCCTTTTTGCGAGACAAATCACTTAAAGGAACATCATCATCGGAAGAAGTCTGGCCTGTCGGAGGCGGCAATGAAGAAGTTGGGAGGATAGTTTCGAAAATCGGGTTATCCACGATAGCCGAGACACTTTCAATAACTGAGTCATCGTTTTCCATTTCTGGGACATCATTGGTTGTTGGGCTTGGGATATCTTGGCGTATTATAGATATCTGTGTACCTGGTTCATGAATCACTTTCTTTCCTCTTCTGTGTCGAATTGTTTGTAGCCGCTTGTCTCTTTTAAAAAATCCAACAGACTGTTGTCGAGAACACGTCCAGTCTCTTCTGAGTGATCTGCTGGAAGCTTTTTCAGGATCAAAAAGACAAATACCTGTAGTTCTGTAGGAGCTTTGTAGATTTTTCTTTATGTTAGGAGCAAATCTCTTTAGCACTGTGGCTTTGAATTGCGCCCCGTGTTCTTGATTATGTTTTCCAGCTATCCAAAACCTTCCGCCATTGTTTCTTCAAAGACCCATAGACTCCCACGTCTAGTGATTGCATAATGTGCGTCGAGTTCGGTGTCAATGTCGTAAAATAAATTATGTTTTCTATTGCAGTGTTGATGACTCCAGGTGAAAAATGAGAAGCCAAATCGTCACCAATGACAACAGCTTCTTCATTTCCTTCTCTGTGTTCCTGGATGTGCGGTAACAATATTTTGAAAAACCATACCCCGAAGAGGTTCATGGCGAACCAACCGCTGCTACTGTTTTTGTAAATAGTTCCAGGTGGCCCACCCTGTTGCCAGTTGTCGTAAAGGTGCTTCGATTTGTAGACAACCATGGGAGGAATCAATTGTCCTTCATCTGTGCCACAGAACATGATGCTGATAGATGATTTCGAGTGCTCCTGGACTCTTTCGACGCGTTTATGCCATCGGCGCACTAGGACTTTTATCGCCCCCGGGTCGTCTGTAAGATTTGTCTCATCATAATTATAAATTAGAGCAACTTCGGGGACCCAGTTTTCTTTTACACGTTCCGACCATTGTGATTTGTAATACATATAAAGACAATGTTAACTTACAACAGATAGAAAAATAGTATAAACCATCGATTAAATAATAAATGCACACATTATATGTGTTTATCTAACCAAATCTAACTATGTTTACGTAAATAATACTAAAAACATACCGAAAACTAAGCATCCACACAATACGAAGCCACCTTTACGTACCACACTACAAACACCAACGACGAACACGTTCGAACTAGTCTGTAAGTCAGGTGACCGCAATGAACCTATCGCACTCTTCCCGCTCCTCCACCGCGCGCTGTTAAAGTAGCCCGATAAACTGTCAAAGCTACCCTTGCTGTTAAAGTAACCCCGTTTTACGGTAACTCTCCTTTCTTGCTATTACGTCTAGTTTATTTGTAACCCCTGAACCACCGAACAGTTTGTAAGTTATAACTTGGTTGTTGGCCATTTTGCCGCAGTGGACGATCAATAAATTTTTCGAGTAAATCGCGGTCTGCAAACAACTGCCTTGATGAATGTATTAAAATTTCCCAGAATGTTTCGCCCTTATGGTGTGGGTCTTCATCAGTGACGTTGTGTGGTAGTTTTCACATAGCGTTCCTAAACAGCACTTTATGCACTTTTTACCTACCCGTGTTTAGAGTTGTTGTTAAACAAGAGTTGTTTTTCAGGTCTGCTGTAGTTTATGTTTTCGTACAAATTTACACGTGTGTGATTAAACACTGTCTGTTTCGCTTTCATCTGCGTGAAGACAACCACAATTCTTCTACTCATGATGCCCTACACCACAAGGGCGAAACGCGTGTGGGATTTTAAAAAATCAAAATAGTTGTTTGCAGACGGCGTTTTATTTGTGAAATTTAGTTTATACATTGATTACTGGTTCTGGGCATTTTCGCATGATTTTCTGACTTCCCAAGAAAGTATATTGCATTTTGACCCCGTAAGCTTTTAATTTTTTAATTAAGTTTAGTTAGTTATCCTTTCCACGATACCTAAATGTGAACTGTAACAGTTAATTAGCCAATTGTTTTGGGAATGAAGCAGACAACACGCCGCTCAAATCACGTAACCCAGCAGATAGTGAGCAGAGAAAAATCAGCCTTTCGCTGCAAGCGTTTGCTGAAAGCTCACGCTATATTACTGGAAGAAAAAAAAGATGTCACTAGGCAAAAATACATATGACACGTACTTCACTATGCATTCAATGAAAAATAAATGTTCAATTAACGCTTTTTGTTCAATTGTATTCTTTAGTAACTCTCGTAGCATATTATAACGTTGATACGAATATCTGAATAAAATCAATAATTCCTTTGCTACTCTAACAGTCACTTTCCGCTACACGTCTGTCTTTCACTCGCCCGAAACCTCCCTAAGCTTACTGCTACGGTGCTGTGACAGAGAATGGGACTGGGAAAATCTAATATACCACCGACTTAACAGGTTAACCAAGATCTTCTCACTTCTTAATAGCTATTAGACAGGAAGCATATGACTCAATGTGGAAAAAAAAAGACAAGGTTTTCCGATACTGATGTAGATCGCTCTAAATGATTCAATATAGTTAACACCTGGTCCCCTCCACCAATAGTTATTAAATCTCGCTAAATCTCGCAAACCCATCTCTCAGGAGAGAAATGAAAAATTATTAGCAGGGCTCAAAAGGTATTGGAAACGAAAGCAAGCATCCTTTAAGAACTAGTCATAAAACACTCCCTCAACAATAATAACATCTAATATCTCAAAGACCACACATACTACTTGTCTCATAGAACCTGTGTGGCTTACTACATTAATATACAATAAAGTATTTACTAATTCCATGCATAAATACTGTAATATCGTCACAGTCGTCGACATTATTATGAGATAGCAAAGTCTCGATTGGGATACAACAGAAAACTGCTTATCGGGATGGATTGTAGTTCAAGTGAATACAAATTTAGTGATAAACTGCGAACATTTATGAAAGAAGCTCTCACAGTTGTAACGCTAACAATGTTAGATAAGTCCTTTGGATGGAGCAAAGTAAACGTTGTTTCTTGGATTTAAGTTTAACCTTCAAAATGGTTTTCAGCATACCAGACTTTTCCCGTGGGCATGGATTCATGGAAGAATGCCATTGTGTTCGGGATCCATAAGGATGGGAATGATCCGGTCTTTCCCCAGCATAACCCGCCCATCAGCCTGCTTCCCGCGCTCAGCAAAGTGTTCGAGCGAAATGTGCTGAAGCTTACTGACAACTACATCCAGGCCACAGGCGTCATACCAGATCACCAACTGGACTTCCGTTGAGCAGCAGCTGAAGCGTGTTGAGGTCCTTCAACGAAAGAAACTACTGTGGTTTGTTGCTGCCCGACGTCGCCCTGGCATTAAACTCAGTGTGGCATACCGGATTGCTCTGCAAGTTATATAAATGGAGCTTGCCTGGACCCTACGTCAAGCTGATTCACAGGTACCTGTTGAGGCGCACCTTTTGTGTCTAGATCGGCGAGTCCCTGTCAACAAGACGGCGCAGGTGTACCACAGGGCTCAGTACAGGGTCGTCTTCTTTATATCCTCCACATATAGCCGACATCCCAGCACCTGAGGAAGTGAAGATGGCTCTGTACGCCGACGATATGGCATTCTTTACGTCCAGCCGCAACATGGCAATCGAGACAAGACGATTGCAGACGGAAGCAAGCCTGAGCCAGGAGATTGCGGGTAAGTATAAACCCCGTCAAAACGCAAGTATGCTGACGTGACAGCAAGGACTGCGCGGACAGCAATTACAAAACCGCAACTTGAGCTCGGAGCTGAAACTATTCGCTGGGCATCAACGACACGCTACCTGGCGTGACACTCGACTGCAAATTGACCTGGCGAGTTCAGGTAAGTGCAAAGCTCCATGCTCATTACCCAATACTTAACAGAGAAAGGTTACTGACACTACATCTAGGAGTTACCATTTACTGTTCCTTGATTGAGTATGCTTGTCCCGTCGGGGGGTACGCTGCTAATTACCACCTGAGAAAGTTGAAATTGCCGCAGAACAGAGCACTACATCTGCCCGACCTTTTCCCGATTGCATTCAACGAGCGTCTCATCGAAAGATTCTGGCAACATGCCTATAAATTCTATAGTGCAGCACATCGGTCTGCCAATCCACTGGTCAGCTGTCTCGGCGAATATGAAACTGCCGCTGAGAAACACAACAGATCATTATTGCTGACGGAGTGAAAAGAATAATCAAAATTAACCCAACAACACTACCAACCAAAAGCTAAAATATGCCACATCAAGGGAAAACTCAGGGAGGAAATGTGTCAGGATAACAACCTCCAAAACGAGCAGCTCTAAAGCTGAGATTGGCGATTACTGCGCATAAGCTGTATGGTATAAAACGTTATTTGTTGAATTCAAGATTGCATAAAATAGACTAAGAAATGCACACCAGTTAACCATCTGAAACAATGAAAGCTTGCTGTAGGAAGCATTTTTCAAAATCAACGGAAATAGACGCATTTCAGCTGTTCACATGCTCGTCATTATTCGTGAATCATTCGCCTCTGTTCAATAAAATCTGCCGATGCTTCTTAAAGTTTACTTGTTTGTATCAGTGGGACAGTCAGCCAAACAGTTTGTTACCACGTGGCGTGGACTCTATTTGCGTCACTCCGCTTGGCAGGTCGTGCCTTGGCCTCGCGCTTGGTGCTGTCACGAGGTAACAGGCTTGATTCCAACTTAAGGTATGGACCATTTTCATTACATCTTTTACTTGACACTAACCTGAAACATTAATTAAAAACATATCGCAGTGTACAGGAAAATTTGAAACCAATTAGTAATTTCTCGGTTACTGAAGTTCCGGCTGCAGGATGCCGCAAAATAATAATAATAATAATAAAATAAATTATTTATTTGTTTTACTTGATTCTTTTGAGCTAATAACATTTTTCATTTCCATCTTTGGCTTTCGTTTTATCTTCTCAATACTGACAATAACGTTATGTACTTCCCGACTGGAGTTGCTGATATGAATTTGGTAACCTGTCTTCTCCTGTCTGTGTTAACATTAATTTACATGCCTCAGAGGAATGAAAACACAGATTTCATGTTCACAGTGTGCTTTCAGGAATAGTTGTTGAAGTACATACTGCACCGGGGATCGATAGAATAGACTAGATGCCGCGCCCACATAATTCGCATTTATTTTACAGAAATCACTGAAACTGATCGGTGACAACGCTCAGTCCTGGAACTGGGGAGGACGCGAGTTCAGATCCCCTACCAGCCATCCATATTTCGGTTTTCAATGGTTTCCCCAAATTACTCCAAGCAAATACCGGGATGATTCCTTCAAAAAAGCCAAGGCTGAATTCCTTCCTATTCTTCATCCTCGTATCCTCTACTGCCAAGAATAACCTCGACAGAAACTGGTTTTAATTTTGGAACTACTGATTTCATGTCTGATTTATAAACTTTTACAGTGGTGTATTTTTCGAATGCTATCGTCATTTACATTGTCAATCATTCAGATTGATGTTGAGATAATAGATGCGTGTCTGAAATTTAGTAACGTGTGAAATATGGAACCAGTTTTGTAGCATAGGCAGATAGTTGATACGGCAGTCGGCAGAGAAATCTGGCGTGTCTAAATCAGGAAGAGGAACAGTGTTCTGGGCATAATCCCTGCAGTCGCTTCTGACCTCATTTCGAAATCAGTTGGCTTCTGTAAGCAATATGCAGTTACGGAGAACTGTTTCAAGAAATGTCGCCTTTTGGAGATTACTTCCTCTAATAGTTAAAAGTAATCTGTTAGTGTTATGAAAGAGTTCCATAACCAAAATCTGTAGATAATTTCTGCTGTCATTATACTAGCGGTACTTTCTCCAACAGATTGAATTATTCACAGCTACGAATTTCCAATCATTGATTCATTTAACAACTATTGAGTTAATAGCAGTGCTGCCCTAACCAATTTATTAAGATGTTTAAATAGTTTCTATTATTTAAATGTCCATTATTGAATTTCATGAGGGTAGAAAGATGAGTTAAAATTAGTCGAAAATCAGAGTTTGGTAAAATATGCATCAGAATTAACGAATATATTGAACGCTGACAATGTTCTTTAGTGCAGAAATCGAACCTTGTGGGTGAGTGGTTTATGGATCGCGTCTGATTTTACAATTCCTCATCCGGCCAATCTGAATTCAGTTTTCTCTGGTTTCGTGAAATCACTCCAGATCAATGATGGGAGGGTTCCTTCAGAACGCTAGGGCCCAATTCCGCCCCATTTCTTGCATACCGTCTCTGCACTAATCGTTCATCGGCGAGCCTCAAATCCTTAATCCTTAACTGCAGTAAATGAAAATTTCCCACTCTTCGATGATAGTGAAACCTTATTTTATTATTATTAAAAATAGCATTTTGTCATTCTCAGATATGATACTGAATATTAGTTAAATTTTATTTGTAATAACAACCAGTCAGCCAATATTAAATGGCCCCTTGATTAGCATGCTGTAGGGTGAATAGTGGACACATTGAAAAGATTACTTATTTTTAGGCTCAGGCCTCGCTTTTCAAGGCCGCAGTTTCAAAACCCCGACCGTCCACCCAGATTTCAGTTCTACTTGGTTTTCCGGAATCACTCCAGGCTGAATGAAGGGACGGTTTCATCAAGAGGCCATGGCCGAATTGCTCTCGATTCCTTGCCCTCAGTCCTTTCCCTCCTCTCATGACTTCGACGATTACGAGGCGTAAGGTCATAAGAAAAAAAAAAAGTATTTTTAGAATACAAACATAGTTCGCAGCAGTAACCTTGCAGGCAAAACAGGTAATGAAAGTTCATAACAGCGTCTTATCATTCTGCTAGGCGCCTCATATTCAGTTGCTTGTCCTGGTAATAACCACCGCCAACCAGCTCATGTGAGGCATGGAACTTCATACTGTACAAAATTAGCATGTTCAGTAGCCAGTTTGAGTATTTATCTTATTAAGGGTGGAACTCTGCGTCATTAATAGAAAGAAAAAATGACTCAATGCGAATAAAACTGAAGAAGCAGATTAAGAAAATATACATAAATCAGGAAAAAAATGGTGTTCTTTTTGCTGCCATAACTCTCTCAAATGGTTTAATGCAATCTCCATCCCTTCCTATCTTGCGCCAACCTCTTCATCTCAACATACCCCTTACAATTCACGTCCTCAATTATCTGCTTCATATATTGTAATCTCTGTGTTCCTCTACAGATATTACTTCGACTGTTCCCTCCGCTAACAAATTAAACAATCCTGCATGTTTCCAGATATGTCCTACCATCTTGTCTCTTCCTTCTGTAAAACTCTTCCACAAACTTCTTTCCTCGCCGATCATTTTCAAAACTTTATTTCGTACTTTGTCTGTCCACTTAATTTTCAGAATGTTTCTATAACACTACACTTCAAAAGCTTTAATGTTCCTTCCTTGTGGTATTCTTAAAGTCTAAGCTTTTCCTTAAAGTTCTGTGCACCGCACACAGCGTTTTAAAAAAGGTTCTTTCTCAGTCCTAGAATAATATTTGAAACTAAAAGATTTCTCTTTTCATGAAGGATCTTTTTGTTAGTGCTATTCTGATTTTAGCATTATTCCTGCTTCTGCCATCAGTTGTGATTTTACTTCCCACATCTATCACATCAGATCCTATTTTTATATTTAATCTAATTTTATTGATATCATTTCTGCTAGATTTCATTAGTTTTGTCTTGCTTTGGTTTATATTTAGTCCAAAATGTTCCTTCATTATTTTGTTCATGCCATTCATTAACTTCTCAGTATCATCAGCCTATTCTGCTAACAAGACAATGTCATCAGTAAAACGTAGCGTACTGATTTTTTCTCCTTGAACTTTTTTGTTACATTCATTATTTTTCGCTTCCTTTATTGCTTCCTCTACATAAAAGTTAAATATTAATGGGGATAAGCTACAACCTTGTCTCACCCTTTTTCACTGAGGCCTGTGTCTCAAGATTCTCTTCTTGTATTATAGCCACTTGATTCTTATATAGTTTATAAAGTATTCTTCAATACCGATATTTCAACTATAATGCTATCTAAAGAATGTATTATTGAGAAAATATCTATGTGTCTAGAACTTGTAATTCTTAATCACCCGATTATTCGGAGTATTGCTTGACAATTTATAAGTCGACAGCTATTCGGTTTTCTCATTTTGCTAGTAAGTAACAGAATAAGTAACGCTGTTTCTGATTTAATACGTTCCAGCTCGGTGGAAAACTCACTACTGTAACACTGGGTAGTTATGACTATTTTGCGTACTTATATTAAAAATAAAGCTTTACTTTAATTGAATAACTTATTACTATAGGCATGCAAACTTGTGAATAAAACTGATCGACACCGAATAGAGGCCACTATCTTGTTTGTCAGTTGAGACTAATTCTATTGTCCTACAGCAACAATATTCGCGAAATCATTGACACATCGTTTAGTATCTGTTCCGAAACACATGAAAAAATAACAGCTAGACTTCGACTTGTCTACGCCGGCAGTGATTATTGATGCAACCAAGCTGCTCTCCAGTATAGAGGAGTTGCCTATCTCAAAGGTTTCATTTGAAACAAGCGTTCACTCATAAGGCAAGCATGTTTTGGATTCAAAGTTTAGTAAGTAGTTAAACATTTGTGTTCATTGACTTTATCATTACTTAAAGTATAGGAAAGAAACGTTTCTACGCGCTCTATAAATTATGGTCGCACTACTAAACATTATTACGTGGAAAAACTTAAGCTGTGAATTCGCTATACATGTCAGAAAATAAAGAAGTTATTTTATAGTAAAAGATTAAGAACCATCTTTCCAATGCCATTTTTTTAACTATTCAACATTTTCGTCTATAGTAGAATATGCTCACAAAATCAGAAATCAGATTCAGCTAATCTTCCGTGTTTATATGGACAGAGGAAATGCTGTTTAGCATCATTTCAACATGGGAAACACGTATTCTGGAAAGTTAGCGGAAGGAATTACACCCTCACATGTTAAACGTCGAGTTAGTGTAATGTTCCAAACGGTTAGTTTCGGAAACAAGGTAATCTTATCAATGAAAAAACTTGCGTAACTATTAAATTTGTTAAAACGCAACGACTAGAACATTCACTATAGTCCTTATGTCAGAGCCTATGTCCGAAAATTGAAATACTCCTGATTTTCATACGATGAACAGGGTTTCATTATCATATTTAAAGTGGTTTCCCTATTACATTTTAATTATAATATCAAGTTTTTTGAAGAAAATATTTGATATTATAATAGATAAGCAAAACTTTGAGACGGTTTTAGCTACAAATGGTAACAAATTAATAAACGAGCAGTTTCTATATTGTAACTATCACACAAATAATTATTCCAAGCAAGGAAAAGGAGATCTAGTAAAATTTGTTAGAGGATTTATTAATTCATAAGGAACACTGCCTTTCGACACAAATAGGTCACGTCTGTTTAACGATTATTTTTTACGGGAAATGAACATTTTGTTGCTGAGGATTTGTAAATACAAAAACAAAATGTCTGAGACCAGCTCATACTGAAGAAGAATTAAGTGATCGAAATAAGCTCCCACCTCAGTGAGCACTATAAAAAAAACTTTGAATTTTCTAACTCTTTATTTTTTTTTTTTTTTTTTTTAAGGAAAAGTTTGAATTTCAGATGTAAATTCTTGAATAAGAATACTTGTTTCTCTGTAGACTATTGTTTGATGGACTGTGGCTATTTAATTTTTTTTTCCTAACTAACATATGTATTTTTATCTTAAACTGCTAAGCAGCTTTTATATTTTTGTTTTTCCTCTTCTGGCTAAGGTATAAAGGGTAGTTTATCTGGAATGAGAAAAATAAACCGGTTAAAGATGGTGACATATATAGTCTCCTGCTTTCTGTGGGAGTCTGCGTTCAATGATTGTGACATGAAACAACCTTCTGAAGTAATTCTCGATTTGTTGTCAGATAATCATCTCGAGCAGCTAGTTAATGAACCTACGCGGTGTCATAACGGTAGCGAAAACATTTTAGACTTGCTGGTTACCAACAGGCCAGAATTATTCACCGACATTTCAACGACCACAGGAATAAGCGATCACAAAGCGGTGATTGGGACTATCAAATTAATGACCGAGCGAAAAAGGAAAAAAGGGCGGATTGTATACAAATTCAGTAAGGCCTCAAAGGAGTGTTTTAGAACCTACCTGAGGAATAAATACCATAACTTCAAGTCAACAAAGGACACCGTTGAAGAGATGTGGCAGCGTTTTATACATATAATCAGGGAAGGCATGGAAATACATATACCAAAGCGGACAATAAAGGGAGAGAATGATCCACCGTGGTACACATGCGAAGTCAAAAGATTACTCAAAAAACAAAGGAAAATACACGCACGTTCAAGAAGGAAGGGGTGTCGCAGCGATTTAGAAACCTTAGCTGATTTAAGAGGACGTATTAAGAATGTAATGCGCGAGGCCTTTAACGATTTTCACTCCAACTCTCTCTCTAAGAGCCTCACAGAAAACCCAAAGAAATTTTGGTCGTATGTACGAAAAGTTAATTGTACCAACAGCAATATTCCAGCACTAATTCGTGAAGGTTCCGAGGTTAATGAAAGCCGCGATAAAGCTAACGTACTAAATACTGTATTCAAAAATTCATTTACAAATGAACATAAGGATAGTATTCCCGTTTTCCCACGCCGTGGCGAGTCGGTGATGGAATCATTACGAATACATACTGCAGGTATCGTTAAGCAATTAGAGCTCCTGAAGTGGGGGAAAGCACCGGGCCCGGATGGAATTCCAGTAAGAGTATTTTCAGAGTATGCTGCAGAAATCGGGCCATTTCTGTCTGATATATTCAGTAAATCATTAGAAGAGCGAAAAGTACCTTCAGACTGGAAAATCGCGCAAGTAACTCCGATTTTCAAAAAAGGTGATCGAAGTGATCCTGGGAACTATCGTCCCATATCTATAACATCTGTTTGTAGTAGAGTTATGGAGCATATTATATGCTCGAACATTATGAATTCTCTAGATTATAATAATTTGCTTACAACAAATCAACATGGATTTCGGAAGAAAAGGTCATGTGAAACACAGCTGGCCCTATTTACACACGACGTAATGAAAGTTATCGATACAGGTTCACAAGTAGATGCAATTTTTTTAGATTTCCAGAAAGCCTTTGACTCTGTGCCACACAACCGCCTTTTAGCGAAGCTTCGAGCGTACGGTATATCGGATCAGCTTTGTGAATGGATAAAGGATTTTCTAACTGGTCGGTCGCAGTATGTTGTCGTTGAAGGAGAAAGTTCTTCTAATCTAGATGTTACATCGGGTGTACCTCAAGGAAGTGTAATAGGACCACTTCTTTTCTTAATTTTTATAAACGATCTCGGAGACAAAGTGAAAAGCCTTTTTAGATTGTTTGCTAATGATGCGGTTATTTATAGGGAAGTAAGAACTTTGGCCGATTGCTTAGAAATTCAGCGCGATCTGGATGTTATTTTGTCTTGGTGCGCTGAGTGGCAACTTACTCTAAACTGTAAAAAGTGCAAGACAATGAGCATAACTAACAAAAAGAATCCGATTGTTCAGAAATACGAGTTAAACAATACAGTTATTGATATGGTCGATTCTATTAAATATTTGGGAGTAACAGTACAAAGGAACATGAAATGGGACATACACATTAATTCTTTAGTAGGTAGAGCAAATTCTAGGCTGCGATTCATAGGTAGAATCTTGAAAAATTGTAATGAACAAACAAAGGAGATAGCGTACAAATCTCTTGTGCGTCCACATTTGGATTATTGTTGTGCCATTTGGGACCCGTTTCGTAAGGGATTGATCGAAAGTATAGAGAAAGTACAGAGAAGAGCCGCTCGATTCGTGACCGCTTGCTACAGTCCTTATGAAAGCGTCACAGAACTGATTAGTAGATTAGGTTGGGAGTCTCTGGTAGATAGACGACATACGTTTCGTTTAAACTTATTGGAAAACATGCGTACTCCAACTTTCACTCATGAGTGTAGTGAAATACTTCTTCCACCAACCTATTTGAGTCGGAAGGACAGGAAAGATAAAATTAGAGAAATAAGGTGCCGGACAGATTCTTATATGAATTCTTTTTTCCCTCGTACCATTAGGGATTGGAATGCACAGCAAAGAGATTAGCTTTGGTGCTGAGAACCCTCTGCCACCCACAATTTTGTGAATTGCAGAGTATATATGTAGATATGTAGATGAACCTTCATTAGTTGAAGCAATGTGGCATCTTTAAACCCTCTTTCCGTGAATAATGAAACTGATTTCTAAGTTGCTGTCAGTTATATTGCACTTAGAGAAAGGTGTTGGATTGATTACTAGCTGTTGTGTCACAAACATACTTTCATAGAGTTCCACTGACTGTCACAAACTGTCACTAGTGAAATGTGGGTAAACAATGGGGCAAAATTCTACATTATGTCTTGAATTGCGCGAATAGTCTCTAAGGTAAAATTCATGCAGTATATATCCTGTTCATAGATATGATCTGTGCCCGAGTACTTAGTATCTGAGAATTTATAACTTTTCTTGATTTTCGTATGCGATGGAAACCATTCGATTATTGACTGAAAATTAGAATCAGATGATGAAAAAATAGAAAGGAAACAAAACATCCCGGTCAAGATCTTATAGCTGTGTGATGATAGATTGCAAAATACCTTCAAAGATTAAAAAAATACGAAATAATGGGTATGGTGAAAAAGCTTAACTTTTAGAACCCAATAAAGGTTAAATTGCTCTACCAGTAACATTTA
Organism: Vandiemenella viatica; assembly: GCA_031002005.1. NCBI lineage: Eukaryota > Metazoa > Arthropoda > Insecta > Orthoptera > Morabidae > Vandiemenella > Vandiemenella viatica. The sequence goes on along the minus strand of JARYHS010013630.1, from coordinate 258,267,796 downwards.
AATATTTGAGGATAAACATATGCGACACTATTAAGTAAAAATTATATAATACTCCACAATCAGGATGATAAATGCACTTTACAGTACGAATCTAAAAGAAAAACAGCAGAAAATAAAAAAAGGAGTATCAATTAGAAATCTGATGAGAACGCATTTTGGTTAATGGAACAATCATTGGGATTTATATCAGGAACAAAAGATATAGTGCATTTAAACGGTAAAGTGAGATGCCCATTTGATTGACGGTTCCTGCGAAAGAATATAAAATATAATATGATGGCAAAATTTAGTTTTGTAGTCTCGTTGCGATTTAATATTTATTCCATAAACCAATTTCTGTTGAAGAAATAAAAGTTGGAAAACAGGAGATTAGCCGACACCTTTAAACATTTCTTTCAATTAGTATTTTTACGGACAGTGTCCCGTTTATCAACGAAATTATCTCTTCCGAATGAAAGATTGTTGTTAACCACAAAGGTTTAATACAGGGCGTTCGCCGGGAAACGCAACCCACTGTTAGCGCTACAAGGAAGAAACTGCTCGCGGCGAGCGAGCGGTCAGCTCCCGGCATTGTTCGACCGTCGGCCGCGGACTATTTCATAAACTTGTATGTGCTAAGCATTTAAATGTGACGTAATTCATTAGCTTACCTTATAAAAGATGCTGGAAGTGTTGACACTCTTGTGTAATGCACATTTCACATCTTCTGAACATATTTCGAGACACACGCTGCCCTAAGTGACTTAATGATTTTTTGGGTGACTGTTCTAGTCAAAAAGCGATATCGTCAATTTTCTCTTCTGTGAGAATACGGTTGACCGACAGTCTCTTTTTGTTAAAAAATGAACCCGTTTCTCTTACTTTTTTAACTAGACGCAGAATTGTTGATTTAGCTGGCAGTAAAGCGCCAGGATATTCGCGACGAAATTTACTGCGACACTTTTTAAACGACTTCTTCTTCACATATGTATCGTAGAGAAATATTCTTTGTTGCAAACTGTAACGTACCATAATTTTACTCACACTCAAACACGGTACAGATTAGTAAGAGTATGAAGCCCCAAACCAGCCAAACCGCAAAGAAACGTTTATTCACAACACTGATTAATAAGAGACTGAAGTCACAAACTAGCTACAATGCAAAGAAACCGTTCTTAACAATGTAAGGGTCACTGCACTGCACTGTTGGGGCAGCGGAGGTGTTAAACAGTGCGGTGATTCACGGTGCCGCGTGGCGGAAACTGCTGGCACCGCTGTCCGAGCAAGTTGCCGACGGCAACAGACTGGGAGGGTTGCGTTTTCCGGCGAACGCCCTGTACTTTGTTACATGTTAAACTGAATTGATTTTTAATTACTGGATGTTGTGGAGTATTTTCCTCAATTGCAGAAAATAATTATAAATGTATAATAAGCGATCACTGTCAATCCAACTGAATTTTTTGTTTGTTTATTTGTTTGCTGAACATGTATCACTTCATTCACAGAAGCAGCTACTGCAGTGCTTTTTGTTAAATATGGATACAAATGTGAGAATTGTCGCACCATAAGTCTAACATCGCATGCTTCAAAATTACGGACCAGGATAATATTCAGAAGAATAGAAAGTATAGTAGGTGAAGATCAGTTTGGATTTAGGAAATACCGCGGTACAAGGAAGCAATTCTGGCTTTAAAATTAATACTTAAAGGGCGGATCAAGAAAAATGAAGATACCTTTAGGCGTTTGTCAATTTAAAAAAAAAGCTTTTGATAATGTTAGTTGGGACCAGATGTCCAAAATTTTAAAGAAGTCAGGTTAAAATATCGAGATAGAAGAATACAATCTATATGAAAATTAAGTGGCTTTAATAAAAAGTAGTGAATCATCAGACATGCATCGGTTAAAAAGTGTTTGAGGTAATGTTATAGTCTGTCTCCGTTAATATTCAATTTGTATATAGAGGAAGCAATATAGAGAGTAAAAAAAAAAAATTTGAAAGTGGCATAAGTGTACACGGAGAAAAGATCAATATGCTATGATTTGATGATGACATTGTCCTGATAGCAGAACAGACTGAGGATATTTAAAAGTTATTGAATGTCATGAATAAAATACTGAAGGAAGGTTTTGGACTAAATGTAACTCAAAGAAAGACAAAAGTGATTAAATATAGTAGACATGATAGCAGTAATTGCGGATTAAATATAAAAATAGGATTGAATGCTATGAGAAAAATAAATGAAATAAAATTGTAATTGATGGCCAAAGCAGGAATGATGTCAAAAGCATAATAACACTAGTTTTTACGAAAAAGAAAAATCATTTAGTACCAAATATTGATATAAAACTGAGAAAGAAGTTTTTAAAATTCTGTGTTTGGAGCACAGCACATTATGGAAGTGAAATGTCAGAATCAAGGAAGGTTAAAGCACTTGAAACGTGGTGCTATAGAAGGATGCTGATCATTTTGTATTTATAGTAAATTTACATTGTTTCAATGCTGTACGCTGTATCGTTTTATAACATTGTGTAAGCATATTCATTACACAATCTTTCACCACACTGTACTGCACTGCCCTGAAATGTATAGTTTTATTGATGGAGTGTTGAAATTCAATAACGTCAAATTATTTTTGTTTATAGGAGACAGAAGTTCGTGTTGCGGAACTATTGTGTCGACTGGTAAGTAGAGAGAAAAGGGCGGCGTGGACTCAGGCAGCTTGAGACGTGTCTGTTCATGCCCCTCTATTGTTATGCAAATGAAGCAAGCTCAATTCTGCTTACTGGTTAGAGTTGTTAACAGCTTTTATGGGCGACTGCTATTTCTCTTTTATTGTGCCTCCTGAAGCCCAGTTCGGCGTACTAGTTGACCTATTGTTATCTAATTAGGAACCACTCGCGGAGTGCCTTACTTAACTTTGGGGAACCAATGAGAAGATATATTGCTTCCTTTAAGCTGTTATTTACTGCTAACAGGTGTTGTCTGGCACGAGTTGGTCCCGTCGGTCCCTTCACTCTTTTTCGGTTAGACCAGAGTACCAGAAGTTAATTTGTGGCGTTATTATATCATATGTCTCAGTTATTACAATTTTAAATTGATTAAATCATGTTAGCCTCTGGACATTTATTAAAAAAAATGTTTAATCACACAAAACTGCTATTTCTAACCAGTTATTAGTCTTAGTTAAACTTTGAAAGCACAAAATTCACTTTAATTCCATGGATAATAACCTATTTTACAGTTTAAAAATAATTCTACATATCAGTAACACATTTTTCATTTTAATTTGGTGCAAAAAGTGCTTAAAATCGGCTTTTTAAGTAGTGTATCTTATATTTATATAGGGAAACTCAAGAAGATTATAAAAAATTGTTTATTTGATAGAAACTGTATAAATAGTACTTGAGAAATATTATATTATAGTTTTTTAAACGAATTTCTCGCTGTAGGTACAACTGCAACCGGTTTTCCCCACACGAGCGCCATCCCACGGACCGCTTGAAGGGACTACCCGCCGAGCGGCCCACTCATCGGAGTCGCCTGCCCGACCGGCCTATACTCGTCATTACCACCTCGAGAGTCGTAGCTAGAAAATACATTCAAAACATCTAACGCTTAAGACGTTATTCCTCAAACAGTACTCAGCGGATTCCAATAAATGTACTCCCCAATATTGAATGTTTTCATAACTTTTTCGCTATAAGACTATGCGATTAATTTTTTTTGATACAAGCAGAAATACGATATTTTTTGTATTATACTGATTTCGGCCTCCAAAGCTAGGCAACGGTTGTCAAGGGGTTCTAAATGGCACTCGTCAGTTCTAAAAGGTATTCGTAATGTGGGTAAGGACCACATATAACGTTAGTCACCGTGAAGAACTGACTTCTCGTTGCAGCTGCTTCCAATTATGCATGCCTTATTTATTCTCCGAACAAGGACCACATGCGCGCTGCAGGTACTTGCTTACACAGAATTTAAGTCTTTTGCCGCCATGCTATCTGTTTAAGCCTATTCTATTGTCTTCATGCACACAGCTGGCCATGTCGAATCGAGAGTTGTTCATATGAAGATCTTCATATGAACAACTCGCTTCCGGGCGGACTAATGTGCTGCAGGGCTGGACCTGCTTGAGCCTTTAGGCTGTGGTTACACTGCAAGCGAATTCGCGCGAACAATCCTTCGCGCGAAATAGCGCGATTTCGCGCGAATTCGCTATTATAAACAAACACATACAAACAAAGGCAGGTGGTTACAGTAAAAGCGAATTGGTCGAGCGAATCGCTTGTTGTCGCTGGAAGTTCAAACGGGTTTGTTTTTTTTCGCGCGAATGGAGCGATTCCATTGTAGGCTGAGGCAAGTGCTGTAGACTCCGTATAGTTGGAAAAGGTTTTATTTCGCGTGAATCCATCCTTTGGTTATTTCAGTTTTACGTATTATTATGGATTGTGACAGGGGCGGATCCAGGATTTTGGTTGGGGGGGGGGGGGGGCTTGGCTTGAGTGAATTTTGATTTAGAGGGCTTGCCTTGGATTTTGGTTTTGGGGGGGCTTGAGTTGGCCATGGGGTAGTCTTTATAGCCTCCTCGGGCCTCGAGTTCGTACAGCTAAAAAAAAATTTAAAAAAAGTCTCAAAATTACAATGTCGGGGGTGGACCCAGATCCCCCCCTGGATCCGCCCCTGGATTGTGCAAAAATGATATGTTTGGTGTTTGAAAGAAGAATATTGTGGGATCAGGATCATAAAGGATATCATAACTAGGGATACCACCTTTTTTTACTGAAAATAAAGTACATTGGTTATTAAAGGTAAGGAAAAAAAAGTACACAGTGGCAAAATAAAGTACAATTTTTTGTTGTTTATTATTATGTTTAAAAATATATTTTTATTTCTTTTCCCAAGTTTTATCAAATTAATATCACTGCTAAACAATTGCACAGCATCTTAACAGTCTATTTTTAAGTTAAAGTAAATAAGCAATTCGTTTTTTATCAGATTAGGAGACGCTGTATTTCTTTAGTCTCACCATTTGCAATTCATTACAGAAAACTCTCTGTGAATGGCGGGAATAGACAGTAAAAATGAAATTGCTTTATACAAGTTTGCAAAATTACCATCAGTCTTATTAAATACTTGCTGGTATTTTTGTGCGGTAGATAATTCGGGAAAACCTTTAGAACTATATACCTGATCATAAAGTTTGTTTAATAAAGCTATTTCTCCATAAAGATAATCCACATCTATATTAAGTTTTTGCAGTTTTAAATTTTCTATTATGTTAACAGTATTGCTCTTTAAGTTTATATTGCCAAGTATAAATAACCGGTTTGTGTCATTAAAATCGAACCATCCATTTAGGTAGGCCTACTCTAAGGCTTTGCAAATAAATAAAAATTCAGCGTAACATATTAATTATCTACTTCATCCGTTTCACTGTCAAAATTACGTTTTGTAGGTGTACATGGAGTACTTTGTTTACTGATGTTGTCCTTGTCCATAATTTACTATATCATAAATCTATAAAACCGATAAATCGTATTCTTATTGGTCTCAAACAGCATTACACACAAAAAAAAAGTTTTGACACGAAAATGACATTGATAATGTTGACATTTGAGGTTCGGTTGCGTTCAAAAATTATTAAAAATGAGCATTCTAGTGGCGCTGGGGACTTATCGATTCGGCACCAATAGATAACGAACCATTTTACGCAAAACTCTTACGACCAAACTTTTTTAAATCCAAGAGAAATCAAGTCATGCGAAATAAACTATTTTCGCGTACTTTATTGTTATCACAAAGTATAGAGTACAGTTACAAGAAATAACGTACAATGCTTTATTATAAAGTACGGGTGGCAACCCTAATCATAACCGTGATAAATCAAGGAAGTTATGGGAAGAAATAGCAGCTGATTTAAATGTTGGCAATAAATTAGCGATTTTTATGTAAACTTCTTTTATTATTACAAGCAGTACATTGTATAAATGCATAGTAAAGTATTAATACAACTCGCACTAAATATTATACTGTTGTGGTATGGCACCAACATCACTATTAAAATACACTTTAAGAGTTTCTCGTACATCATATGCCATATTGGTAGACCTATTAGTCACCCGCGTTTTGGAATTACTTTTCCTCTGAAAATTTGACAGTTTTTCAGATGGTGAAATACATTCTCTGAAGTAACACTGCCTTGTTATTTCTTCCTCTATTGCATTCAATATATATGAGTATGTGTCATAAGTCATACGATAATATTCATAAAACTTTATTGGCTGGTTCTTTAATTCATTGAAAAGTTTAAAATATTCACTCAAATGGTGATTCAAGAATATTTAATTAACCCAGAATTGCCTCTTTCTCTTTTCAGATTCAAAGAGTTTCAAAAATGGGTTTTCAGCAATATAAAATTCTTCTTCAATATCCATATTCTTGAATTTTCGCCAGTCGAGTATGATATGATAAATTTTACTTAGTTTCTAAAAACCGCTTTGAATCGCGTGACCACTTCTTCCGGCGACTACGTTCGCGCGAATACGCTTGCACTGTAACCACTTCTCCTTCGCGCGAATTCGCTTGCAGTGTAACCACAGCCTTAGGTCACTACTGGGTATAAAGGAGACCACCTAACTCAGCATGGAATCACTAATACTCCGAGTCTCGACCAGCGCGTTTCATTGCACTCGTGTGACTTCAGTTCATCAAGTCACTTTCATCATTTTCAACGACCAAGGTATGATAAAAAAACTTCAAAAATATTCACATAGTTTTCTCTTAAATAGCATATTATATATTACGTTTCTTCCACAGAAATACAATCATTATGGCAGGAGTTAAATAACTCAGTGACTGTTGCTGGTGAGATAAAATAAATATCTATAAATGGTTTAAGTTTGGTTTTTAGTATTCATACCCGAAAATATTTTTTTTTTTTTTTATTTATCTTAGGTACAGCAGAGTTGAGCCCATTTAATAAAGTCTTTTTAGTAATTGTTCATTCACCTGTTAAGTGTTGTTATTTTTCTCGCTATAATATTAATTTCATTCGTAGCTATTGATGATATATTGGTAATTACATGATGGTAATAAAAGATGGAAAAACTTATATTAGATTATATTGTACTTTTATTACATGACAATTTAACGCATTCAGCTATTTTTTTCTCCAAATATTGTGTTTCACAAATTGGTACTTGTACAGTAGTGGAGAAACATTATATATACAAGGAAATTTTCACCAATTTTTCGTCCTCCCCCGCTGTAAATAACACCTTTCTGTCTGACATATTTCCACTGTTCCGCTAGTGGCGGAGTCTATACTGCTCTCGGACCGGTACAGTGGCGCGGCTCAAACGGCCGTTTTCGAGAACGCGGGTCACCGCCGCTTCATAGGAAGCGGCTGACGCTGCATGGGAAGCGCACCTTACAGGTCCAACAAACCCTACCACATCGAGTTTGACACCAGCGCTATCACCGCAGGGATGGATTATATCGTCAAATTCTCTGGTGCCACCACCTAGAACAAGCCATTTCACCTGATAGAGGTAAGTTTATTGTCATTACCATCATTTTACATTATATAATTCAATGTTTTCAACTTACTAATTTTTTTTCAGTTTCAGAACCATTTCAGTGGAGCCTACAATCATCCGACTCGCCAGCAACACCGCAGCGTTGAAATCACCGTCCGCAACATAGCTGCTATGCATCAGAACGATAGAGCTAGTGCTAGGTACAAATACATTATTGTTAATTAATGACAATATTTGATTATATTATTGTTTTGTCATTACTTACATGAGGTCAATGTTAATTAACGTTACTCAACGTTGCTCCAATAGAATTTACTGCAACTTCACCTTACGTCATTATTTTGATCAGATTATTATTTTTTCATGATAAATTTTTTCTTTTTTCTGTTTCAGGTACCGGTTTGCAGGGGTCGGCCGCCGTTAACAGGATGAACCTGCCGCAGTCAGGAATTAACTTACGCTACCACCAATGTGGCGACCTTGGAAATCGCCAGTCGTTGCAAGACTATGCAGGCCACAAGCCGCGCCCAAGCCCGCTACTGAAGGACCAAGTAGGCTTATGACTGCACCTCTCCGGCTTATCACCGCACCTCGTCGGCCTACCACCGCACCTCATCAGCCTATCGTTGCATCTCACCGGCCACTCGCAGCAACCCGTTGACCACTCGCCACCACGTCTACGTGGCGGTCGACCCCAGCAGCCAGCAGCAGTCACCAAGCATCATGTAGCAATAAACCTGAAGCATCAAGCAGTCACAACGATGCAGCAACGGTGATCTAGTTGCCAGCACCAAGCTTAATCCTTGAAGACCGGGTAAGTGCTTTTGAACTTAGAATTTATTTCATTACCATCCAAAATTTTTAAATTTTCTAGATTCTCTTATGTACATTGATGCTTGCTATGATTTTGTGGAAGAAAACTTTGCAAAATTGTAGGTAATCAGTCTAACCCTTCTGTAAAGATTCAGGTTGGTCTGGTTGCCACATTCAAAATTCAGATGGAAATGATTTTCTAAGACACCCGAAATTGTTTTTTCACTAAAATTCGTGAAGTCACGCGTAGCACATGCCAATTAAATTCACGGCTTGTCGTGCCTAGTTAGATCTTCAGTATCCAATTAAGAGCATTCAATATTTATTTGTGACAAGTGTCTGGAATATTTCAAAGTCAAAGATACCTTGGACCACCACGAGATTGATTGTGAAAGAATAAATCCTGTAAGACTAGATTTACGCTGCCAAGAAGTTAAAATCTTGAAGTTTAAGGATTTTGTGCACCAACAGCTTGTACCCGTAATCGCTTACGCGGACATTGATAATTTTCTGGTGCTACGGTGTGTCACATCTGTGGGAAAGACATTTGTTCGAAGACTTTTGACGTCTGTGATTATTGTCATGTCACAGGTAAATTTACGGGGGCTGCATATAAGGGTTGCAATTTGCAGTTTAAATATTTTATGTACATACCCATTTTCTTTCTTTCATAATTTCTCTGGGTATGACACAAATTTTATAGTTATTGCTTTATCAGACCTCGACGGTGATGGGATATATGTGTTTTCCATAAACACAGAAAGTTATATATATCTTTTTCTAAAAGATTGAATTTTCTTCAACTATGTAAAGATTTCTGAATTCATGGGTCCATAGATGACGGCGACATGCGAATTACCAGTGTTCATTTCACGTACCCCTAGAAGTTACAACTAGTTAAACGAACTGGTATTTTTCCCTACAAGTACATGGATTCGTAGGACAAGCTCACCGAGCCCACGCTTCCTCCAAAATCAGTATTTTACAGTTTGTTGTGAGAGTCGGAAATTTTGGTTGCCGATTATGTGCGCGCGACACAAGTGTGGTTTTCCAGATCAAGGCTTTGGGCGGATTTACAAGTTTGTACATGGGCACAGATTTGTGGCTATTGTTGTTGTTGTTGTTGTTGTTGTTATTTGGGTTTTAGGGCGCGTCGACGACGGGGTCATTAGCGCCCTAACAACAACCAGGCGTGACAACGTGGCAAAATTGCCGTCTCTGTGGCCAACTGTAAAGGGGTCGGCCACAGAGACAGCACAATAAAATACTAACATACTAAATAAAATACCATCTGCGTGACCGACTGTAAAGAGATCGGCCACACAGACGGCAACATAAGAAATAAAACTGAGACAAGGAAAATTTAAAAATTCATACTTTAACTGGTTGGCTTTAAAGGGGCCAACCAGTTTAAAAAAACAAGTTAGCTGGCTGGCTGTAAAAGGGCCAGCAATATAAGCAGTGTCACAAGTAAGAGCAGTACTTGGATTGATGGTTGTAAATGGCCACCAATCCAATATAAAACCTAGGCCGATCTGCCCAAAATTTTTGGGACAAGACCGGCCAAGCAACTAAACTTTAAAACCTTAGCCACATTGTCACTATCATTGTTTAAAATAAGGGACAGATAGTTGGCTAAGCCAACATCTGCCCTTAAGTCTAAAAATAAAATACACTCACTTAAAATGTGGAGTACCTTTGACGGTCCGCCACAAGCATCACATTCCGGTAGGTCCTCCAACCGGAGAAGAAAGCTGTGCGTGAGAGGACAGTGCCCTATACGGAGGCGAGTAAGGAGAACCTCATCCCTTCCTCGCCCGCTGGAAGGAGCTGCTCCACGGCTGAACGGTCGGTTTGACCAGCCGGAGCTTGTTATGCTCAACTTCCAGCCACTGCCTCTGCCAAACATCAAAAACAAATCTCTTCGCCGCCGAGGCAAGGTCTGACTTTGGGACCGGTTCAAAGTCGGTTCTGACCTTGTCGCAGGCTAACTTGGCAGCTTACAATCAGCTGCCTCGTTCCCTCTGATTCCCACATGGCCCGGTACCCAGCAGAATAACTACCTCCTTTCCACGAGATTGAAGGGAAAGGAGGGCGTCCTGGATGTCCTGGACTAGACGATCTGCTGGATACATATTTCCTATGGCCTGAATACAGCTGAGGGAATCACAGCATATGATGAACAACTTATCGCGCATTACTTTCATATGCTGGAGCGACTTCAACACGGCATAGCATTCGGCAGGTGTAAACGCTGCACCTGCCGTCCAATTTGAATGTGTAAGTCGCTCGAGGGAACACTACGGAGCAACCAACTCCGTTAGCCTGCTTAGACCCATCCGTATACACCGGGGTAAACGTGTGATACTGGTTTAAAACATCTCTAAAAATTCTGATAAAAACATTATCCGCGGTACACAGCTTGTTGTGCCGCGATAATTCTAAAATTGTTCTGGGCCTCTTTAAAAGCCAGGGAGGAGATTTACTCCAACCCTGGTGATAAAAAGAAGGAAGCTCGAATCCGTATTGTTCTAAAATAGCCTTTGTACGGTAGCTGAACGGTTTAGTGGCTCTATGCCGGTTGGTATAGAGCCGCTCGTAGTTGGGATGGAGCACTATGTCGTGCACGGGACTGCCAGGTGTTATGGCAACGTGCAGGTAGTGTCGCACCATGAGGAGTTGCCGGCGGATGGTAAGCGGCGGCTCGCCCGAGTCAGCACAAATGCTGACAATAGGGCTGGTGCGATATGCACCTGTGGCGAGCCGAATTCCAGCATGGTGGACACTATCCAATATACGCAGATAGCTGTCCCGTGCCGAACCATAGACGATACAAGCCAGTATTCCAACCGTGACCGTACAAAGGCTCTGTAAAATTGTAGCAGGCAGGAGCGGTCAGCGCCCCATGACCTGCCACACAGACATTTTAAAAGATTAAGAGCTTTTAAGGCCCTGGCTCTCACATCTTTTAGATGCGCAAGCCAGTTAAGCCTTGTGTCAAAAATGAGGCCCAGAAATCTAACAGTATCACTAAAACTTAAAACGGTGTTCCTCAGGGTAAGGTGAGGCTCTGGTAAAAGGCTTCTGCTGCGAGTAAAAAGTACACACCGGGTTTTCTCAGCGGAGAAACGAAAACCGGTGTGCACTGACCATTCATCCAGCCTGTTCAGCGTGAGTTGCAACTGCCGCTCAGCGCTTCTCAGGCTGGACGATACAATAAAAATTAAAAAGTCGTCCACATATAAGGGAGAACCTGTAGGGGACTCCTTATGACTGAGTGATATACTGTTAATCGCTAATGGCGAAAAAGTGTAACGCTTAAAACTGACCCCTGAGGGACACCGTTTTCCTGAATAAAAAGATCAGACACTTCACCTACCGACTCGGTACCGGAAGCAACGACCAGATAAAAATGATTTTAAAAAACGGGGTAGGTTTCCCCTAAAACCCCATTCAGTGTAACTGTTTTAAAATCACATGCCGCCAGGTAGTATCGTAGGCCTTTTCAAGGTCGAAAAAAAACACCTACAAGGTGTTGGCTGCGGATGAACTGCATCTTGTATGGCCGCTTCCAGCAGGATCAGGTTGTCCAAGGTGGAACGGAACTTCCTGAATCCACACTGAAAGCGGCTCAGAAGATTTACGGGATTCCAGACACCAGACGAGGCGGCGATTAACCATCCTCTCCAGTGTCTTACCCACGCAGCTTGTAAGGGCGATAGCTACGATAGCTACCTGGCAACAACTTAGTCCTTGCCAGGCTTTAAAATAGGGATGAAGTGTTGCTTCTTTCCACGAGTGGGGGAAGTAGTCCCTCGGTCCATATACTGTTAAAAATATCCAGAAGGTACTCTTTAGCATCATTATTAAGATGCCTCAGCATCTGGTACTGGATCAGATCAGGCCCAGGAGCAGTGTCTTTTGCGCTGTTCAGTGCAGACTCGAGCTCCCAAAATGTAAATGGCCTGTTGTAGGCCTCTGTATCCGACGAATCGAAACACAGCACACGTCTCTCGGCAGCAACCCTTCGTTGCTGGAACCGAGGATCGAAACTGGCAGACTGAAGTGATGGCAGCGAAATTCTCCGCCATCAGCTGCGCTATGCTTCGTTCGTCGGTAATTACACGTCCTTGATCCAGTAATCCAGATACTGGTGGGCGGGAGTACCTTCCAGATATATGGCGGATGGACTCCCATACTTTGGCTGATGATGTGGAACGATTTATTGTGCTCACAAAGGTCTGCCATGACCTTCTCTTGCTCTCCTTAATAACACGACGCGCCTTTGCTCTTGCAATACGGAACGCTGCCAGGTTGTCTGAAGTTGGGATGCAACCTAAAACGACGCAACGCCCGTCTACGACCCTGAATAGCGGAGCGACATTCGTCGCTCCACCAGGGTACGGGCGTCCTTCGCAGCGTTCCGGAGCTTTTAGGCATGGAGACGTCAGCTGCCTGGTGAATCACTTCGGTAAAGTGATTCACCCTCTCCTCAACATCGAAATACTCTTTGAGAGTAATGGAGCGGCGGTAGAGTTGCCAATCGGCTTTGCTGACGTTCCATTTGCGTCGGTTATTCCCTCCTCCGCGTTCAAACTCTATGTGCATCCATATTGGGAAGTGGTCGCTTCCATGGAGGTCGCGATCCACCTCCCAATGCACGGAGTCCGCGATTGAGGGGGAGCACAATGAAAGGTCAATGGCAGAGGACTGATCCGGAAGCAGTGGTAAAGTGGGTCATTTCGCCAGAATTGAGGATGCATATTTCCTCTTGCTCCATTATTCTGCCAACCACTCGGCCTCTGGGGCAATCGGCGTTAGAGCCCCACAACGCACTATGTGCGTTGAAGTCTCCTAGGAGGAGGAATGGCCGTGTGAGCTGCCGCAAAATGTCGAGTAGGTCGTCATACTCGACGGGCGCATTAGGTGGCAGATAAATGGAGCATACGGTCAGTTTAGTGGGACCGTGTATCCTCACTGCCACTGCTTGTAGATGAGAGGTGAGAGCAACAGGTTCGGAGTGGACAGTGTTTCGGACAAACACGGCCACTCCGCCCTTCGCTCGATCACCCTCGGTATCGTCCTTTCTATAGATGTCATAACCTCTTAGCACAGGATGGTGGTTTGGTCTAAAATGTGTCTCCTGTAAGACAGAGACACAATGGATTAGACCGTGCTAAGAGTTGGACTTCCTCTTTGTGAGCCTGAAAAGCCGTTGACGTTCCATTGGAGTATGGGAGCCATCTCACCTATTCAACCCCACCCGCCCCGGGTCGGGTGGGTCATCGTCCCGTGACTGCTGAGGAACGGAACCAGGTTCGTCCACCAGCATAACATCGTCTTCAGTGTCTGAAGACGATTTTCGTTGTGAGGCCTCGGAGTCTTGCGGAATTTTCTTCCGCCGAGGCCTGTTCCCCTTCTTCTCCTTTCCAGAGGGAGATCTGGGAGGAGAAGTCGGAGGGGATTTCACAAACATAGTGGGGTCCGTGAGCTTAAATTTAGGACCCCTGATCTTCTGCACTGTTTGCCATCCGCTACTGGCAGATGGCGTTGCCGTTACTGCTTCCCTTACAGTTGCTGATTCTGCAACAGGGGCCGCATCTGCTATTGCAGAGTGACCAATTGCCTGTAGCGGATGGCTGTGCCTTTGCTGGTGGACTTGCTGAACCTGCTGTCAATGTGATCGAGTTTACAGAAGTGAAGCTGCCGACGCCCGCGGTCCTTGGTGTTAGGACCTTAATGGGTTTTGCGCCACATTTGCACTCGCACGAACACATCGTGCTCGTGCCGGCGTCAACAACGGACGTCTGCGTTGCTACACTTTCTCTCCTGACGGGAGTTGACAGCGTTTTGGCAAAGCTTGTGGCGAAGACCGGTGGCGCAAGCGCCTTATACCGTTTCTTCGCCTCGCCATAGGATAATCGTTCCTTCGCTTTCAACTCCTGTACCTTCTTTTCTTCAAGGTACACCCGACACTCCCTGCTCCAGGCTGGATGTGCCCCGGAGCAGTTGACGCACACCTGTGGGAGGGTGCAGCTTACACCCTGCTCGTGTGCCGATTTTCCGCATTTCCCACAGGTGGGGTTGCCTTTGCAATTCAACGTCGTATGCCCGAACCGCTGGCACTTAAAGCAGCGCATCGGGTCCGGGACATACGGGCGGATGTTTAGGTTAAGGTATCCGGCTTTTATGGACTTCGGCAACGTTGGAGTGTCGAACGTCAGGACGAAGGTGGCAGTCTTCTCAAGACTGCCGTTAACCCTTCGCGAGATCTGACGAACCTCGACCACATTTTCTGATTTCCACTCCTTAAGGAGTTCCTCGGACGCTATATCAATCAGATCACGGCATGTGATCACTCCCTTGCTAGAATTGAGCGTTTTATGGAGTTCGCATTTTACTGCGAACTCCCCGAGCTTCTCACACTTAAGAAGTAGGACAGCCTGCTTGTTATTAGATGTCTCTAACAGCAGTGTCCCGTTCCTCAGCTTTTTCACGCTTTTGAGGGTTCCAGCTATTCCCTCTAAGCCTTTCTGTATATAGAACGGAGAGACCTTTTCAAAGGATCCCTCCGTTCTTGTCATTATTACAAAGGCGTTATCAATTAGATAACCCTTCCGTTACTCTGTTCCACTTCAGAAGGGGGGCTGTCAGCCCTTGCCCGCTTCTTTGAAGTGGGTGTATTTTTATTATACTGCGGCACACCCGAACCGCAGGGTTTTTTGGTTAGTGTAGGCTTCATTTTGGTCCCACGAGTATAACCAATTATAAAAAGAAGTGCTTATACAACAGGGGTGCGCAGGTGCCCCTGAGGTTGTACGTTAGCGAGTGATCTGCCTCATCACCCATGCACCTCCTCGGCACGTGATCCGACCTTGAGGTTGAGGGTTTTTTTATAGAGGTTTTTACCGTCCTCGCGATCCGGGCGATGAAGCCAAGATCCCCGTTCTCCTAGGCACACAACGTTCCACCGCCACGCCCTACGGTGGTCGTTGAAGCATGGTAGGAGTTTACGGTGTGGGAAACTTGCGGCGCTCACAAGTTTCCAGCTCGGGCACCGCGGGTTCGCCAAACCCGTACCTGGCACTTGCGTACCAGGCCCCTGCGGGGATGTGTGGCTAGTCTCAGTTCTGTTTGAGAAATTTAGGAGTTTATGTTTTGGAAGTACACCCTGGACCCCGACCATTATTTTAGATTCCAGGCCTTTCGTGACAGGATTTGTTAAGGAGCAAGCATGTCGAACTGGACTTTCGAACAGATATCGGTAAGTTGCTCTTTTTAAAAAGACGAATTTGCGGAGGTATTTGCCCATGTGTCCACTGGTATGCCGAGGCAAATAATCAGTTCATCCCGGAGTATAATGCCGAAGAGCCGAAAGATTTTATGATGTACTTCGATGTAAAGCAATTAAAGCTCTTGACGTGGGGGAAAGCGCCGGGTCCTATAGGTATACCAGTACGAGTATTTTCAGAGTATGCGGAGGAAATATGACCATTTTTGCCTGATATATTCTGTAAATCTTTTGAAGAGAAGAAAGTACCTTCCGACTGGAAAAATGTCCGGGTAATTTCTGTTTTCAAGAAAGAAGATTGGAAGGCTTCTAAGAATTACACTGATAAACAAAAACAAAAAATCTTTCCGCAGATCTCTTGGTATCCAACGTGCGTTCTAAGACAATTGAGACATGCTGATTCAGAATATGCAAACCATTTGTCTCTATCACCCATCGTTTGTGAGAGATAAGACATTAACCAATTACAGATATATAACACAGTATCATGGCAAACAACTCACAGAAGAAGTTTCAGAAGAGCACTTATTACTTCATGTAGTACTAATGAACACATACTATGTAGGTCAATCTGGTTGAAGGTATAATACAATAATAAAACACATACCTATAAAATAAACATCCCTATTTTACAGTGAGTTAGGTTTGAATTTCTTGGCTGTAAACTTGCGTTTGTGCTGAGCAATTGGCTGAAGCTTCCAGCAATAAACAACAAACATTGCTGCACTCCATCGGCCCTGATAGCGTGACTCCATCACCGAGATGTCCTGATGAAGGTATTCACCATTTTCGTTGCTGACAGAACCTAGGATCTCGGGAAAGAAATCGAAATGTGAGTCGAAGAGATGAATTTTGAGGGACATGTTGCCACCCAGCAGGCGGTATGCACTAATGCACTTCTGCGCAACATTCGCATAGTTAGGAGATTGATAATTTCCAAGGAAATTGGCTACAACTAATTTGAATTCCATCCATGCGTACCTTTCAGGATCACCCAGTAAGTCTTCGAAGGGGCTGTCAGCAATGATCTTTCTTATTTGTAGACTTATGAACACACCTTCTTTCACTTTGGATAAATCAACTCCGGAAACTTGTTGCACAGGTACCGAAAAGCATCTGAGTTGTTATTAGTATCTTCACGAAGTTCTTCATGAACCCCAGATTTATATGAAGTCGAGGCATGATAACTTTGTCACACTCAACCAACGGCTCACGAAAGACATTTTTACTTCCTGGCTACATTTTATGTCTGGTATATAGTGGTGCTACCTATCTCTACTGTTCCACTCTCAGATAAAGCAGCAGTGCTTTCTATATCCAGTCTGCATCCCCATGAGAATAGTGATAACTTTTAAATCACCATAGGTATGCTAGCCGTAGTCGCGATAGCGTATTTTTTTTTTTTTTTTCAAGAAGTAGCGACATGATTTCATACGTCTCTTTCAGGTGGGTAGAGTAACCAACTGGTACTGATGCATATCTGTTACCTTTGTGTAATAATACTGCCTTTAAATTTGTCTTTGACGAATCCATGAAGTGTCGCCGTTCTTCAATGCTGTGTTTCACCCCGAGCCTTGACATTAGATCTTGGACGTCCGTGCAGTAACAAAACTGTCACTCATTGCAAAGAACTGCCCAAGTTCTTTGTGTCTGTACCGAAAGTGCGAAGTCGTTGTATCTGGTGCAAGCAGATTAAATTCTTTAAGACGTGAACCTAGCAGTTCAGCTTGGCCTTTTGTTAGTGCCAAGTCCCGTGTGAGGTCACAAAGTTCAGCATCATTCATCAAATGAATATCTACTCGAGGATGGTAATCAGTTGCTAGGAGATGAAGGAGAACTCTCTTCTTGCGTTCCTTCATCGACTCTGTATTCTGTAGGCGCTGTTGGTATTGGAAAAGTGGCGGGATCATGTGCAGTTGGCTTTGAAACTGAGGGACCGAGCGTGGTGTTGTAACGGATAGCGTTCTGGCCTCGCATTCGGGAGGACGGCGGTTCGAATCCCCGTCCGGGCATCCAGATTTGGGTTTTCCATGGTTTCCCCAAATCACTCCAGGTGAATGCCGGGATGCTTCCTTCAAAAGGCCATGGCCGAATTCCTTCCCATTCCTTGCCCCCATCCTTTCCCGTCTCTAAAGACCACGTTGTTAAAAAGGGACGTTAAACTGTTAAAAAAAAAAAAAAGAAACTGAGGGAACGTCTGGATACTTTACACTTGCACGAGTTTTGTGGGAGCAACCGGTGACGTTTGCTAAACAGAAATAACAGTCTGTTGCATGGTTGCTTGACTCACGCCATATCAAAGGAGCTCTGGATGCCAGATGGTTGTTCTTCTTCGCCTTCCATAGCCAACCGCGTAAGTTGCATGCACATCTCAAACAGATGTACCATTATCCACCTTCGAATCAAAGTATAGCTCATATGCTCTCTTCAGAAACGGTGTAAAATTCTTCCAATGGGATCTGTCTGACAGATAGCCGCACACATAGAAAAATAAATCTGGTGAATTTATGCAATCTCTCGATGCCATATTTTTTCCATTAAAATAAAAAATAAACAAATGAAATAATAGTACTGCGGTCTCAAAAGTATTTCGATGTATTATGTTAAGTGTAACTGTATTCAAAATCGATAAAAACTCAAATTGAGTTGCTTTTCAAATAACGAAAACCGACGAAATCATATTCGACGAAAGGTGTTCCATATAAACATATATTTTTTATGTATCATCAAAATCTGACGTTATATAGCAGAGCGGTTTTCGGTTTTGAAATTAGCACGTAAAACTGCATTATAAAATGTAAACATGGTGTCAGATATCTGCAGCTTGTTGGTATGTGTTATCGACCAATATTGTTAATATCTGTTTGAAAGAGAATACTAGAGCATGTTATATGTTCTAACATTATGAAGTTTCTAGATTAAAACGTTACTTGTAATATACCAACATGAATTTCGGAAGCACAGATATGTGAAACAGTATTATCTCTTTTCTCATGACTTAATGAAAGTTATTAATGCATGTTCGTAAGTTGATGCAATTTTCTTGGATTTTAAAAAAGATTTTGGCTTCGTGCTACACACCGACTTTTAGCGAAAATGCGAGCGTATGGTATATAGGATAAGGTTTGTGAATGATTGCGAGATTTTCAAATTGGTCGATTGTAGTATGTCGTTGAAGGGAAAGCGTTTTTTCTAATCTAGAGATGTTACTTCTAGCGTACCTCAAGGCTGCGTAATGAGACGACTTCCTTGTTTTAATTATTATAAACGATCTCGATGACAACGTTAATTGCAGGATCGATTGTTTGCTGATGATGCCGTTATTTATAGGGAAGTAAGGTGCTCTGACGGTTGCTTAAAAATTCAGCTTGCTCTGGATGTTATTTCTCAATTGTGCCCTGAAAGGCAACTTACACTAAACTGAAAAAAGTGCAAATCACTGCGCATAATTAACGAAACGAATATGTTTGCTCAAGAGTACACACTGAACTGCTTAGTTATTGACTCGGTTGATTCAAGGGATTGTCTGCCGCGTTAGAAAAAGTACAGAGGAGAGCCGCTCGACTTGTGGCTGCTTGCTACAGCCATTATGAAAGCTTCACATTGATTGGGCTAGGATTGTTTGGTAGACAGTCGACGTTGGTTTCGTCTCAATTTGTTGACGAATATGCGAAATACTTCTTTCATTTATGGATGCAATGAAATACTTCGTCCACCAACCTATTTAGGTCGTAAAGACTGGAGAGATAAGAGTAGAGATATAAGACGCCGTACTGATGCTTACAGGTATTCTTTCTTTCCTAGGGCTATTCTAGAATGGAATGCCCAGAGTTAGATACGGTGCAAACACCTCTGCCAACCACTATATTTGTGAATTGCAGAGTATGGATGTAGATGTATAAATAATCTGTATGGTTGAGCCATATCGAAACCTCTGATGGGTTTCAGTGGCTACTGGCTGAGCAGATTGCTTGCATATATTTTATGGGCGTTAGAGCCGACTCATCTAGAGGATTCGTGTTGGAGGTAGACCTTACGACTCCTCCGGATAAACATGACATCCTAGCAGACCTGCAACCACGTCCAGATCACAAAGCCCCTATAGGTTCTACCCTCAGCAAGCTGATGACCACACTGGAAAATAAGGTTCGGTATGTTCCATTTTAACGAGTCCTCCAGCAATCTGTAGGCTTGGGGTTGTAGGTGACCAAAATTAATAGCGTAATATCTTTCAATCAGTCACCGTTGTTGAAAGACTATATATCTCTCAATACGCGTTCTCGTCGTTTCGCCAAAACAGATTTCGAGAGAGATTTCTGTAATTTGATGAAGAATTCCATATTCGGCCAAACTATGGATAACATTCGAAATCACCGCGACGTAAAATTAAGTGCTAGCTGGGTGGGCCACTGTGGTACTCGCAAACACATAGCTTAATCACGCTTCAACCGAACAATTATTTTCAACAAATACCTTGTGGCCGTGGACATGCCGAAATTTAGGATCGTTTTCAATTAGACAATGTATGTAGGAATTTGTATGCTTGATCTATCTAAACTGAGGATATAGCGATTTCATTATGAATTAGCCATTCTTCTGTTTAGATGCCATAAATTCTTTATATAGATACAGACAGCTTCATTTAGTTAATGAAGGACTGTGATCAATGTGGTGTGATGTGCCGTAAGAGGGACGAGTTCGACACGTTTGCATATACCACAGGCAATAATTTCAGAACAGAGTCCCATAATGAAATGGTTGTCGGTGTTATGGAGGTCGAGTCAACTGGCACCCTGATTGCGGTGTTAGATGGGCTACAGGCAAAAATATACGCACTCCGGCTCGAGAGCGACCGAACATGTAGACGGGCTAAACATTTGGCCGGCTCCGTCACTCGAAAGTTGCAGATGGAAGATTACGTCAGCTGCCTCCATGGGGAGACTCCCCGTTACCATCTGCAGCAATTTATATCATCGAAAATTCATATTTTAAATACCATTCAAATCCCCAAACTGGGAATGCCCAGGATAGATGATAAGATGTATATTTCTCCCAACAGGATAGAGACCCTACTATTAGGTGTCTCGTGGATTAATTATATATGGAATAATTAGTCACGACATAGTTTAAAATTTCAACTGTTTTTATTTCTCGAAGACATACTCAACTTCAAAGATATTGTTCAATGTATACACAAACGCCAGCGATTAATCAATCAAAATTAATACATAATCATTTACAGTCTTTATGAAATGCTCAGAAATGAAATTTTAAGATACTTAAACACAAAACTATCCATATAAGTCATTTTAAACTGTAGTAAGTCATCCTTTAAACATCGTAGTTCACTTTAATATTTGGAATTAAAAACATTTAAGTAATTCTCGTACATAGTTCTGTCCTTAAACGTATTAAAAAGTATTTACATAATTTATTTTCATAAAACAAAATCCATTTACAACGATTTACAGTAAATCGCAAGACAAACATACAAAAATTATTCATTCACACTTTCGATTGCTACAAATGCTTAATAAAATACAATTCCATTTGAAGCCTAGGTTTGAGGGCTATTACATTACCATGAGGGCTCAAATCAATATCTGCGTGAATGTTTGTATGATTGTGTGTATAGCGAAGAGGAAATATACCATTTATCTGTGTGTACAGTTTGTAGATATGTATAGTGTACTGCTTAGGACGTTGCAAATACAGTATATAAATAGTCCTCTTTAAAAAATTAATTTTTTTCTGATTCAGTACAAATGCTGTACATCCTTAAAAAACATAAGTTCTGTTCAAATGCTGTATGTACATTAAAAAAACTCAGATTCGGTGCAAAGTTAATTATTTTGCATGCAGTGCAGTATTGGTTTGTATCGGGTGATTTGAATAGATGTACATAAAATTAATGCTGTATATAGCCCGAAAATATATTGTAAAATACAACAGGTATACAGAAAAATCATTCTCGTACGTAGACTGCAAGTTTGTTGAGCGCTTTGCTGTGTAAAATAGAAGTACAGAATAATCATTGCTGTACTCAGCTTGTAAGTTTGCAGTGTATTGTGCTCATTTGCTTTATATACAACCAATTGAAAGAAACCTTGTAAAATTGGTTGCTGGGTATATACTGCTGCTGGTGTGCTGAGTATGATATCATAGGCTATACGTTTGATGAGCGATATGATCAATGCTGTACACAGACTGTAAGTTTGCTGACTGACTTGATCATTTGTTTTGTACAAAGTCAACTGAAAAAATAAAACATTGTAAAAAGTTTATAGAAAAATTATTGCTGTACATAGACTGTACGTTTGCTGAGTGATATGGCTATTTGCTTCGTATAAAGGTCGTGGAGAAAAAATAAAGCTATTGGTAGAAACATAATTTTATTTATTAAGAAAAAATGTACATGTTTATACTATAGATAAATCTTTATTTACGAATCAATGTGTTATGTGACTTATAAAAACTCAGCCACTTCATCAAAATCATGTTTTCCTTCTTTTTATTACTCATTCAAACAAAACTGTACTTGTAAGTTCTGTTAGTTGTAATTCCAACAGGTAAAATGCTCCTGCAACATTTTTACCTCGACAATCTTTAAGTAAATACGTTACAGGACATTTTAATTTCACTTTACTTATGGAGAACCTTTAGTTGACCAATTTGGCAGGTATGTTTTTCAAACTATTCTTTAAATCTGCTGATTACTTGGTCACCAACTTTGAATTATGCAGGAGTAGTAATCTTAATATGATTGTATACTACTGAAAGAAGCGAGTTGTCTTTAACATCGTACGGTTTCATCTTAGTGCTGTGCCACTAATTATTGTAATTGGACATTAACTATAGAAGAAGTTCAATCCACAGATGTGAACCATGCCAGCTGAATACCTGTCACACTGCAATCTTGTTAGTTCGTTCAACTATTGATGCTTTAAGACTAGTATACGTTGAATACTGATTAATGCGATAGCTATTCATGAGTTTGAATTGAAAAAATTACTTTCTTCGCCAGTCTGTAAATTTTGAGGAACACGATCATCACATAGTATTTTTTTCATAGCGTCGGCAACTGTTCTTGAGAGATAGAGCCCATACAAGCTTCGAAGAAGTATCAGTCACCGTCAATATATATTTGCAGCCACTGATTTTATGAGAGTATGGGATCATTTTTACAATATCAGCTTGCCACAGATCGTCAATTCCTTTGATTTTTATATGCCGTATTGAGAAATTCCTTCTTGCCAGTCTATTAAGTTCTGCTACAACTTGATCCAGATTATAATATGATATCTCTTTGAAGTAGTTATTCAATTACCGATAGCATTTCGTTGGAGTGCGCCGTATGTCCTGCTGATCTTCCAACCAGCTAATTCAGATCGTCCCAATAAACATATGCATTCATGGGAAGAAGACCACAACCTGACTGATGGTCAAGTTTTATACTTACCGAATAAATGTTTTAAAATTTTTTCCAAATGGATTAAATTTAACCCTGTAGTCATTTCTGTTGTTTAATATTTCCAAATAACTCCTTCAAGTCATTGGTAATATATTCTGCAGGTTTAAAAAAAAAAAAAACACAAAAACACACACACACAATAGGCCTATTAACCCTTATGTTCGTTGACCGAGGCTTGAGCAGTGCGATTTCGCACTGTTACTTGCCATTCGGGAGGACCAGGGTTCGGCCATCCTGTCTGAGGTTTTCCGTGGTTTTCCTCAGACACTGTAGGCGAATGCTGGGATGGTTCCCTACAAGGCCACGGCCGACCTTCCATACCCCTTCCCTCCCCGTAGAGTAGTAGGCTGAATAAGCTGAAAAGGATCTCCGTGATCCTCTAGCAGCCCGCCTCCCAGCTGAAGGCTGGGAGGAATGAAATTGTAATATATATATATTTATTATATTCATTACTATAGAACAGCAACATATTCATCTATAGCCACATGTGAGCTACTAATCATTAATTAATCATTCTTATTTCGGACACCATCCACTAAATCATAATCTCTCTCAGTTCGACTTAGTGACTTCATTTCAAAGAATACAAAATAGAGTACTTCATGTACCAGATGCCTGAAAACAAGCTACTACAGGTTGTGATGAAAGGTTTACCATCTACAGTTAACGCAGAAGAAGTCAAGGAAGAATTAATCGTACTGGTATACAATGTTATCTCAGTGCATCAGTTCATGAAAAGAGATACTAGCAGTAGGGAGCTAATCGTCTGAAAAAATTTACGACCAAAAATCACTAATTTATACCAATATACAAGTAGAACGATATCGTAACAGATTGGGACCAAAGGTGTCAACGTATCGGACACACTGCACCATACTGTCAGTTGGCTTATCGTAGTGTGAAATGTGCCAAACTGCACCCCAAAACTAGATAATCAAAGGGCTACCTGCGAAAACTGCGGTGGTAACCATGCTGCATCATGGAAAGGGTGCAGCATCTACCGATATGCCAAACGACCTCCGAAACCAAGAAATCAAATGAACAATGAACAAGAAAAATACAACAGACACCAGCCTCCAGCTAGTACAAGCAACCAGTGGCAAGAGCAACAACCGGTGGCTAACAGATACCGAAATCAAGAAGAAGAAAGACCACAGGACTCGCAACGACGCTTTGAACGAAAATCATACGCTGATGCAGCTGCTGGACGCAGTATGCATGAAATGGACAACCAAAACTCAAACAGAGAAGGAAACAACCCGGACAACGGAGAAGGACTAACAGACTGCTTTCACAAGTTCATATCCAAGTTCAAACGGATGGCACAAAAATTAAGACAGAAAGAGGAAGCATGGAGAAACTACTTATACTTGCTGAATGCGATCTATCCCTTTTGCAATAAAAATGGACCGACTCAGCAATATAGAACATCAGACGCTAATAGTCATATAGAACGGAAACGGGTTAAAAAATAAAATAAACGAGTTAATTGACTTCCAAAAGCAACTCAATATAACTATTTTTCTGATTACCAAAACGCATCTACGACAGAGTGACAGGATAAAAATGCCTGGAATGCACATCTGCAGAAATGACAGAGTGGGTCCTCGAGGTGGAGGAACAGCCATCCTTATTCAAAATAACATTACATATCAATCAATCCAGAACCTTCCACTAACTGAAATAGAGGCAAAATGAGTATCCATATTTGCAAAAGGGGGTAAACTCGACATCTTCGCAGTTTACCTTGCTCCAAACAGAATGCCCATAGATCAAGATCTTGACACACTGCTTTCTACAGGCTCCAAAATCCTCATAGGAGAAGATTTAAATGCTAAACAGCATGCTTGGAACTCTATAAGATATAACAGGCGTGTAGAACAACTGGTTGAACTAGCTGACCTACGCAATATATCTATTTTTTCACCGTCGCAACCCACGCATATTCCTGCTAATCCAAGATATCAACCAGACATTCCGAATATAACATTACAAAAAAAACATCAGCCAAAGCCTTACCCCTCACAAAATTCAAGATTTAACGTCAGACCATAAACCCGTTGTGCTGAAGCTCAGAAACTGGCTGGGCATTGGTGAAAAACCTAAACGGGAACAACAACTTAACTGGGCTTACTACACAAGATTAGTCCATAACGACATCAGAACACTCATAACGTCGCGTCCGCGGAACGAATTGATATGGCAGTGAAAAACCTTGAGGAAGTAATCTCGCAATCCGCGAGGAAAGCGTCTATACAAACCTACACCTACATCTTAAATGAAGGACTGCTACCTATCCTCGAAGACATTCGCCAAATAATGAACCATTATAATAAACAGTGGCAACGCTACAGGGACCGGAGGGAGGGAATATCATCGACTCTCACGACAGCTGACCAATAGGAGAACTGAACGATGGGACGATCGCATGGCAACCCTTACCTTAAAGAATAGAGATGTTTGGAAATTAATCCGAACTATTAGACAACCCATACAACCAAAACATGCTATAACTGGACCGGATAGACCATGCTTCTCCCCTCTGGCTAGACCCGAAGTACTTGCAGAAAACTTTGCCATCCACTATTCATTACCAGTCACGGAACACACCGCCCAAGAAATTAAAGAAACTGCAATAATACAAGACACCGCTAGACAAATAATGGAAACACCAGTAGAAGAATTCCCAGATCTGATCACACCTCGAGAAGTAAAGAAAGCAACACAAAAACTGAACGCTTACAAATCCCCAGGGCCTGACAACATCAACAACCTGCATCTCAAAAATTTAACTACAAAAACGATAGTACTACTGACCAGGATTTATAATGCATGCCTGTTAAACAGTTACTAGCCAAAGTGAGCGCAATTCTGAAAAATCCAATACTACCAGCTAGCTAAAGAACCATCAGCCTCCCGTCTTCCGTATCGAAAATATTATACTCACGAGGACGAACAAAACTCTTGAAAGAGGACAAAATTATTCGACCAGAACAATATGTATTTCAACCCAAAGCGTCCACAAACATGTCAACTACTAAGGATCGTAGAAGATAATATGCACGGATTCAACATGAGTAAATCAACGGCTGCCGTCTTTCCTGACTTTGAAAAGCCTTCGATAAAGTATGGATTCCGAAACTAATCGTCAAACTACGAACACAAATAACATTACAGGATAGCTTGATAAAGCTGATTGGTAACTACTTAACAGTACGCAGATTTATGTCTCTGTAGACGGACAACGATCAGCAATATACAACATAGAAACAGGAGTCCCCCAAGGAGCTATTTGTCAGCTATTTTATTTAATATATATCTCAACGACATGCCTTCTGGTGAACATGTTCAACTCGGTCTGTATGCCGACGACACCATGCTGTACACCAAGGGCAATAATCACTATCTAAATATAAGAAAGCTGCAGAGGGCAATAGAAGACACCACTACATGAGGTAGACGCAATAAAATTAAAATAATCGCCGACAAGTGCGCAGCCATATACTTTACAAAAAAAAGAGGCCGATATTACAACAAAACCTTACCTTCATGGATACAGACATCAAATGGAACGCTACACATGAGTATCTTGGGATAACACTTGACAATAAGCTTTCATTCCGACAACAAATCATAGAACGAAACAGAAAAGGATTCGCAATCTTCTTAAACCTGTATCCAATTATGAAAAGCACCAAAATGATGCAAACAACTAAACTCAGAATCTAAAAGTCCATCGTCATTCCGGCTCTACTATACGGATGCGAAGTCTGGGGTATGGCATCTAACACCACCGTTATACACATACAACGACTGCAAAACAAATTTCTACGAGCCATTCTCAACACTCCTTACAGCACCAGAATCACAGAACTACACGAAGCCACATCCACTTTGCCCATAAAAAAAATTCAGTAGCCAACAATACAGACAAGCTAATTAAGAATCAGAAACTTACACAATCGATAACGAGAAACTGGTTATTAGAGCAAACAAACACTCAAGTGTAAGATACAAATACCAGTGCAGTAGGAAGGGATAGCCGATTCAAGAACACCGCCAGGTGGCAGCACCGTCGCGTGACGTCACAAGATGGCCGCCCCCCGTTTGGCCGGCCAAGATGGCCGCCGTTAGTTCACCGATCGGCCGCACAGATGGCAGCACCGTCGCGTGACGTCACAAGATGGCCGCCCCCGTTTGGCCGGTCAAGATGGCCGCCGTTAGTTCACAGATCCGCTGGTAGATGGCAGCCCCCGTTAGTTCTTTGGCTCACTGGTAGGTGGCGTGGCATGTATCATTTTGGTCTCCGACAAATATTTCTCACTGCTCTCCATTAGCCGTTGTGAAATGTTTCAACACACATACAGAAAGTTAACTTTGTTTGCTAATCCATTAAACGTGACGAAATGTGTGCCGCGCCGTTAAGCAAGCTGTTTGCGCGCGCCACGATTGAGACACCCCACCGCTATAAATAGCTACCGCCACATCGGCCAGGCCTCATTGCTGTTCTGTTGCCGGTTGCGTTTAGATCGTCGCTACACCACCATGGAACATTCTCAGTCTGCTTCAGGTAATGTTAAGTGCCTTTAAATAATAAATTATCATGCGTGTTTGTATACCAGTGATGCTTAGTATTTCTATTTTTTTCCAGAACTGCCGGTGCTCTCTGCCGCAGATGTGGATAATTTCTTCACAAACTGTAAGTGAATTTCTTTTTTTTATTAGTTGGATTAATTTAAGCTATTCAAACTAATTTTTTTTCTTCTCTGTTTCAGATCTACCGGCAATATCGTCACTATTTAGTGAAGAAGAATTAGCGAGTGGTAAGTTTGCTGAAATAAATTAATATATTTTTGCAGTAGATGTTTACTTGTTGCATACTATAATTTATTTTCTATTGTAGAACCACGAGTTGTCACAACTCCGGAGCTGGTGTTGCTATACACTTTTTCTGGAGGTATGTATTTGACTGTAATTTTTTTTTTTAATTTCTCGTGCATGTGATTGATACTACAATTTATATTTTTTTTCTGTTTTAGAGCCTGTTAGTGAGCCAGACAGCACAGTGATCTCCACTTCATGCTTGAATGAGAATGATTTTGCAAGGGGTAAGTAGTATATATATTTCTTGCTGTGGATAATATTCTTGTTTGATATTTTTCTGTAACCAACTAAAATTTTAAATTTTTGTTGTTGTAGAGCCTGTGAATGCTAGTGATGTTTCTGGCAATAATTTTGCAAGGGGTAAGTAGTACTATATATTTCATGCTGTAGATAATATTCTTGTTTGATTATTTTCTGTAACCAACTAAAATTTTTTTTTGTTGCAGAGCCTGTGAATGCTAGTGATGTTTCTGGCAATAATTTTGCAAGGGGTAAGTAGTACTATATATTTCATGCTGTAGATAATATTCTTGTTTGATTATTTTCTGTAACCAACTAAAATTTTTTTTTGTTGTAGAGCCTGTGAATGCTAGTGATGTTTCTGGCAATAATTTTGCAAGGGGTAAGTACTACTATATATTTCTTGCTGTAGATAATATTCTTGTTTGATTATTTTCTGTAACCAACTAAAATTTTTTTTTTGTTGCAGAGCCTGTGAATGCTAGTGATGTTTCTGGCAATGATTTTGCAAGGGGTAAGTACTACTATATATTTCTTGCTGTAGATAATATTCTTGTTTGATTATTTTCTGTAACCAACTAAAATTTTTTTTCTGTTGCAGAGCCTGTAAATGCTTCATCCTCTGAGCTGGCGAGGTATTTTGCCAATTGTAAGTTAAAAAAAAATTATTTTCTTAACTGAATTACTTTAAACCTTTTGGCTGTGCAGTAAAAAAGATGATTTTTTTTCCACAGATTGCCCTGAACATGATGATCCCAACCAGCCTGGGGACGTCTTTGTTGGTAAGTGTTTAGATTTATTTTTATTCAGTTGTTTGTTAATGCTCAGTTTCTTTTCCTTGTCTAACTAAAATTTATTTTGTTATAGGTCAACATGGTTCCTCGGGACCTCTCAAAAAAAGGATGAATGATGATGATGATAATGATGAAGGACCATCTAAAAGGATTAAAATGGCAGGTAAGGTATTTCTTCTACTTTTTTTTATTATTTTATCTCTTAGACTTTTAACCATGAAATCTGACTATTTTTTTGTTGCAGATGTATATATGTCGCCGCCGGACCTGGAAGCGTCGGACGTGCCACAGCCAAGCACCAGCGCGTGGGCAGAACCATTGGAGGATGAGCTGCTTGCTACTTTGTCGCCGATTGAAGCTCTCTGGGCGACAGACGAACCATCCTCCCAGTGGCTGCCCAACACTCAAGCGACCGGGTCCGGCGTTAATGAGGGTGGGGAAAAAACAGGTAAGCCGGATGCTACGCGCTTAAAGCCAACTATCAGGGCAAGTGCTTACGGGAATAGGTTACTTCACATCACTGTTGTAAATACTGAAAATTTTAAAGATCCTGGTAATTTTATTAGAGCATGTTTCAAAATTTTTAATGATCAAATTTCCGCGATTATTCGCAATCCTTCAACACCGGCTATAAAATGCCAGGTGGGGTTGGATTGCCTTTTCCAAATTCAGAAGAACAATGTCACTAACGTCAGCCGTATTTGTTTTATGCCCAAGATGCGCGAACTCACATTAAGCGCTTCCCTGGAAGAGTGGTATGAAGTCTATGTGTTTCAAGATATCAAGAAGAGATTTAGTGAATTCCAAGACCGGGATAGTGGCAAATGCCTCGATCAAATTAACTCCCTCGACATCCATGTAGCTAAATTCGAACCGCTTTTTCGGGGCTCTTCATTTATAGCACTGCCATCCGATATCCAAGCAAAGAAAGGCAATTGTCAATGTTAAAAACAGTGATGATCGTTGTTTTCTTTGGACGATCCTGGCTTTTCACGAACGGGTGCAAGATAACGCGTATAGAGTCAACATTATATTAAAGTACGTTCCAAGTACGATTTAGATTTTGCAGGCATAGACTTCCCTGTAAAATTGTCAGACATTTCTAAATTTGAGAGGCAAAACCCCGACTATTCGATCAATGTCTACGGCTTGGAACCAGAAGGTAGAAGACATAAAGTTGTAGGCCCCCTCCACCATGCTGCAGTCAAACGCGGTTTCCATATAAACATGTTGTTGATTACAGAGGGTGAAGATAAATTTCACTACTGCTGGATCAAGAACTTGTCGCGGTTAGTTAGTTCTTCAATATCGAACCATCAACATGAGGCACACATTTGTGATAGATGCCTGCAGCATTTCAGTCGCGAAGATCTCTTGAACGCCATGAGGTCGATTGCGCAAGGGTTGGCGCTGTAAGAGTAGACCTACCCGGCGACGAAGACAAAACCTTAAAGTTTAAGGATTTTGTACACCAACAGCGTGTACCATTCGTCGTTTACGCGGACTTTGAATGTTTGTTGAAACCCTTTGATACGTGCAGACCCGACCCCAACGCCTCTCACTCCACATCAGTCCAGGAACACATCCCTTTTGCTGCGGCATACCAGGTCGTTTGCGCATACGACACTCAGCTGAACCGATTCGACTCATTCTCGGGGAAAATCCTGAGACGTGGCTGGTGGAACAACTCGTGAACCTGGCCCATGACGTTGATGAAATTTACAAGGCGGTCACACCTCTTGTAATGTCGGCTGATGATGAGGCAAAATTTACCAGTGCCACGGTATGCCACATCTGTGGTGACGGCTTTGAACCGGGGGCCGTTAAGGTCCGCGATCATTGCCACATCACAGGTGCTTTCAGAGGGGCTGCACACAATAACTGTAATTTACAGTACAAGAATCGAAGGTACATACCCGTCTTTTTCCATAATTTGTCTGGGTATGATGCGCACTTCATTGTTAGGGCCTTAGCACACCTCGATGAAGATGGGATGGATGTCCTACCCATCAACACTGAACGTTATATTTCATTTTCTAAAAAGATTAAAGGTACGTTTATCACTTTGCGGTTCCTGGACTCGTACCGTTTCATGCAGTCCTCGTTAGATAAGCTGGTTGGGACTCTTGCGGAGCGTGACATGCACATTACCAGTAAGCATTTCACGGACCCCGAGCAGTTCCAACTGGTTAAGCGAAAAGGAGTTTTCCCTTACGAATACATGGATTCGTGGGATAAACTCAAAGAGGCCACGCTCCCTCCCAAGTCTAAATTTTACAGTTCGTTGTCAGAGTCTGATATTTCGGATGACGACTACGAACACGCGACACAAGTGTGGCGGGTTTTCCAGATCAAGAATTTAGAAGAATACGCAAGTCTGTACATGGGGACAGATGTACGGCTACTTGCGGATCTGTTTGAAAAATTTAGGGCTGTATGTTTGGAACAAGTACACCCTGGACCCCGCCCACTCTTTCACAGCTCCAGGCCTTTCGTGGCAGGCCATGTTAAAGAGAACGCGTGTCGAGCTGGATCTTCTGACAGATATCGACATGCTTCTCTTTTTCGAACGTGGAATTCGTGGTGGTATTTGTCAGTGCGTCCATAGGTACGCCAAGGCAAATAACCGGTACATGGCGGAGTACAACCACGACGCACCTGAAAATTTCATCATGTATTTTGATGTAAACAATTTGTACGGCTGGGCCATGTCGGAGTATCTACCCTCTGGAGGGTTTCGATGGTTATCGGCCGAGCAGATTGCTAGCATAGACTTCATGAGCGTAGCAGCCGACTCACCTAGGGGTTTCGTTTTAGAGGTAGACTTGACGATTCCCCAGGATATACACGACAATCTAGCAGACCTACCGCCATGTCCAGAGCACAAAGCCGCCCCTGGATCTTCTTTCACCAAGCTGATGACAACGCTGGAGGATAAGGTTCGGTATGTTCTCCATTACCGAGTCCTCCAGCAATGTATAGGCTTGGGGATGAAGTTGGGCACGGTACACCGGGTAATTTCTTTCAACCAGTCACCGTGGTTGAAAGAATACATCTCTCTCAACACGCGTTCTCGTCAGTCAGCCAAATCAGAATTTGAGAGAGACTTTTTCAAACTTATGAACTAATTCAATTTTCGGCAAAACCATGGAAAACCTTAGAAAACACCGCGACGTGAAATTGTGTACAGGTTGGCCGGGCCGCCGCGGTGCCCGGAAGCATGTGGCTTCACCACACTTTAGGCGTATGACTATTTTCGAGAAAGACTTTGTGGCTCTGGAGATGGCGAAAGTGCGGATACTTTTCAACAAGCCGCTCTACGTCGGGATGTGCATTCTCGATCTGTCTAAACTGCGGATGTATCGATTTCACTATGAATTCGCCATTCCGCAGTTTATACGCCCCAAGTTACTTTATATGGACACAGACAGTTTCATCTATTTGGTGAACGGCTGTGATCCATATGAAGTGATGAAACGCAACAGGGAGGAATTCGACACATCTGGATATAATCCCAACAATCGTTTCGGTATAGACTCCTATAACGAAAAGGTAGTTGGGGTTATGAAGGATGAGGCGAATGGTTCCCTGATTGTGGAATTCGCGGGTCTAAGGTCGAAAATGTACGCGTTCCGGCTAGAGACCGATCAGACCTCAAGACGGGCCAAGGGTCTGGGCCGCACCGTCACCAAAAAACTTACAATTCAGGATTATATAGAATGTTTACATGGCGCTCCATCTTCAGTTTCACAACCAACAACGATTTCAATCAACCTCCATCGAATTATACTGTTGAGTACCAAGCTGGTCTTAGATTGGACGATAAACGTATATTTACCCCGACGTATTGAACCTACTGGGGCACAAGTCTGTACAAGAGTAGAGGTAACTATGATAAATATCCTCTTCAGTCCGGGTATCATATTGAACCCCAGAAATTTTTTTTCGGCCTGGACAGCTGAACCTTTCTGGCATCTATAGCTACAATATACGCACTTCTCACACTCATATGTCGCTATTCGTTTTGGCAGCCTGATGGAAATGGATCGCAGTGTACAACAGGCCGTAAAATAAGTAAGAATATATTTTTTCATGAAGAAGTAACATGAAGCAGTAAAGTCGTGTGTATAATTTTCCTGCTTGTCTCCCGAGGTATCATATATATATACCATCTACAAAAAATTAATTATTCTTTCAAAAATATTATGGCCATTCATTGTTAAATAGCATTAACACAAAGTAAATAACACAATAGTAGTTCTCTTGCACTTTTATTATGAGCTCGGGACTGAAGAGGATATGTGTGAATGAAGATTAAATATAAGCGTTTATCCCGTGTATATATATTATTACAGTGCACTGGAGGGTGGGATGTAAATAGTAGTTTTGTTCATATGTAAATAGCCAATTGAAAAAGTTGTCTAATGTGACAAACATGACGTGCAAATAGCAATTGAAAAAGTTGTCTAATGTGACGTGTAAATAGAAATTGATAAAGTTGTGTAATGCCTGATCATGAGTTGTAAATATCAATTGATGAAGTTGTGTAATGCCTGATCATGAGTTGTAAATAGCTGTTGATGAAGTTTTTCTAATGTAAATAATGTCATGTTTTCTCTGGGTTTTGTCAGTGCACTGTATTTAGTATTAGTCATACACTGTAAAATGATCTATATTGTAAAAATAGACTCAAAGACATACACTGTAAAAAATGATCTATATTGTAAAAATAGACTCAAAGTCTCTATATTGTAAAAAAAAAAAAAATAGTCTCATAACTATGGATGAGGAGAGAAAGAAAAACAACAAATATATGTTGTACTGATGTTTTTTATTGAAGAATCATAATTTAAATAAATCTTTTACATTTATCCATGTGTTATGTGATTTATCAAAACCTAACCACTTCACTAATGCCATATTCTTCCTTTTCCTTATTACTCGTTCAACAAGAAATGTACTTGGATGTTTTGTTAATTGTAATTCTTGCTGGTAAAATGCTCCTGCAATATCTTTACCCTGATAATCTTTAAGTAAATAAGTTACAGGATTTGATAATTTAACTTTTCTGATGGTAAACACTTCAGTTGACCAGTTTGGCAGGTAGCCTTTGTCAAACTTTTCTTTAAACCTACTAATCCTAACATGGTCACCAACTTTGAATTTTGCTGGTGTGGTAGTCTTCACACGGAAGTACACTGTAGAAAGTAAAGAGTTGTCCTTTACATCACAAGGTTTCATTTTAATGGTGCTATGCCACTTGTTGTTATAATTTGACATTAACTGAGGAAGAAGTTCAATCCACCGATGTGAGCCACGCCTGCTGAATTCTTGCCACATTGCATTCTTAATAGTTCTGTTTAATCGTTCAACTATTGATGCTTTAAGATGTGTATATGTTGAGTAGTGATTAACTACCATAGCTAGTCATGAGATTCTTGAACTTGGAATTGTAAAACTCTTTTCCGTTGTCAGTCTGTAAGTTTTTAGGTACACGACCACCACTTAGTATTTTCTTCATAGCATCAGCAACCACACTAGCTGTCTTGTTCTTGAGAGGTAATGCCCAAGCATACTTTGAATAAGTATCAATCACCATCAATATATACTTGTAGCCTCTGTTT
>JARYHS010013630.1:258088160-258232161 GCA_031002005.1 Vandiemenella viatica | reverse complement strand
AACTTTGCACGCATATACCATTTAAAAAAATAGAAAAATACTGCAGACATTAGTTTTACATAAACCCAACCCCTCTCACCCGTTCTACCCCAAAACCACCCCCTCTTACCCCCTAACACCCCATAATTTAAAAAAACACACAGATTTTATCCGATTTTGATGGAAATTGGCACAGATATACTTTAAAACAAACAGAAAAAAACTTTTTACATATGGTTTCAAAAAATACAACCCCTCTCCCCCTTCCCACCCCCCTAAATGAATGTACTTTTCTTTGTATCTTCTCTATGCGCTACTAAACCGTTCATCCGATTACGGTAAAACTTTGGTGATTTTTCAAGTGTGCCGCTGGGATGGTTCCTAAGAAATAAAATTTCCAAAAAACCACCCCCTCTTCCCCATAACACCCCATAATTGAAAAAACCTACAGATTTTATCCGATTTTGATGGAAATTTGAACACATATACTTTAAAACAAACAGAAAAATTCTGCCTATGTTTGGTTTCCAAAAACGCATCCCCTTTCCCCCTTCCCACCCCTTAATTTTTACACAAACCCACACTTTTTATCAGATTTCGAAGGAGCTTTGCATGCATATACTATTAAAAAAAATAGAAAAATACTGTAGACATTAGTTTTACCTCTCACCATTTCTACCCCAAAACCATCCCCTCTTCCCCCTTGCACCCCATAATTTATAAAAACCAACAGATTTTATCCGATTTTGATGGAAATTGGCACACATTTACTTTAAAACAAACAGAAAAATACTGCATACCCATGGTTTCCCAAAATACAACCCCTCTCCCCCTTCCCACCCCCTTAATGAATGTACTTTTCTTTGTATCTCCTCTATGCGCTACTAAACCGTTCATCCGATTACTGTAAAACTTTGGTGAGTTGTAAAGTGTGCGCCCGGGATGGTTCCTAAGAAATAAAATTTCCAAAAAACCACCTCCTCTTCCCCATAACACCCCATAATTTAAAAACCTACATATTTTATCCGATTTTGATGGAAATTTGAACACATGTATTTTAAAACAAACAGAAAAATACTGCCTACATTTGGTTTCCAAAAACGCATCCCCTTTCCCCCTTCCCACCCCTTAAATTTTACACAAACCCACACTTTTTATCAGATTTGGAAGGAACTTTGCACGCATATACTATAAAAAAAATTAGACAAATACAGTAGACATTAGTTTTACAAAAACCCAACCCCTCTCACCCGTTCTACCCCAAAACAACCCCCCCTCTTCCCCCTAGCACCCCATAATTTAAAAAACACACAGATTTTATCCAATTTTGATGGAAATTGGCACAGATATATTTTAATACAAACAGAAAAATACTGTCTACATATGGTTTCAAGAATCCAACCCCTCTTCTCTTTTACATCCCTTAAATTTTTGCGAATGTCTCTTATATAAAGCTAGAAATGTAACCCGATTTTGAAGGAACTTTGCTTACGTATACTGTAAGACAAACAGAAAAATAATGACTTTGCCAAAGTCCATCCCTCTCCCCTTTTACCACCTCCCCTCTGAATTTCCAATGATTTTTATTGAAACTCACAATTTTTATCCGATTACTGTGAAACCTTTGTGAGTTGTCGAGTGCGCCTCGGAGAAGGTTCCTAACAAACAAAAATTCCGAATAACCACCCCCTCCATCACTTTACAACCCTTAATTTAAACATACCCAGATTTAATCATATTTAGACCAAAATTTGCACATGTGTACAGTAGAACCCCAATTATCCGAATCAATTGGGACCGGACCCCATTCGGATAATCGAAAATTCGGATAATTATATTTTTTCCGAAAAAGAGTCGATTTTAATTAATTACTGTATGTATGTTGAAAATGGGAGAAAAAAACTATATTTAAAGGAAAAGAGCTTTTAATTTATTGAACGGCAACACTTTTACATGTTAAGCGTAGTTACAAGTGTTGTATGTTAGTACAGTACATACCATACTGTAAATAAAAGTAATTGCTTGCTGAACATCTCTGTCAAAGTAAGCTGTTTGACTGTAGTCATCTGTTTTATAGCAGCAAAGTCGCTCATCCGCTTGACAGTGAGTAGTTTCATGTGGTATGTAGGAAGAATCATTATTTTTTTGAATCGCAGTACGTTTCCGTTTTAATTAAAAAAGCGATTCGGATAATCAGCGATTTTGATAATCGGAGTTCGGATAATTGGAGTCCTACTGTACTTTAAAACGAATTGAAAAGTACTACCTACATATAGTTTCACCCCCTCATCCCCTTCATGTCTCCCTAATTTAGACAAACCCACATCTTTTATCCGATTTTGATGGAAATTTGCACATGTATACTATAAAATATACAGAAAAATACTGCCTAAATATGGTTTCCAAAAATACAACCCATCCTTTCCTTTACATCCCCTTAATCTTTGCCAGTGTAACTGGAATCACCAAAAACATTACATATCCAAGACCATTGCAATAAACTAGAAATTGAATGAAACAGTAATTATAATTTATACATAAATATCTAATTTTTACTAGATACAAACTTTCAAATGTACTCATTTAATCTATATGTGAACTCAAGTCTAGAAATAGCAAAGCATTTCCGGGGACCGATTATGGTGAAACTTTAGCGAGTTGTCCGGGATGGTTCCTAAGAAATAAAATTTCCAAAACACCACCCTCTCCTCCCAATAACACCCCATAATTTTAAAAAACCTACAGATTTTATCCGATTTCTACGGAAATTTGCACATGTATACTGTAAAACAAACAGAAAAATACAGCCTACATTTGGTTTCCAAAAACGCATCTCCTTTCCCCCTTCCCACCCTTAATTTTTACACAAACCCAAACTTTTATCAGATTTCGAAGAAATTTTGCACACACAAAGTATTAAAAATATAGAAAAATACTGTTGACATTAGTTTTACAAAAACCCAATCCGTTCTACCCCAAAACCATCCCCTTTTACCCCATAATTTAAAAAACACACAAATTTTATCCGATTTTGAAGGAGAAGATGTACTGTTGCCACGCATCCCAATGATTACAACAGAAATGCCGTTCGAGTTAAAAACGTTTGGTATTTCCAGTGTGACTCGCATTTGCAATGAACATAAACAAGGCACAGGGACAATTATTACAAGTGTGTGGTCTAAATTTGGAAAATCCATGCTTCTCTCATGGACAACTGTATGTGGCTTGCTCACGCGTTGGGATACCATCTGAATTATTCGTGTACACTCCTGACGGAAAAACAAAAAATCCTAAAGCACTTGGGTAAACATGTTATGAAACCAAACAATTGATTCCTTTTCAAGGCACTGTATGTAAATATCTAATCTATACTAAATACCAACGTTCAAATGTATTCATTTAATCTACCTCAAGTCTAGCAATAGCGAAGCATTGCCGGGTCAGCTAGTATTACTATAAATATAGAAGTAAGTCTCTGTCTTTTTGTTACGTTTTGACGACTAAATGGCTATATCGTTGTGATGGAATTTTATAAGGATATCTGTATGAAGGGCACAGGATATTTTTTCCAGTATGATTAACAGTTGTAGTCACGAAATTTTTAGACCTTATCGAATGGTGACAGAAATATGTTGGAAATTGATTCTCTTCAAGAGACAGGTTCGGCGGTATAATGATATAGTGATAGCTTTCCTGTCATATTATTCCGACTCGATATTGTTTGGAACCAATCCTTCGTTACCAATAACTTTCTATATTTAATTCTGGCAAAAAAAATTCTTAATCCACGCGTACGAAGTCGCGGGTACGAGCTAGTACTATTATGATTGTGATAATATTGCAATTTATAAGTACTACTAGGACTTAGCATATAATATTATCACTTCATAATGAATTTATAAGTTACTAATAGTGACAACTTTATTTCGTTAGTATTATGACACTAACAAGTTTACTACTTTTTAAAATAAAAAAAATAAAAAATATCAAACAAAAATGAAAAGTTAACGGACCTGCAATCAGGGGGCCTGTTTGTCATTTTGATATTAAAGATCCCTTCCAATTCACATCTAGTAGTTCCCAACGGGGGCGGTACCAACCAATGGTGGGCGTTGAAGAGGTTAGAGTGGGCGTTTTTGTTCCAAGATGAATTTAGAGGCCGTTTAGGACCAATCACCGCTTCATGCTTTCCAGTAACATACATGACTCATTTGATTTTTCTACGCACAATAGGGATACTTACTTCACTGAATAATCACGCCTTTCTGGGCACACGGATATATCCACATCAAAATAATCGAGTTTTGAAAAAAAGAAAATAAGGTTGACACATGCGATTTCTGACCTCAGCGATTCATTTGTATTGTATGCCAATTTGATATGTACCTACGTGTAGATAATTTTTTGTTTTCAGAATTCCATCAAAATAAGCGATTCGGACACCAATCACGTTCAAAAAACGATTTTGCTACAACTACTTCGAGAAAGAAAAAAACAACCTAGAATGTGCTCTTTTCTTGATATTTGGATAAATATTCATTTATCAAACCCGACTTGAACAGCAGATTTAAAGCATATTGCATATTGCGTCAAAAACAGTTTAGCTTATCTCATGGTGGCAAGAATGATATAGAAAAACACCCGAAATGTAACGAACACAAGAAAAAAGAAAGAAGTGCCAGTTTAACAACACCACTGAAAATATTTTTGAATGCTGATCAAATTAGCACCCAGGAAGAAAAAGTGATAGCTGCTAAAGTCGCAAAGACATACAACTCGGTCAAGCATACCTTGTCATTCAGTTTCATCTACATCTACATATATACTCTGCAATTCACAAAATTGTGGGTGGCAGAGGGTGCTCAGCACCAAAGCTAATATCTTTGATGTGCATTACAACCCCTAATGGTACGAGGGAAAAAAGAATTCATATAAGAATCAGTCCGGCACCTTATTTCTCTAATTTTATCTTTCCTGTCCTTCCGACTCAAATAGGTTGGTCGAAGAAGTATTTCACTACACTCAAAAGTGAAAGTGGGAGTACGCGTGTTTACCAATAAGTTTAAACGAAATCTACCAGAGACTCCAAACCTAGTCTACTAATCAGTTGTGTGACGCTTTCATAAGGACTGTAGCAAGCGGTCACGAATCGAGCGACTCTTCTCTGTACTTTCTCTATACTTTCGATCAACCCCTTACCAAACGGGTCCCAAATGGCACAACAATAATCCAAATGTGGATGCACATGAGATTTGTACGCTATCTCCTTTGTTTGTTCATTACAATTTTTCAAGATTCGACCTATGAATCGCAGCCTAGAATTTGCTCAACCTACTAACGAATTAATGTGTATGTTCCATTTCATGTTCCTTTGTACTGTTACTCCCAAATATTTCATAGAATCGACCATATCAATAACTGTATTGTTTAACTCGTATTTCTGAACAATTGGATTCTTTTTGTTAGTTATGCTCATTGTCTTCATTTTTAATAATTTAGAGTAAGTTGCCACTCAGCGCACCAAGCCAAAATAACATCCAGATCGCGCTGAATTTCTAAGCAATCGGCCAAATTTCTTACTTCCCTATAAATAACCGCATCATCAGCAAACAATCTAAAAAGGTTTTTCACTTTGTCTCCAAGATCGTTTATAAAAATTAAGAAAAGAAGTGGTCCTATTACACTTCCTTGAGGTACACCGGATGTAACATCTAGATTAGAAGAACTTTCTCAGTCAGCGACAAAATACTGCGACCGACCAGTTAGAAAATCATTTATCCATTCACAAAGCTGATCCGATATACAGTACGCTCGAAGCTTCGCTAAAAGGCGGTTGTGTGGCACAGGGTCAAAGGCTTTCTGAAAATCTAAAAGAAAATTGTATCTACTTGTAAACCTGCATCAATAACTTTCATTACGTCGTGTGTAAACAGGGCCAGCTGTGTTTCACATGATCTTTTCTTCCGAAATCCGTGTTGATTTGTTGTAAGCAAATTATTATCATTTAGAAAATTCATAATGTTCGAGCATATAATATGCTCCATAACTCTACTAGAAACAGATGTTATAGATATGGGACGATAGTTTCTAGGATCACTTCGATCAACTTTTTTGAAAATCGGAGTTACTTGCGCGATTTTCCAGTCTGAAGGTACTTTTCGCTCTTCTAATGATTTGCTGAATATATCAGAAAGAAATGGCCCGATTTCCGCCACATACTCTGAAAATACTCTTACTGGAATTCCATCTGGGCCCGGTGCTTTCCCCCACTTCAGGAGCTCTAATTGCTTTATGATACCTGCAGTATCTATTCGTAATGATTCCATCACCGACTCGCCACGGCGTGGGAAAACGGGAATACTATCCTTATGTTCATTTGTAAAAGAATTTTTGAATACAGTATTTAGTACTTTAGCTTTATCGCGGCTTTTATTAACCTCGGAACCTTCACTAATTAGTACTGGAATATTGCTGTTGGTACAATTAACTTTTCGTACATACGACCAAAATTTCTTTGGGTTTTCTGTGAGACTCTTAGAGAGAGAGAGTTGGAGTGAAAATTGTTAAAGGCCTCACGAATTACAATCTTAATACGTCCTTTTAAATCAGCTAAGGTTTCTAAATCGCTGCGACACCCCTTCCTTCTTGAGTGTACGTATATTTCCCTTTGTTTTTTGAGTAATCTTTTGACTTCGCATGTGTACCACGATGGATCATTCTCCCCTTGATTGTCCGCTTTGGTTTATGTATTTCCATTCCTTCCCTGACTATATGTATAAAACGATGCCACAACTCTTCATCGGTGTCCTTTGTTGACTTGAAGTTTTGGTAATTATTCCTCAGGTAGGTTCTAAAACACTCCTTTGAGGCCTTACTGAATCTGTATACAATCCGCCCTTTTTTTCCTTTTTCGCTTGGTCATTAGTTTGATAGTCGCAATTACCGCTTTGTAATCGCTTATTCCTGTGGTCGTTGAAATGTCGGTGAATAATTCTGGCCTGTTGGTAACCAGCAAGTCTAAAATGTTTTCGCTACCGTTATGATACCGCGTAAGTTAATTAACTAACTGCTCGAGATGATTATCTGACAACAACTCGAGAATTACTTCAGAAGCTGCCTTATCCCTTCTACCTGTGATGTGAACGCAATTACGCCAGTCAATATAAGACAGATTGAAGTCGCCTCCTAGAATCATAGCATGATTCTTAAAACGGCAAGCTATACTATTTACATTATTTCTTAACTCCTAGACGATAGCTATGTCGGAATCGGGTGGACGGTATAAGGCGCCTATGATGACTTTTGACCCAGCAACGTTGAGTTTAATCCATATGATTTCACAGATCGTATCGACGTCTAGTTCATTACATGGGAGAAATTTACTCACAGCTATAAATACCCCACCTCCATGAGAATGTAATCTGTCTTTACGAAAAACGTTCATGCTATCTTTAAAAGTTTCGGCGGAACTTATTTCCGGTTTCAAGCAACTTTCAGTACCGATAACGATATCCGCTTCTGTACTACAAATAACACTTTCAAGTTCCGGTTGTTTGTTACAATCGCTTCTACAGTTAATTACGAGAACTTTTAACTGTCGAGATTCTTTTACATTGCACCCTACATTCCGGTTGTTGCATCTGATTGGGTTGCCCGTAACTGAATTTCGTGTTTCGGGTCTTCCTCCCTCGGCCTAAAAAACCACCCAGTGCATTCCACACGGCCCCTGCCAACCTTGTAGCCGACTCACGTGTGTAGTGCACACCTGACCTATTAAGGGGAACCTCACAAGACTCGACCTATGGCGAAGATCGAGAAATCTGCAGCCAATGTCATCACAGAAACGTCGTAGTCTCTGGTTCAGTCCCTCAATACGGCTCTGAACCAGAGGTCCACAATCAACTCTGTCTACGATGCTACAG
This sequence comes from Vandiemenella viatica, assembly GCA_031002005.1. NCBI lineage: Eukaryota > Metazoa > Arthropoda > Insecta > Orthoptera > Morabidae > Vandiemenella > Vandiemenella viatica. Next base: position 258,224,260 of record JARYHS010013630.1, on the reverse strand, counting down.
ATGCTTAGCTCTGCCGATATCTTGTGGTCACTGGCCACAGAGTTCACCGGAAGGAAGAGAGGATAACCTCCGACCCAAGGCGACAAGCATCATTGGTGCCGACATGAGCCATAATCTGTAGTTGGCTACACCCCGTCCCTTCTATGGCATCGGGGATGGCCTGTTCCACATCTCGGATCAGGCCACCCGGAATACACACTGAATGGACGCTGGATTTCTTCCCGGAGGAAACCGCCATTTCCCTAAGGGGCTCTAATAACCGCCTAACATTAGAGCTCCCAACTACCTGAATGCCGTTCTGCGTTTGCTCAGAACTGGCGGGCTGGGGGGCCGTCAACTCGCAGGATGACAATTGTGGGACTGAGTCAGCCTCCGACAATACATCAAACCGGTTGGACAGACGAACATGTTCAGCGTCTTGGCCTTTAAGTCTGTTCGACTGCCCCCGTGTGTGGCTTCGAAGTCTAGATGCCATACTCCAGTCACCGACAGGCGACCGCAGCACAGCATCCAACACTTCAACCTGGGTTGCAGGTACGACGGTCGATATGGGAGAATCTGTGATAGGCATGGCTACATCAGTTTCCCCAACATCACATCCTTTTACGGCAGCTTCCTGCTGTGTAACTTTCGCTAACACAGCTGCAAGCTGTGCGTGCAGATCAGCCACCTCAGCACGCGTCTGCACACAGCAATCACAGTCCCTAGACACTCTGCTTTAGAAAAACGCAAAAAAGAAAGGGAAAAAAGGGCAGAAAAAGGACAGAAAAAAAGGAACAGAAACTCGAAATAACCTGTACTTCCTACAAAATATATACACTCGGAGATTGCACTAACCTAATCTACACCCACTACAGATGAAATATAAAAAAACAAAATACGCTAATGCACTCGGCGACTGTTCAAACGCTACTAACGAGCCCTGTCTATAAAATATAAACACTTAGTGGTTACACTAATCAAATCCCCACACCACCATAGATAAAATACAACAATGAAATACGCTACTGCACTCGGCGACTGTTCAAACGCTACTAACGACCACTGTTTACAAAATGTAAACTCAGAGATTACACTAATCAAATCCCCACACCACTACAGATAAAATATAACAACAAAATACGCTACTGCACTCGGCGACTGTTCAAATGCTACTAACGAGCACTGACTACAAAATGAACACTCAGAGATTACACTAATCAAATCCCCACACCTTTACAGATAAAATACAACAACAAAATACGCTACTGCACTCGGCGACTGTTCAAACGCTACTAACGAGTACTGTCTACAAAATGTAAACACTCAGAGATTACACTAATCAAATCCCCACACCTTTACAGATGAAATATAACAGCAAAATACGCTACTGCACTCGGCGACTGTTTAAACGCAATTCACTCGATTGTGAATCAAAACTCGATCGTGTATCAAAACTCGATCGTAATTTGTATAACGATTCGAAAATTGCCGAGAAATTATCACTTGGAAGAACAAAGGCCAGTGGGATTGCACATAATGTTTTAGGTCCGGCATCTACTCAAGAAGCGATCGAAGCTCTCCAAAACGATACATTTTATGGTATTGCTACAGACGCCTCAAATCACGGTGGAACAAAAAATTTTCCACTGATGGTAAGATTTTACAGCCCAACTACAAATTTAAAAACTTGCGTACTTGATTTTATAAAGACGCGAATGAAACTGCGTCTGCCATGTACAAAAATATAGTGAGAAAGCTGAAGGAGCACAATATTGACACTAAAAATCTTACTAGTTACTGTGCAGACAACGCCAATGTGAACTTTGGATGTCGCAATTCAGTTTTTCAGTTACTACGCGATGATAATGGCAAAATTTTATGAGTCTGATGTCCTGCAAACATTTTGCATAACAGTGTAAAGTATGCTTTTGGTTTGAGCAAATTTGACATGGAGAATTTTATCCTGAAGCTGCATAGTCATTCCTCATACTATGCAAAACGAGTTCAAGCTTTAAAAGACTTTTATGAGACGCATGAATCTGAATTTGCTCCAGTATTGCGACATGTAAAAACGCGATGGTTGGCACTTCTCCCCGCTGTTGAACGTGCTATGAAATCATTCGACATCCTGAAAGATTACTTTATTTCTATGGGAGGAAACGAATGTCCTACTGCGCTCTGGATATTCTTTAATTCATGAAGACACAGAACATTATGTGGCTCTCTTCCAAAATACACTGAAGGTCATACAATATGCCGAAACATGCTTGAAAACGAAACATTTCTGTGTTTCGAATGTTATGATGTAATGGTCAGACTCGCCAACAAATTTAAACAGAGGATTGAAGATGAATTTGTTTGCTTCACGTGCGGCAATTTATTCAAAAATTTGCCAGATGAAACAGTTTCAAAATTGAAAACAGATTGCTGTGCTTGGTACAGAAATGTTTTAAATTACATAGAAACCAAATACGAATTCAGTAAAAACAAATTCAACATATTCGAGCCACTTTCTTTGCAAGATGACTCTTTCACTTACGCGTCAATGGTTAATATAATTGAAAAACTAAAAATTGACACGTTTTTTGAAATGGATGAGCTTTATGAGGAAGTTTGTAATGTGAAAGACGTAGTGAAGGCAGCAGTGCAGAATAAAGACTTAACTCCGCTACAGAAATGGCACAATATATTTCAGAATAAAAAAACAAAGCTATATTAAAAGCAGTCAAATCCAACGCAAAATACAATTTTAATAAAAAATAAATATACTTAAGTATAACACAAATAATTACTTAAAATTCAACTTTAAAATATAGTGTTTTATATTATATTTTGTTAATTGTGCTAGTCAACAATTCTATTATTTTAAAGTTTAGTATTAAGATTCATAAGTTCCTATCATATGATAGATCTTTATAGAAATTTCTTCTGTTCTGTCTAAATTATAAAAATAAACTAGAATTACCTAAAAAAACTTTTTTTTTGTTGTCCCGTTTTGTAACCCTGAATCCCGATTTTTTTTGGCCTTTTGTCTCGATTTTTAGCAAACTGGACCTGGCAACACTAATGAGGGGTGACGTGTATGGAGTTCTGTTAATAACTGAGGAGAGGATTTCGCTGGAGACGGAGAAAAATTCTTGGAAGAGTGAGGTACTGGTGCAACAAACTGGGAAAGAGATTGTGCTGGAGGCACATACCTGTGAGGTTGATAGATGTGAGTAGAAGCAGGGCCGGATTAAGATAGTGCGGGGCCCTAGATTTTTGCCTTCCGGGGGAAATTGTAGAGCTAAAAAAAAGGTCACCCATCTAGCCTAGGGGTGGGCTCCCCTAGGAGGCGCGAGGCCCCTAGAAGGCGCGAGGCCCCCAGAAGGCGCGAGGCCCGTAGCATTTGCTACCTCCTGCTACGTGGTTAATCCGGTACTGAGTAGAAGACTGAGGTAGACAGGTGTGGGAAGAAGGCTGAGGAAGATTGGGGTAGTAAGAAGACTGAGCTAGATAAGTATGGGGAGAAGACTGAGATAGATACGTAGAGGAGTGAGGCGTTTGAAAATTCTGCCGTGAGGCTATCCTCATTCGCTTAGTCAAATTCAGAATTTCACTACGAAATTCTAACTTCTGGTCCTCGTCGAACGTACCGATGGATGGAAGAATGCTTTAAAAACAATCCCGGTTTGGCTTCTTTGGTTCTGGAATGGCTGTTGAAGGAATTGGAGTGTTCATATAATTTATGAAAGCTGAATCAGCATCTCGCCTACGCTTTCTTGAAGAATATGTATCTGACACCACTGGCTTCGATTCATTTTTACGTGGTCCTTCCTCTTGTAGATCTGCATCTTCTCTCTCTTTTCCTTCTTCTAAAATGAACCGAGTCTCAAACGTAGGGCCAGAAGCTCGAAGAAAGGATAATAGCCGCGCATAGATATATCTTCCTGGCATTTCAGCAGACTGCCCAGATTTATCTTTTGTTCTTCAGGCTTTTCAGAAAGTTTAATGTTTTTTTTCTATTTACTAACTAATTTTCTGCCTGAAAAAATTACGTAAACAAATTATCAATGTTTTTTTACAGGCTTAAAAATTCTTTTAATCTGATTATTACATCAGGAATAGCATGTTTCAAACTGTTATGTCATTCTTTTTTTTGCTGTCATCAGTCATTCGACTGGTTTGATACAATCCTCCAACCCTTCCTATCTTGTGCTAACCTCTTCATCTCTACATATCCCCTACAACCCACGTCTTCAATTATCTGCTTCATATATTATAATCTCTGTCTTCCTCTACAGTTCTTACCTTCGACTGTTACCTCCATCAGCAAATTAACTAGTCCAGCATGTCTCAAAATATGACTTACCAACCTGTCTCTTCTTTCTGTAAGCTTCTTCCACAAACTTCTTTCCTCACCCATCATTTCCAAAACTCGTTCATTTCTTACTTTGTCTGTCCACTTAATTTTCAGCATTCTTCTGTAACACCACATTTCAAATGCTTCAATTTTCCTTTTTTCCGGTATTCCTAATGTCCATGTTTCGCTACCGTAAAGTTCTGTGCTCCACACATAGAGTTTTAAAAAGTTTATTCTAATTCCTAGATCAATATTTGAAACTAAAAGATTTCTCTTTTTCATGAAGGCTCTTTTTGCTAGTGCTATTCTGCTTTTAACATCATAACTGCTTCGGCCATCGGTTGTAATTTTGCTTCCCAAGTAACAGAATTCACTTAGTTCTCCAATTTCATTCGATCCTATTTTTAATCTACTAGTATGGGTATCATTTCTGCTACATTTCATCATATTAGCCTTGCTTTGATTTATATTCAGTCCAAAATCTTCCTTCAATATTTTGTTCATGCCATTCAGTAATTTCTCAATGTCCTCAGCCCTTTCTGCTAACAAGAAAATTTCATCAGCAAATCGTAGCAAACTAATTTTTTCTCCCTGAACACTTATGCCACATGGAAATTTGTCTTTTATTTTCTTTATTGCTTCCTCTACATACAATTTGAATATTAACGGGGATAGACTATAACCTTGTCTCACACCATTTTTAACTACTGCATGTCTCTCGTGATTCTCTACTTTTATTTATAGTCACCTGATTCATATAGAGTTTATAGAGTATTCTTCTATCTCGATACTTTAGACTTGACTTCTTTAAAATTTTGAACATCTTGTTTCACCTAACATTATCAAAAGCTTTTTCTAAATCAACAAATGACATAAAAGTATCTTTGTTTTTCTTGATCCGCCCTTCAAGTATTAATCTTAAAGCCAGAATTGCTTCCCTTGTACCGCGATTTTTCCTAAACCCAAACTGATCTTCACCTACTGTGTCTTCTACTATCCTTTCCATTCTTCTGTATATTATTCTGGTCAACAATTTTGAAGCATGTGATGTTAGACTAATGGTCCGATAATCCTCATATTTGTCGGCTTGTAGTTTCTTCCGAAGTGTGAAGATGATATTTTTATTAAAATCAGTTGGAATTTCTCCTGTTTCATAACTTTTTTATATCAGCTTGAATAATCTTTCGATTCCTTCTTCTCCTAGGGATTTAAGAAGTTCTGCAGGGATCTCATCAATTCCAACTGCCTTATTTGCTTTCAAGCCATTCAGGGCTCTATTAAATTCAGTTCTCAAAACAGGATCCCTTAAGTCATCAATGTTGACATCGCCTTCCATTTCCATTACGCTATTGTTCAAGTCGTCCCCACCATACAGTTTCTCAGTTATGTCATATGTAGTGTTCAAATGTATCTCAGTACTCTTCTATTCTTAAACTTTCACCTCTAGTGTTTTATCCAGCTAGCAATTAACATATTACTTTTATTTTTTGTCTATTCAACAATTTCGGGCTGGATTTATAATTTTTCAAAAATAAATTTGCCAAAATATATCCATCTCTCAAATATTATTTACTCTTTTGTCGACAGGTACCTAGACAGTGGATGTAATCAGATTGATATGCATATCATAACAGAATTGGACATACGACAATTGGAAAGATTTTGAAGAAGGTTTACAGTTTGGGGATGTTTACTTGCAGAATCTTTTCCAAAATTAACAGAAGTGCGATGGAAAGAAATTTCTGGAGGTTTTCAAACGTATTGCCAATTTAATAATTGCGTAGAAGTCATTGATGGAAAGCATGTGAGAATAAAAAAAATCAAGGATGAGTGGACCTCTCTTTAATAATTATAAGAATTATTTTTCAATTTTATTCCTAGCTATTGCGGACTCAAATTACAAGTTCATTTACATTGACGATGGAGCTTTCGAAAGGATTCTGACAGTAGTATATTTCAAAGAACTTCTTGTTATGAGAAGCTTGAAAACAATTAAATGAACGACAACCTCTGCCGGGCGCTGCAGGTTCAAAAATGCCCTTCTATTTTGTTGGTGATGAAGCATTTTCTCTTTCAGGCCTTGCAGTGGAAAAGTTTTGTCAGACAAAAAAAAAAAAAAAAAAAAAAAAAAAAAATCAGTTTAAGGTTGTCACGTGCCAGGAGAAATGTAGAAAGTACATTTGGCATTCTATCCAATAAATGGAAAATTTTTCATAGAACAATTAATGTAAATTTGGATTTATCTATCCTATTGATAAAGACATGTTGTTCGCTTTATAATTTTGTAAGAACGAGAGATGGGTACAACATTAGCCGATTATTTAGTTTCAGATGTTGGCGCTTACCCTGGCAAAAGAATTTTTTTAAGAACTTTTGTGTATGCAACAGCAATTTACCATAAATTTTGTATTTAAGACATATAAAATCTAGATTGTAAAACACTTTATGTAAAGCTGGATTTATAATAAACACGAAATATTTCACTCATATATTTCATTTTCATCCTTCTCGGATCCCTCAATGACTATCCGACATATACCGGTCCAAGCTTCTCTCTTCTTGATTCGATCCTGATAATTTTCTGACATGATGTCCCAAATTTCCGGATGAGTCTTAATTTCACCAATAAAATGTTCGATGTCAATATTTTCTAAAACTAATAACTCGTCTGCTATGCTTGCCGCACTCGCGTGTTCTGCCGCCCGTGATCACCGCTCCACTGGAAACAATGTACTGTAGGCCCTACTAGGTAGTCTTGTGTATTTCACGAACGAACTAGTTCGGAAGAGCGCTCCCACGAGCGAACTACGCGAGCTAGTTCCCAGATCTCTCGCTCCTTAGTTCGTTACATCGTTTTCCGAATACCAACTTACTTTTGTTTTAGTTTATTATTTAAAAGGTAACACCGTTCGTTGTGGACACATTTCACTGAAGAGACAGATATAAAAATAAAATAAAAAATGTAACTGTTAAACATTAATAATTATTGCAGAAGTCAAAAACGGAAATTTAACATGGAATGTGAAAACAAAACACACTTTGATCCCATTAACACTTAAAAGACAACAATCAGTAACCACAACTATTATAACAAAGAAGAGAGCGCATGAAGTAGCGTTAGCAAAGCGAATGAACGAGCTGTCTTTCTGGACCTAATTCGCGAACTAAACACAGCGCTACCGCTCGCGAACTAAACTGAGTGGTACCGTTCGCGAACTAAATTGAGCGCTACCGTTCGCGAACTAAACTGAGCGCTACCGCTCGCGAAATAAACTGAGCGGTACCGTTCGCGAACTAAACTGAGCATTCCCGGTCACGAACTAGCACCATTCGCCGCTAGGACTACCAACATTTTTTCGGTTAATGGTAGAATTTTTTTTTTAGAATCTATATATATAAAGGTGAATGTATGTATGTTTGTTTGTTCTTCATACAAATCCACAGTTTTCATCCTATCTCGATGAAACTTTGCACACTTATCCTTTGAAACAAGGAGAAAAATACTGTCTACATTTGGTTGAAAAATTATCTGTATAAATAATACATGTTGTCTCATAATTTCGAAATACTATTGAATGGCGATAGAAAGACGCGTTGGATATGGACGTCTGTATACTGCTTTTTCGTGTATTGGTCAGACAGCTCAGTGGTTCAGTCGCTCGCGACCTGCCGTAGCGAGCGGTCGCATCACACTTTTCCTGCTGTGTCGTGTGACAAGTGCCTGCAGAGTAAATAAAAGCAAAGTATAGTGAAAACCAACAAATATGGAAGTGAATCAATTCATACGAAAATCAACGCTAAAGTTCTCCTTTGCGTATGGATATATGCGTCCGAAAGCAGTTGAAATCGATGAGTGGTTATATAGTGAAATAGGATTACGAGAAGAAAGTGTACACGGTATCCAGGTGGATTTCCTGGCCAATGTGATATACGTCAAGCTACGAAATGAAGAAGAGTGTCTGCGAATACTGAAGGAAACCAACGGAGAAAGGAAATTTGTACACACCAATGGCGAGGTAAGCACCGTTTCCATATCACATGCAGGCCTGGGAATAAGACATGTAAAAATCCATAATGTGCCCTTTGAAATTAATACAGACATAATACGAAAAGCTTTGGATAAATTTGGTACAATTTTGAGTGTAACCTCCGATAAAAGATACGGTAGCAAAAGATTTGTCGTAGATAGTGGTATTAGAACTGTGAAAATAGATCTGAAGTGCCACGTACCATCGTATGTAGATATTGCCGGATTTAAAGCACTCGTTATTTACGACGGACAACCACGTACATGTGTCATATGCAACTCAAACGAACACCTCAAGGCTGAATGCACCAGGAAGAAACCCCTGCAGCTACCATCTGAGCGCTTGGCCCCTGATACAGCTTTCAGAGGCGAACTTTTAAAAGCATCATACGCTAGCGTGGCAAACAGTAATCAATCAACCAGTGTACATAGAAATGATGAACCTACTCTCAGCATGGAAACAGATGACCCCACCAACATCATGATGGAAATAGAGAATCCTGATAATGACGCAGTACCTGATGAACCCCCGAAGGAAAAAGAAGTAAACTATCAAACTGGACAAGATAATAACCAAACTTCTAATCTACATTTACTTGAAATATCACCAACTGAGAAAAAAGAAATTATAAAAAATGCTAAACAACATCCTGTGACAGTGCCATCATCTGAGAAAAAAGAAATTATGCCCATGGAAGAACGCAAGCACGAAAATACACCCAATACCAAAAGACTGAGACTTGATAAGAGGGGAGTAGATTTGATAGCGAAAGAATTAGCGGAAAAATCAAGGAAAGTAACCACCTTACAAATGGAGACAATTGATGAAGAAATGCCCCAAAGCGTCAACTCCAATAAGGAAGACAACAACTATGAAAACAAGAACAGCGAGATAGTTGAAATGGGAAATGACCGCGGGAACAATAAAAGTCTTTGGTCGGACGACTTAGATGACACTGAGGAAGAAGATAAGTCAAGCAAATAAGAGGCAAAAGCAAGATTATAAATGTTATTAAATAAACGTGAAAGGGAAGGGAAAAAAATAAGAAGTCTCTTTTTCAACCTTGTGTGACAACATTTGATCTAAATGGCAGACCGTAGTGGAACAACGCCCGCTCAGACATACTGTGTGTCTACCCTAAATCTAAACGCAATAAAGAACCAAACTAAAATACAATGTCTCAAAGAATATCTATGGGCGGCATCTGTTGATATAGCGCTCTTACAGGAAGTTGCCTGGGAAGGTGCACTGAATGTCACCGGGTACAATGAACTGAAGAATCCTGGTTACGACCATGGTCTAGGGACTGCAATTCTAACGAAAGAGGGTATTCAAATCAAAGATGTTGAGATTTTAGAAAATGGAAGAGGATTAGCCTGCACAATAGCAGGAACACGTGTAATAAACATCTATGCTCCCTCCGGAAATCAGAATAGAGAAAGTAGGAAACAGTTTTATAAAACAGAGATAACCCAGCTTCTGACAAACACCTGTGAAAGTCTCATACTTGCAGGAGATTTTAATTGCGTTTTATCTCAAAAAGATCAGTACCCTAATTTTAACAAATGCCAGGAACTCGAGTACCTAATAAATAAACTAAGTTTGTTAGACAGTTGGGAAATAAAAAACGGGCAAATTCCCGGGTTTACATTCATAACTGAGAGCACAGCAAGTAGATTAGACAGAATTTATATTTCATCGGATATATCGAGTGAAGTAACATCAGTCGAGATCTGGCCAGTAGCTTTTTCGGACCACAGTGCATATCATTGCAAAATAAAATTGCGGCGCCAAGAAATCTTTAGAAACAGAGGATACTGGAAATTAAACACCTCCATCCTAAATGAGAAAGAATTGGAACAGATAGTCAATAATACTTGGAATCAATGCAAGAAACAAAAAAAACAAGTACAATACAACTGTCCAATGGTGGTTACAGTATGCAAAGCCACGCCTCAGAAATACATTGATAAACTTCAGAAGATGCTTGAAGAAATGGGAAAACAAAACAAAAGAATTCCTTTTCATGGTCATAAGAGAACTGTGCACCAACGACGTAGATAGCATCCAAAATATGAGAAAAATAAAACATACCAAGGCCAGAATAACAAATATAACTAGAAAAAAACTAATAGGTTACCAGATACGAGCTAAAACTGGATCCTTTCAACAAGAAGAAATAACTTCAACATTTCATCTCATAAAAGAAAGACATCAAGCAAACAGGAAACTCGTGACGGAGTTAAAATCAGAAGAGGGATGTATCATTATCAACCAAAAAGGAATAGAGATAGAAATAAAAAAGTATCTCTCTGAATTATACACTGAAGAGGCAATTGACAATGAAGAAGTCAGCAGTCTGTTACGTCACATAAACCCAGTAATAACAGAACAAGAGAACGGAATGCTGAATGAAGAAATCTCGGAAGAAGAAATAAAAAACGCAATTCAACGGAGTCCGAGAATGAAATCACCTGGTCTTGATGGCCTCCCAATAGAATTTTACGTATCATATTGGGATATTCTAAAATACGAATTTATAAAAATGTATAATGAGATTCTAGGTATGCAGTCAGCTCCAACCGAAATGCTAGAAGGATTGGTTGTATTAATCCAAAAAAAAAAAAAACAGATAAGAAAAATGTTGAAAATTTCAGACCTCTAACTCTTCTCAATTCAGATTATAAAATATTCAGTAGAATTATCGCGACTAGACTTGGGGCTGTAGCTAAAAAGATGATTGGAGAATACCAGACCTGCATTGGTGGAGGCAGAAATATAATGCAAACCCTAACAAATATTCGTGATGTAACTGCAGTCTCGAAGGCAGCAAACGTGAAAATGGCTATTTTATCACAAGATTTCCATAAAGCATTTGATCGTATTAATCATACTTATTTAAATCTTACTATGGAAAGAATGGGTATTAGCCAGCAAATATGCAATTTGCTTTACATGCTATTACATCAAGCTACATCGCGAATATCTATAAACGGATCTATAACCAATTCAATAAAAATAACCCGATCCATTAGACAAGGATGCCCTTTTTTCCATGTTCCTTTATGCGTTTGCAGCTGAACCATATTTAGCGGCAGTGCATAATATACTTCCTGGCTTAAATTAGGCCTACCAAGGAACAAAAACAGTGGTGTGTGCGTACGCAGATGATATCAATATCATCATAACCAACTTGGAAGACCTAGAAAACACACGACAGTTGGTAAATTCGTATTCAAAAGCTTCAAACGCAAAATTGAATTTAGATAAATCTGCAATACTAAACATAGGCGCTGGTATAGAACTAAACAACACAACATGGATAAAGCCATGTGACAAAATAAAGATTCTTGGTGTAGAATATAATAAAGTTCTGCAAAAAGCTTCCGCAGTAAACTGGAGACGTCTATTGGCAGTTATTCGAAGCAAACTGCATGATTTCACCCATAGAGAACTAAACCCAATACAGAAAATATGGTTGATAAATACCACAGCGCTCCCAAAATATGGTATATGGCTCACATATTTCAGATACCTGTGGAAATAGCTAAAAAAATGGAAACGGCAATCAGCTGGTATGTACAGAGGGGACAGATACTGAAGATTCAACATAAAGTTTTGCAGATGCCGTATGAGAAAGGAGGACTAAATCTGGTTGATATACGTACGAAATGCACTGCAATCTTCATGAGGAATATGTACAGTCAATGTAGAACAACACAAACAAACCTTACAAGACACATAATAAATGCAATGGAACCGCACAGCAACAAAGCGCCAGTTGACGTCAGTCACATAAACGCTACCTTAAGCCACTTCCGCTCCTTCTACATTGAAAACAGCTACATAAGAATAAACAACACAGACCAGGTGCCATCAACAAGGAAACTGCTTGATGAAAAGAGAGATTAAAAGTAAACTAGAACTCACCTATAAAAGAAATGATTGGAAACAAATATGGGAGAATATTCACAGTCAATACATCAGCAGTAATGCCCGTTCCACGTGGCACAGAGTAGTACATAGAAAGATACATACCAACGAAAAGCTTTTCGCACTACGCCTCTGTCCTACTCCAATGTGTTTACGCTGCAACTTGCAAGACACAATACAACACCGACTGTTAGGATGCGAAGCTCCTGATATATGGAGATGGACAAAAAGCAAACTGGCAATAATAAATAGAACCACCCCACACAATTTCACGCCAGAGGATATACTAATCCCTGACACGACAATATATCCTACTACTAAGAGAAATGCCCACTTCTGGTTGCTGGCCAACTACACCCATTATGTTGTACATAAAAGAGAAGAGATGACCATCGTAGACTACTGGAGCTATTTAACAAATGAACATAGCAAAATAATCAAATCGAGAAAATATAAGGAAAACTTTGCACGCTTCCTGCTTGTCATAATGCCCTACTAAGTACCAGCTGTAATTCAAGACAACGACTGACAGAAGAGCAAGATCGACACTTCCACATCCTGAAGATCAGAAAAAAATTATTATTATTATTATTTTCGCCTATATCGCTATTCGAAGAAGATGAATAGAAGAAATATTTATTTTAATCCAGTCCTTAGTACATTGGTGCCCACAGCACTATGATAAAAAAAAAGAAGAACATCTTATTTATTTTACAACAAAGAATAATACACCTAATTTCTTAACCTAAATTTTAATTTGCTTGTCGATTTGAGAAGAAATTAAAGCCGAAGAAGGCAAAGAAGGTGAGAGAAATGGACGGCTATAAGGGGAGGAGGAGGCCGAAAAAAAAAAAAAAAAAAAAAAAAAAAAAAAAAAAAAAAAAGTGGTTAAAGCGCTTGCTTACAAATGTTTGGGTCGTGGTCTCCGGTTCAAATCTCCGTGGAGGCTAAGATTTTAAAAATTTGTTTTTGATCGTAAGAGTCACGCCTGGGCCGTAGGTTATTCGGATTGAATGTTAAACTGTACATATCACAAAGTTAGGGGTGCAATGCGAGGCAAATCGTAGGTAGTCTTGCAATGCTGTAGGTGTACACTTTTTGATTCCTCAGGGGTTGTTCGCAGTCAGAGAGAGAGAGAGAGAGAGAGAGTGTGTGAACCGCAGTAATCTATATATCTATAAATGAGAAAGTTCGGATGTGTGTTTGGATGTACGTTGGCAATCAATCACGCCTTAATAACTCAACATATTTAAATGAAATTTGGCATGAAGTCAGTTAATTGCGTGCGAAGTGCAATAGGATAGATTTTATCCCGCAAAAACGCATAGTTCTTTTAGAAATTGCCATTAATATCAATTCGGAAGCAACAAAGAGTTTCCTACTTCGTAGATAGCCGTGCCACGTTTACTCTTTGCTTTTTAAGTAAATCGCAAACACTTATACTCAGAAATAAAAGCAGAAACCTACTTACATATGCAAGTTTGTGTTTAGTTTAAAAGCCATAAAACTGACGCACTTGACAAATAATAGTTTTGAAGCAGGAAATATAAATCTGTTCTTAACCTTAAATTAAAAAAAGAAAGGTAGGTACTGTTGTCAAGTTCGCAAAGAGATGTTTTCAGTTGCGTACATAAAATACTATGACATATCAAATATTACACCATAATTTCGTTCGTAATATATGCGTTATAATAAATATAAAAAATCAAAGCTTGGAAAAAAGTAAAATGCTATGAGTATACCAGCACGAAAGTCGGTTCACTGAAAGTGCAAAATGGTCGTGCCCCAAATGTCGCATTTATAAAAATGTAAAGGATTCCATTCTATCTCGGTTATTTCCTGTTTCTTTTTTGTTACTATACAGTCTGTGTATTACAAATTAGTTTTGCCGAAATTTAAAACTTAACTAACCCTTTTTATTTTTTGTTCAGAATTTTTGTACGAATAGTACTGCTTTTTATTTACTGTTCAATATTCTGCAAATATCTATCGAACGCTACACTTAAAACGAATGTATTCAATGGGCTAATGTATAAACTTATGGTTTCATGAAGTAACACTGAAAGTCGTTTACAACACAATACACCTCATTTGCACGGAGCATAACAACTAAATTCCTTCTGCCATCTGCTGTAACAAAAAACATTCTGGTCCAGGCAGCATTTCAACCAAACCACATTTCTGCTAATACTGCCGCTACAAAATCAAACGATACGAACACATCTCAACACATTAAATGCTCTGGACCTACATTTCGAGTGGTAACAGAATTTTCTATATCAAAATTCTTAATTAGTATATCAAATTATATACAATTAATTTCATTATACACCTTACTAAATCACGAGCAATAAAAGTCACTTTATCGCGATGTACATTTGACCTGCAATATTAACGATCGTAGAGAATTGTGGACTTTCCGTTGTACACTGTAAGTTAAAAGCATTTTAGCATAAATTTTTTAATTACGTTACCTCAATAACTGTCATGAAGCTGACGACATAGTTCATGCGGCTGAATGTAGTTTTAGACGTATTCAGTATTTAATTTACTGCGTTAATAATAAGTCAAGTTTATTTCGCTATTCATGACGTCACTAACATACAATATAGTGAATGTATTAATGTGCGAGTGATAGAAGCTTTGATTTTCTAGCGGTAATTTTAAAACGCAGCCTGGGCCAGAATGAGAACTTAAACATTATTAGTTATTAAGCTTCTTTCATGAGCGCCATTTTAGTGACATAATGTATCGCTTTGTACCGATATTGTATCAAAAGATCTATATTAAGCTTGGACGATTTAGCAGAACCATGCGGCGTTGCCCGAAATAAATTTTTTAAATTTATCAATGTTTTATTCAGATAATTGAGTGGCGGAAAAGCGGAGTGGTAATTCGCCGGTAGTCATTCAATTCTGTATGCAGAATAAGAAACCGAATATGAAGAAGCAATCTATTACTACTTTAATATTGAAATTTATATTTTAGCGCAGAATTAATGGATCGAAACGAATGAACTATAGTAAACTGGTCTATAGGCAATTCAGTTGTTTCCAGAGATAGAGAACCATTACCGCAATACCTCTGATTATTATGGATAAAAGAATCAATTACTACTATACTTACTACTATAATATGTAAATTTCTGTTGATGGAACCAATATATCCTAAAAAACAAAATCAATATTCAAAGAGGAAATTAAGTTCTTCTTTTTTAAAGATTTTTTTCAGTACTGAATGCAAATCAAAATATTCATTTTTAGTATCGCAATTTTACTAATGGAAATGAACGTCCTTGGGCCACTTAAGTATTTATTTGCTGTTTGGATGTTAGTATTTTTTTGTTGTTGATATTTAGTCGATTCCATCAATGTATTGCTAATATTTTGACGTTTTGAGCTTCCATTAATTGAAACTATATTCATTTTTATTCGCGTGATGAAATTAGTAATTTTAAGAGATGTTGGGTAAACGAAATTCATATCTTTCAAAGAAATGTAAGAAAACTAGGGCTATGAAAATAGCCAAAACCTAGGAGACAAATCCTCAATATTGTATATACGGATATATTAAACTGAAAATACTCCTTACAAACTGAATATTTTTACTGCTTTATCAATTCAGTGAAGTAGTTGTGGAACATAAATAGATTTTTGTTATTTCTTGCAACATTTATTACTACTATTACTAATAAAAATAGCTATTAAATAAACTGTATGGTCGTATTGACCTGGTGACAAGACTTCTTTACGTCTCCGGAATCAGTCACTTTCGTAGCCTCTTAACGTAACCCAGTAATCCTACCGGACATAGAGGACCCACAGTTCAACACGGAATCAGAACAAAGTGAGCATTCTGGCGTAATTCACATCACACACCAACCTATGCCAGAGGTGAAGGTCGAGCTAGGGACCTTTGAAAATCCTCGCCAAGACTGGAATTCAAGCTGGGGACTTTTCCATCTCCAGTTGGACGCCCTAACCACTGAGCAACCAGACCTCTCAAGAAAATCTTATATTACAACACTTTTTCAACGCGGACGAAGTCGCGGGTAACTGCTAGTAATACTATAAATACGGAACTAAGTCTCTGTCTTTTTGTCACGTTTTGACGACCAAATGGCTATATCGATGTTGATGGAATTTGACAAGAAAATCTGTATGAAGGGCACAGGACATTTTATCCGGTATGTTTAATAGTTGCAGTCACGAAATTTTGAGACCTTATCGAATGGCGACAGAAATATGTTGGAAACTGATTCTCTTCATGAGACTGGTTCGACGGTAGAGTGATATACTGATAGCTTTCCTGTCATATTATGCCGACTCGGTGTTGTTTGGGTCCAATCGTTCGTTACCAAACACTTTCTGTATTCAATTTTGTCAAAAAATTCTTAATCCACGCGTACGAAGTCGCGGGTACGAGCTAGTAACCTATAAAAATATAGTACACTTCAAAAATATAATATTTTACGAAAGAGTAGAAAAGGATAAAATATATGTTTTTTTACTATTTTATTTTTTAAGCTATATTTTTTTGCACTTCTTCCATCTTTAACAATTTTCTGTCTACAATAAAATTGTAATATGCTTTATCGCTTTCAGTTGTTAAATTAATGTCGATCAAAAGCACAATTTTACTAATGAAATACTGCTCTTACTTTTACCTAGATTTCGTGTAATATTGTTATTTCAGAGTAAAGTTCTTTCACTTTGATACTCATTTTTCCTCATAAATTTAGAACCTCTAATATTGTCTCACAGCCATCAAATGAAACCTCGTGTTTTAAATATAATTTTTGGATTTTCTATAGCCAATTGCTTTAGTTAAAATCTAACTATTTACTAAGATACTCCAGACTTTTATCAACGAATACTAGAGCATTATTTTTAATATTATCACTTTCTGTGCAGAATTTGGCTTCTAAAGGTTTTTTCTTGTTTTCTTAACCAAAGAAACAGTATCTTTTACATTTTTCTAGTTATGATTTTAAAGCTGACATAATATAATACTTATCTCAATATGTTGGTTAACAAATTTGTGGAAGTTATGTAAAGAAATGACTTGCGAAATTCAAAAAGATTTTAACTTTTGTTTCTTCATCAGTTTCGTTCGTCGCCAAAATATTGTGAATGTGTGTTGGATTATCCTCCCCTACACTAATAAAAAAAATAGCTCAACGACTTCCAATTTACTGGAAATTTACGCACTTTCGTTATTGTTACCACTTTCTCATTCAAGGGTCACTGTCATTTTTATATGTCTAATTGTTAGGTATCACATTGGAAGTTTTACTGTTACTTTTCTTAATAATATAGGTAATATTTTTTCTGTCATATAGTACTTAACTTGTAGCTAATAGTAGAATTATATTTTGTTTATGATTTCCAAGACTATATTTAAATAAAAAAGCCGATTACTTATAACCGCATTTATAATATTTTATAAGTAATGTTGTGTTGTTGTTGGGGTTTAAGGGCGCGTCGACGGCGGGGTCATTAGCGCCTTTTATAAGTAATGTTTCTTCCATGAACTAATAAATAAGTCCATTTAAGAAAATTAATATTCTACGAATGCATGTAAAGAAAATAGCAAAAACAGCACAGTTATTCAGTTTACCCAATTGTGCAAAGGACAATGAGCACTTTGGTTTATCGGCGGCAACTGATAATGGTAATGTCATTTGAAAGGGCTATTATTAAGCAATAACTTTTGTTACGAAAATCATATTAAATTCCATTTAGAAACGATAAAAAAATCATTATGTTCTAATAAAACTGACATGACAAACAAAATAGCGCGTGCAATAGCGGTAGCAAGGCGAGCGAACGATTTGTTTCTCTGAATTCGAGACGCGAACTAACGAACTAAAAGAGCGAACTAGTTCGCAAGGGAGCTGCGAACTAAACTGAGCGCTCTTCTTCGCGAACTATAATGCGCAAGTCTAACTACTAGGAGACAGCAGTTGCGTGCGCGGCAACTCTGCGGCGTGGTGGGTGAGAACAAGGTAAAACGACCGCTGGGTGGACGCAGGTCTCCACAGAGTTACCGCTGGTGCGTGTGTACAGCCGTATCTGGTTCTGTGTACTCCAAACCATAACGGCGGCATCCCTGCGTGCACGCGGCGTGAAATGGCGCTCGGTCGGGCCACACTATACCGCACCGAGCCCGCGAAATCACCGCACCTACAATTTTCTTATTGTTGTCGCTCATTCGATTGAAGTGAGTTCAATCGACACCGCGTGTCGTCCGACACTCGGCCGAGTGTCGGCCGTCATTAGTTTGGTTTACTTTTTGATGATGCGGGCCGGTGTCGGGCTGGTGTCGAGTTGGTCGATATGGATAAGCATATAGAAAGGGTTTGGAAATTTCCTGTCCTTTTCGACTAAAAGTTGTTTTAGTGTTACTGATTGCTTTAGAAAAATGTCCTTTGTTTTCGGCTTCACTTTAGGATCGTCAGACGTAAGTAAAATGTAGATAGAGCCCTTGCATGTTCACATCAATCAAAGCTTTGCCAGAGGTAAAGGTCGATTTTAAGGCCTGTAAAAATTGCATCCGTAAGCATCTAAATCTACTGGAAAATGTATTCAATAATATAATATTTTGTGATAAAAATTAAATGATATAGAAAAATAGTACATTTATTTTATTATGTTTGAATTTTTATTTTTAATTACTTGCAGATTTATCTATTGACTCAGATGGTTACAATGAATGATTGGGGTACATAAAATCCCTGTCTCAGCTGTAATTTTTATGGGTCTTAAAGTTGGCATTCACCTCTGGCAAAGCTTTGATTTATAAATTCTAAGATGCTAGGACGCTCCATGGTTCGATTTTCACTTTAATCTGTAGGTCTCCTTTTGAAATTAGGTGACAGCGATTAAGCTGTACTGCGCGGCTGATAAGAATCTCTGTGACTGGAACTTTGAGATCACATAAAATTATTATTATACAGAATCTTTGTGGTCTGTATTTAAATTAAAATATGTAATACTCTCTTTCTTTATTAACAAAAAATATTGACTCAATCGAAAGGAATCTCAAATTCCAGTCACATGTGAAGCGAGTAACGCTTGACATTTCATTGTGACTATGATCAGATACATGAGAATTTTTCAATCTAGTGATAATCATTTGTTAAAACTGCGTTAGGATAATATTTTTTGTGCATAAGAGAGCAACCAGTGAACTGACAACAGGAATCAGGAAAAAAAGGTATTTAAAGTACTTTATTACTTTCGAAGATTTTAAAGTAGGCCTACGAAAAATAAAGTACAATACTCTATGATAAAATACGAGTGACAACCCTAGCTGCAATCGCTAATTCACTTTTAAAGTAATTGTTTAACATTAATTCCGCGAAACAACCAAGCGTATACGTTAAGGAGACCGCGTAGGAATTCGTTAGTCACACGGGCCAGCTACAGTTCACTGTGGTCGCGAGGGGAGTGAGTCGTCACTCGCACGGGTGACGGTGCGGGCTCGGTGCGGTCTAGTGTGCCCCGACCAAAGGTTGGTGTCATGGATTATTCTGACGTGGGCACGACGTGGTAAGCACTCCACATGGTTACACGCCGTATTTCATAACCTACCGAAAGACACGTCTGTATGATCCGGCAATTTGTATATTAGACTTGCTGATCATTTCGTCTTTCGGCCATTCGTAACTTCTCTAATCGCTACATGGACCAATCTTGGTTTTCTTCTTCGCTTAGAACAACAAAGATTACTCCTTAAAACTAAATCTCTCCACTTTATGCTTTGATTCTGTACGATATATATTGTTCTATCTTACCGGCTAGCGCTCTCTTTGGTAGTCCGTCACCTGTATCAAAATAGTTTATTATATCTTTCCTATTATTCGGCTTCCTAACACTCGCGTTACACGATCGCTTGAGAAATCGCGAATCCGTTATTTATAGTTTAAACCTACCTAAAGTATAATCTCACGCCTGATGACTGTGTCTAAATTTGTTTAAGTTGTACTTTTTACTCGCCTGCTGTAAAAATCCGCTGGAGATATGCTTCTATTTTGTATTCAAGATTCTTAAATACAACGCAATAATTTTTTAAAATGAAGTTTAGAAAAAATCATAAAGTTTCTAATAAGATTCGGATTTCACAAACAGTTTACTCGTCATATGTTGTAGTTCAGTAAGTCATATATTTATGCGTTTGTTATTTTTTATAAGACTAGTGTAAGAATCCTAAATGTTTCGGAGATATTACCACAAATACTTGAAACTTGATTGCTACGATATCTGGAATTCCATAAATAAATTTATTCACCTATCTTATTGTAGGTAAACCTTTATCGTATATACGATCTAACATCTAAGATTATTTTTTTAATTTCATTGTATTTTGAAAATTATGTGGTTTCTCAATTTCTTGAAGTATTTCTGGTTCCATTTACTTTCTAGACAAACGTGGAAGAAAGCTCTAATAACTGCCGTTGTAGTGTTTGTACTCACTGTACTGTCTGTTGGCCTTTACTTTCTTCTGCGCCCGACTGACGGTTCTTCAGGCCTACCACCATCACCGTCTGTCTTGGGTATTTATGACAAAGCAGCAGTCGCCACCAATGGATACCTGTGCGCTGGGATTGGGAGGTAATCATGAGAATTTGGTATTTTAAGTATACTACATTTTTAATATTATATAATATTTCCAATTTGATAAGCAGTTACATTTTATTACTTTCTCCCCAGAATATCATACAGTTATGTACCAAATTTAATTTAAAATATAGTTCTCAGTTTCATAGTTATTACAAATCCTGGTCAATTATATAAATATTCCTATGTTAGAATCAAGGCTGTATTTAGGATCTGTATACCTGTAGGCTGAACCTGTTGTGCAGGCCCTTTCACCTAGCGTTTTAGAGCAATTTTCAAACTAAAAAAACTAAAACTAAACATTAGAACTTTATTATTAAATTGTAGAAAATATGACTGTATGTTATTTAAGGGTTAGATAACTGATAAGATAAAAATGAAAAGAACTGAAAATCATTAAGGTATTCCAAAACATAATTTGTGAACATTGCTATATGTAATCATAGGCTTGTGCGGCCGAAGTAGATGGTTCCTTGGTTTTCCGTGTCATTGTGTGGCAAGTCGACGTTTCAGACGTCCTATTGCGGTTCTCTTCTCAGGCAGAATTCTATTATCATAGCCATTTGCTGCCCATTTTTTTCAGGGGAGTCTTTATATTAAGACATTTACTCCTAGTCTTCAATTGATTATATTGTCACTGTTTGGTCGTATTGTTGGCAAATGGCTACTACCGTGATGTCGGAGTCGGTCGTTTCATGGTCTTCACAGTCTGAGAGATTGTCAACGTAGCTATCAGAGAAGACTTGACTACTAGTTGGAGGGAGTCCCTTGTACTGAGCTGATAGCACATTGACGAGCTGCATGAGTAGCCTGATGAGGTAGTTGAGGTTGTCGTCCAGTTGATCTGGTTCGTGATTAGGCAGCAATCACGGCATGTGGCGTTGCCGATGTCGATGTCTCTGCTGGGAACCACAGGTGAGTCGCATTTTGCTTCGCGTTGTTCTCATCATGGTGTTCTGTTGGCGTTGCTGAATTTTTGGGGTATCCAGATTTTATGTTGGGGCAATCAGGTGCTCTGTGGAAGCTGTTTGGAAAGTCTTGTTGCCTTCTTGGTTTGCTGCTGGCTGCGTATGGAGTCAACATTGCCTCGACTAAAGACAGTTCCGTGAGCTACAGCCCCCGTAAGAGGCAGCCTGTCTGGTACCGCAGTTACCGCAGGTAGCTTCTTAGCAGTTCGTAGTTCTCAAACTTAGTGATCACCTTCGCATCAAATGCACTTTAGTACATCAGTACATTCGTAAGCGTAGTGGGCAAGGGCGTAGTCAGGTATGGGCAGGGAGAGGGGGGGGCAGCTGCCCCCCCCCCCCTAGCAGGACGCGGGTTTGTGCTCGATCAGAGTTCTGCCGAACCGAAGAGTAAACAATGTTAAGTAACTTTCAAAAATTAATTCGGTTCGCGCGATTTAAACATGCTTGCTACTGCTATCTTCGGGAAACAGACGTTAGCGAGGGCAAGGCGGTACAATGCGCCACGCACGGTGCTGTAAGCTGCGTATCGACTATGAGCGGCTGCCGCGTGAGCCGTGTTCGAGCGCGCCAAACCGATTATTTGCCGCGCGAATCATTTCTGTTGACGAGCGCTGCTGCCTCGCGTGGCAACACAACCGAGCCGGATTGCGCGGCAGACTATATAGGCACCGTCTTTTCGTGAAGCCACCGTGGACATTTCACGTGCACGAATAGCTGCAACTTTCATTGTGATGCGTCACAGGGTATATTGGAATGATTTGGTGGAAATGGAAATTGTATTTTAACAGAGTACAGTATGGTGAGAAACTCATGGAAGACTTGAGATATGAAGCCATTGAGGATACAATAAACAAATTTTACGAGAATGACAATGGTAGAGTTTCTAAAATCATTAATTGAACCAATACAATTCGGGAGGCATTTCAGTTACTGATAAACGCTGTGACTTCAAGATTTATAGCAATTGGGGACTCATATACTAGCCTGCATTACCTTTTTCGAGTGTCAAAACAACCTTTTTTTTAACTGTTTCAGATGTTTTTGACGCATTATGCGAAGCTCTGAAAGAATGGTTGAAGATAAGATAAGAGCACCCATTATATACTAAATTTCTTTAATGGCTATTCAGTTTTCTGTTGCCTTTATTAACGAGAACTTACTCCTTACTTAGGTAAAAGGTATTATGTTGATACTGTTATTTTGCGATTCCATAGATTCGTTGATAGGAGTTTCAAGTGATGGTGATGGAAGTGATACCATCTGAGTCTGATTATGCTGTACGTTTGCTGCTACACACACACACACACTCACACACAAAAAATGGCACCGTAGAATTGTATTAAAAGACGACAGTTTTCGTAATCCATGGCAACAGATTGTCACTGTGCCGTGCGAGCCAACTCGAACAAAGACACCCCCGTCTGTGCGCGAGCCAAGTTATACTGTGACATCACCGGAGCGCGCGATAATAATCTATTTTTTTTATAACAATGGATATAAGAAAGTTTTTTTAAAGTAATTAATTTATATTTTCCGTAATGCTATCGATGGATTTTAATAAAGAACTAGTGATCGGTCAGGGGTCGAAATTCAACCTTACTTTATTAAAATATTTAGTTTCTTTCATGGAACAGTAATAATCATTATCTGAATTTGTTCTATTGCGTTTGCTGCGAGCATAGATATATTATATACTGTCGCTGGCTGCGAACATGTGCCAATACGTTTTTAGCTTGTATTGTTTGGCTTGATTTCCTGCAATACCTATAAAATTAAAACGATACACTCCACGCGTGACTGTATCCTAAATTTTAGCTTGTGAACTAACCATAGCAAATGATGAAATGTATTTATCCATGGTTCATTTGAATTTAGTCCATCACACAACGATTTAAAATATTTATTTTCACTTAGGCCCGGAAAACTTCTTTAGCTTGATGACAGCATGAAGTAAATGCAGTCCTTTCACCTGCAGAGACTTCTGATTCGAAATGTTTTGCATTGTGAAACCTGCATTGTAAATTTGAAACTATAATAATTTCGTCATTTTGTGTGTTCGCTATTTAAATTTGGTCTATTATCATTTTGAATTTCACGCAAATAAGTATTCCTTCCTTTTTGTCTCTCTCTCTCTCTCTTCGACCTGTCAACGTTGTGATCTAGGCATAATGGAAGTAGGTGCAAATATCTGAATGGAATAAAACATCCGTAATTAAATTTCTGAAATTCAAAAATAAAAAGACCCATAACCAATGTTTAACGTTTTAAATAATTAAAAAACCATATACGAGGCGCGTCGAGAAAGTAAGTTCCGCTTGGTAATAAAATGAAATTGTACACAGATACAGAAGAAATTTTTATTGCACAAAATTCTACAACTCTAAACTACTTTTCCACATAACTGCCGAAATTTTGCAGGTATTTATCATAGCGTGGCACCAGGTTTTGTATATCTTCTTCATAGAAATCTGCCGCCTGTGTCTTCAACCAGTTGGAAACAGTTTCTTTCATATTATATTTCGTATTATATAAGAATTTATTATCAAATTTGACTTTGGGGATATTTTTCTTCGGAATTTCAACCTAAAACACCTCACTTTTGAAACAGTATATCTCGAGAACTGAGTGAGATTTCGAAAAATTTTATTTTTTTATTTTCGATGTGTCTCATCGTGTTATATAAGAATCTAACACTAAATTACAGTAAATCACGTAAGTTTGAAAAATAATCTGTTTATCTAATAAGCACTGAAACTAACACTTTATTTGCAAAGAATTACATATATAGCTAGCAGCCGAGAAAGCCCTTTCTACCTCCTCGTTCGTTGGTTTGATTGAAATGATCATAAATAAAAAACTTTTTGAAAACTTATCAAGTTTCTGCACTTTTTTTAAATGATTATTTCTAGGAATCACCTCAGTACATGGATGATCCAGTGTTACGGTCACGCTTTGTGCTTGAATTGTGGCGTTCAGATCTTCGTGGTCTACATCCGAGTCTGTGCGCTCAATTTGTTTCAGTGATTTGGGGGGGGGGAAGGGGGAGGGGTATAAAACGTCGACAACTGCCAATTGTGTGCTGTGTGAAAAGTACAATTGCAGGTACCAAGGCAGAACGTTTTCCATGACGCTTGTTCCGACAGATGTTTTGCCAATAACATCAGATTCAACAGCAACACCAAAGCTTGTCAGTCGTTCTTTGACCAAAGAGATGCAATGCTTCGTGGTGCAGTTTGCTGTATTCTAAGCAAACAGATATTAAAATTTGTTTCTTTGCAGTGAACGTAATATAGGTGATTTTTTTGGAATGTACACTCATCAAACACTCAACGAAAATCTTTGCCACTGTTTCATTAAATATTCAAACTGAACAATTATGTGAACTTTTATGGTATTTGAAAACTATGTTGTCATAGATATTATAGAATTAGCAGAATTAGGAAATTGAAATCCACTTTTTGAAAAGAAATATCTCAAATACAATGAAGTACAGTTTATGACATAAACGTTTTAACACATCATTTATTCAATATATTTTGAAATAGCTGTCAATAGTCAAACGTTCTTTTTGTATTGTTTATACTTCCTCCTCAGAAAGAACTCTAATTGTATTTTTTTGCGTGTGCGAGCTAGTGTGGGAGCTAGTTTTGCAATAGGATGACATAACTCAAATTACAGTAACGCACACAACAAAAACAGAGTTCTTAAAAAAAACGTAAAAGAGAATGTATTTACTAATGATCACAGACGACATAATCACACATTTATTGTCGTGAGTCAAATGTCAACTTGACGGGTACAGGTGGACGGGGCGATACAACCTGTAGAGAACGAGTCGGACCAGAAAGTGACGACAGGGAGACTAGGTGACGAAAACTGGAACATGTTTTCACACCATTTTACGGATTGCGGATTCGCTTTATTAGTTACTGGATCCGCCAGACTGTCAAATGATGCGGGATCACGCATTGCTGGAGTGCAATCCCTAGCTACATCCCAGCTAAAGTTTAAGTAAGTCATTGGTTGATTTAAAAAAAAGATAATCACGAAGTTTGTACCAATGCCACAACTTAAAATTTTTTTGATTATGAAGTCGCACTATGGTATACAATATGGAAGGACAAGGGTATGACAAAAGAAAATCTTAGAGAAGTAGACATTTCTAAAGAGTTAAATGAGACGGAAATATCACAGAGAATCATCTAAAGCAGAGGTTCCAAAATGATGGTCCGCGGAACCCTGGGGTTCCGTGGAAGATTCACAAGGGTTCCGTGTTCCGTCCGATAATTAATTAAATGTTCGTTGAAATGAGTCATAACCGAGCCGTGGGAAGGCTGTCATTGTTCTGCCTATGTTTGTGACGACTTACCGATGCGAGACTGGGTTTTCAGTTTATGCTTAAAAAAATGAGGATCCGCCAAATAATGTATGATCAATTAGGGTTTCGTGGCCGAAAAGAAATTGGGAATCGCTGATCTAAAGTGTCCGTGTATGCTTGGTATACAAAGAAAACTTTTACAAGAAAATTGTGATAAAATTGCAGATGAAGTATCTCGAAAATTATTATTGGTGTAACTATATAAATATTAATTAATTAATTAATTATAATAATATTAATTAATTCATAGAATATATATGTATTACATTAATAAACGTTTTTGTAGCATGCATATTATCAGGTTTCTCTTGCCTGCCCCCCCTCCCCCCGAACAAAATCCTGGCTACGCCCTTGGTAGAGGGAGAAGTTTTTGGCAGCGGTAGAACTGGACCAGTTTGGAATGTAACGTTACCGCTGACTTCCGCTTACAGGCTGCTGTCATCTTTTCGCGGCGGGGTAGCATGACGATCGTGGTGCCCGCGGCGAGGTCAGTAGGGCAAGACAAGTAAAGATGATCAAGCCATCTTGGAAGGGTCAGCTGAATACGGGCAGCACTGCAATGAAGTGAAAATGAACCAGAAGGCTGCCACAATCATCAGAATAATGGACAATGACGGGGAGGGGGGGCGGGTGAGGCAAGGGGAGTGAGGAATGGGGTTAGGGGGTACAGATCCCCCACAGAATGACAGCAGAAGCCGACGTGCTTTACCAACTGTTACTGTGTGCTCTTATATATCCACTAGCTACAAGCGCATCAAAAATGACGGTTTGAATGGAATATTCTGGAAGTTCATTTTTTTGAAGTTGGTTAATTATACGGAATTGTTATTACATAATGCTAATGGCCTTGATTTTGTTCTTCATATTTCATTTGCAGCTCACATAACAATAGAGTAGTAACTTCTACTGAATTAATCACGACGGCAGTATAGAACCAAGGAAATTTAAAAAAAATGGAATCCCAAAAACGTTTGCCATCCATGTAATATCAGTTTTATTCCTGCCCAGGCTCAATTCAGCTCGTTAAATATGGAACTACTCCACCCGCATTAATTAATATCTTTAGTAACATGAAAACATTTTAAATGGTTTGTAAAACTGATTTCAGAGTGAATTATGCTGTAAAAAAATGTGTCATTTGCGATTCTGATCAACTTAACAACAACCTCCACTAATATTGCATTCGGAAATAGTAGCTTCTATTACCCTCATATGAATAACTACGGGCATCACCTATGGTGGTAGTACGAATTTATTCTGGAAAAGCTTGAAGTAAAAACGAATTACGATCGGATCAACTGCAGATCGCGATGCCACCAAAATAACATTCGGTAATGATGTCGTAATGCTGCTGTAGTCAATCGCAAGACATTATTTTCAAGCAGAAATTCCGTTGTAATACAGCCTGCACCATTATTTTCAAGCAGAAATTAGGTTGTGATACAGCCTGGACCAGCATAACACAGTTAAATGTAGTTCGGAAAGTATTTCTAGAGGAGTCATGTCTTTGACCACGCAATCTCCGGTAATCATGATTTATTTAAATAAATGCATTTTACTTTAAATGAGGGAAAGCATAATTTCAATAGCGGATAACTGTCGTTTGCTTGAGTGATACACTTTTGTAGCTAGTTAATTATACAGAATTGTTATTACATATTGCTCATATCTTTAATTTTATGATGATCTGCATATTTTTTTAGTAGTTCACATACCAATACAGTAATAACTTCAACTGAATCACTGACGACGGAAGTATAGAAATAAATTAAAAATAAATTCAGAATCCCAAAAACGTTTGCTATATCATATAATATCAGTTTTATGCCTGATCCAGGCACAATTCAGCACAATGAATGTAGAATTACTTCCATCCGCATGAATTAATACCTTCAGTAACATAGATAGCGCTTATGAAAGCAGTTTACATTGTTTAAAAACTGATTTCAGATTGAATTATGCTGTAAAAAAAAATAATAATAATAATGTGTCAGTTGCGATTCTGGTCAACTTAACCACAACCTCCAGTAATATCGGCGTTCTAAAATCATAGTTTCTATTACCCTCATATGAATAACGACGGGTATCTTCTATGGTGGTAGAAGAAGTTTATTCTGGAAAAGCTTGTAAGGAAAAACGAATAACGATAATTTTTAATGATATTTTTCGTGATATGAGTACCAAAGTGTGGTTAGATTATCGGAATATTTGGCTTTGATTTATTCAAATAAATGCATTTTACTTTAAATGACGGAAAGTATTTTATCAAACACCCGTAACTGTCATTTATTTGACCGATATATTTCGTGATTAAGTACCTTTCGCGTAAACTTTCACTGAAAATTTAACAAACATCATTGTTTCTTATCTTCTACCAAAAATATTCTTAGGCTATGTTTCAACGTAATTCTTATAACTGATGCAGATAATATAACATCAACATCGAACACCATTCTCCTTACATGAGTTTCTGCATCTATTTGTCGTAAATAAACAAATGCAACATGAAGGAACGAATGTAATATGGTGGCGTTTGATTGGAGAGTGAAGGCTGGCACGTGACAGTTCTCTAGCCAATAGCTACAGACGGTGTATGCAGTCTCCAGATTAGCATTTTATTTAAGAGGATTATGTCATCTGCAAACAATCTAACATAGCAACGGGTGCACGGAATCATAGATGCTAGGGCCATCGTTAGCTGTCTGAACACACTTGTGCAATGCATGTTATGTCGTTATGTCGCATCCTGTTTAACTACAGCAACCTACTCTCTGGGCGGCGACAGTCGAAACAGCGATAATGGGCCGCCGAAATAATGTTCGAAGCGGCAGTTCTTATGGTGCTGGTGGGATGGCTATTATGACACTGAAGTGAGGGGTGAGAAATAGAGTTGAGAATTACAGGCCAATCAGTTTAACATCAGTGGTAGGTAAATTAATGGAAAGATTGATATGCAACCACATCAGAAATATATGTGAGGAACGTAATTGGTTTTAAGCAGGAAACATGGTTTCAGGCAAGGATATTCATGCGAATCTCAGTTGGTGGGATATATGTAAGATATTTCAGATGAAATGGACAAGGGAGGCCAAATTGATAGTGTAGCACTAGATCTGTCTAAGGCGTTTGACAGAGTAAGCTATAAAATGGTAGTAAATAAGGTAAAAACCATTGGAGTGATAGGAAAGTCATTTGCTGGGTAGAAGAATTTTTAAAAGGTAGAAAACAGAAAGTTAGGGTAGGAAATGTAGTATGAAAAGAAGTGGAAGTAAAAATGGGTGTGCCACAGGGTAGCGTATTGGGACCATTGCTATTCATTATTCTAATGAATAATTGTGTTGATTGTTTACTATCTGAAATTAGATTGTTTGCAGATGACATAATGCTGTATAAAAAGAATCAAAACGATAGAGGATTGTAAACAGTTGCAGGGTGATCTGGACAGGATATCTAATTGGGTTGGTAAACATGGAATGAAGATAAATGCAAAAAAGAGTCAGCTTATTAGATACACAAATAAAAAACAAAAGGTTAATTATGAATATAAGGTGGGGAAAGAATTGCTTGCTGAAGACTTGAAATGTAAATATCTTGGAATTACTTTTGATAACAAACTTAACTGGGCAGGACACATAGGACAGGTGGTAGGAAAAGGTTTCAAAGTTCTGCACTTGTTGGAGAGAGTGATGAGGGGATGTACGAGAGAAGTCAAGGAATTGGGTTACAAAACTTTGGTCAGGACCATTGCTCGAATATGGTAGTGTAGTATAGGGACCCTCATTTTACGTATCAAATACAGGAGTTGGAGAGGGTGCAAAGAAGGGCTGCTAGATTTGTTTCTTGAAATTATCGCAGAATGCAATCAGTGACGGATATGATAAAGTAGCTGGAATGGGATTCATTGCAAGACAGAAGGAGGATAGGAGAGTCATGGGAGTGTACAGGGCATATACTGGTGATGAGGCATGGAAAGATATTGCAATAGGTATGAAAAGTAGTGCATGGAAGGGAAAAGATGACCATGACCACAAGCTGGCACTCGATTTCAGGCACAAGGGTGTGGGAAGATTCTCTTTTTTAGGTAAGGGTGTCAGGGATTGGAATGAGTTACCAAGAGAAATGATGAATAATTTACCGAAAACTTTGAAAGAATTTAAAGATAAAATTTGTAGAGGGCAAATGTAGGTAGGGGCAGGATAGGGGGAAGATGGGTGTGTAGGGAAATTGCCACCGGAGCCTGTGCTCCATTGCAATTAAATTAAATTAAATTAAATTATTAATCTTTCGGTGCATTTGTATACAGGTCTTACACTGATTTTTCTTAACAAGTGTACGATTATGCCATTAATGCCTTTTCTATAGGGTAGAACTGTTACTACGCGTTCCTGAACGGGGTTGATTTTGATGGAGGCTTGGTTTTCCGAGTCATTTGCGGCTTGCCGTGCGTGCTGTGCAGGGACATTTTGACGAATAGGTTGTGGTATCCATTGGACCTAAAGGAATATTGTAGTGGCTCCAACTCCTTGTGCAGACTTTGTCACACACATTTTTGATTGGGGTGCACAGGGTCGTTAGGACACCTTTTTTTGTCGTTAGTTGGTGTACGACGCGACACGTACATATCTGTTCGTGTGCGTAGGCCACTAAGGACCTGTAAACACAAGTTGTCTAATTACTCAGTGTAAATCATGAGAACAAGAAGTCGGAGCTTTAACGCTAGTGAAACAATGTTTGTGCTGCCATCTGTCTGAAAATCGTGCAACTTACGTTCTGTAAGATAAATGTATTTTTATTTATGAAAAGTGCAGTGGAGATTTGGGACCAGCACAATATTCACCTAGATGATTGCAGAAAACTGCTCGAAATTGAGATGGCTGCTACGCGGGGGACTAGTTCTTGAACCTGGTCCCATTGAACCTTCCTGATCCAGCGTGGTGCACCTTAATGTGTGCAACCACATTGGCAGGTTATTATTATTATCTATAATATAAAAATGAATCGCAAAATGTGTTGGTAAGCGCATAACTCAACAACGCCTGGACCAATTTGGCCAATTTTTTTTTTAAATGTTCGTTAGAGTTCAAGGATGGTTTTTACGGAGAGAAAAATTCGAATAATTGCCGGAAAATCCCTTAAAACAGCCCTTTTCTTTTTCCAACCCTTAAAACAGCCCTTTTCTTTTACCCATATAAACATTTCCTATTCATTTTATCAGATTGCAATGAAACTTTGGAGAGTTTTCGAGTGTGCGTCTGCAAAGGTTCCTGTGAAAAAAAATTTACAAAACGTCAGCCCTATTCCCCATAACACCCCATAATTTAGGCCAAACCACATTTTTTATTCGATTTAGATAGGAATTTGTACACTTATACTTTAAAACAAACAGAAAAATACTGCCAACATATGATTTCCGAATATTCATCCCCTCTCCTCCTTTCCACCCCCATTACGTTTTTACCCCATAATTTAGGCAAAACCACATTTTTTATTCGATTTAGATAGGAATTTGTACACTTATACTTTAAAACAAACAGAAAAATACTGCCAACATATGATTTCCGAATATTCATCCCCTCTCCCCCTTTCCACCCCCATTACGTTTTTACCCCATAATTTAGGCAAAACCACATTTTTTATTCGATTTAGATAGGAATTTGTACACTTATACTTTAAAACAAAAAGAAAAATACTGCCAACATATGATTTCCGAATATTCATCCCCTCTCCCCCTTTCCACCACCATTACGTTTTTACCCCATAATTTAGGCAAACCAAAATTTTTTATCCGATTTAGATAAGAATTGGTACACTTATACTTTAAAACAAACAGAAAAATACTGCCTACGTATGGTTTCCGAATATTCATCCCCTCTCCCCCCTTTCCACCACCATTACGTTTTTACCCCATAATTTAGGCAAACCACATTTTTATCCGATTTAGATAAGAATTTGTACACGTATACTTTAAAAAGAGAGAGAAATACTGTACATATTAATTTCACAAAACACAATCCCTCTCCTCTCTTTCCACCACCTTAATTACACCCTCTGTCTGTCAATCTGTTTGTCCTCTATGCGCTCCTAAACCGTTCTTCTGTCCGATTATGGTGAAACTTTGGTGAGTTGTCGAGTGCGCATCCGGGGTGGTTCCTAAGAAATAAAATTTCCAAAAAACCACTTCCTCTTCCCCATAACTTAACAAAACCTACGGATTTTATCCGATTTGTACGGAAATTTGCATACATATACTTTAAAATAAACAGAAAAAAACACTGTTACATTTGGATTCCAAAAACGCACCCCCTTTCCCCCTTCCCGCCCCTTAATTTTTACACAAACCCACACTTTTTATCAGATTTCGATGGAACTTTGCACGCATATCTTATATATATAAAAATAGACGCGTTTTTCCTATTTCACTTTTCAGCCACCACTACCTAGCACAGATCACTGATGTTGTGGGTGGAAGTAGCATGGAGTTTCCTGTCATGCACAACGTTGGCCGAATGCCGATAGCTGTGGGATGTGGGAGATATAATGATTAAAGTTGGTCAGTCCAGGGCGTTTTCATATTTCGACCAAAAATTCGTATCTCCGTATACTTCTCTTTCCTGCCACAACTACATAACACAGACCTTTAGTGTTGTATGTGTAGTAGAATCGTCTTTACCAAGGATATTTTCGTATTCGACGAAAGGCATGTGTCCGCAGATTTCATTACTGCCACGACTACATAGCAGAGCATTGGTGTTAAGTGTGGTAGTAGAATCGTCGTCTTGTCGTGCACTATGGTTGTTAGATGTCGGTAGCTATGGGGGTGTGGGAGAATATGGGGGTTGAAAGTGATCGACCTGTGGCAATTTCATACTTCTGCCAAAGACAAAAGGTTCATGGTGTAACACTTTTCAGCGAAAACTATAGACCACAGATAACTGGCGTTTGTGTGTAGTAGTAGCACAGAGTCACCTTTCGATCACAACAGCGGCCCGAATTTCAGAAACTCTTTGGTTGTGTGGGAGATATGGTGGTTGTAAGTGGCCGACCAAGGATATTTTCGTTTTTCGACTGTCTCCGCATATGTCACTTTTCTGCCACAACTACATAGCATAGAGCATTGGTGTTTGTGTTTGGTAGTAGAATCGTATCTCATGTAGTGCACTATGGTTGTTAGATGTCGGTAGCTATGGGGTGTGGGAGAAATGGGGGTTGAAGTGGTCGATCTGTGGCAATTTCATACTTCTGCAAAGACAAAAGTGTCATGGTGTATCACTTTTCAGCGAAAACTATAGATCACAGATAACTGGCGTTTGTGTGTAGTAGTAGCACAGAGTCACCTTTCGATACACAACAGCGGCGAATTTCAGAAACTGTGGTTGTGTGGGAGATATGGTGGTTGTAAGTGCCGACCAAGGATATTTTCGTATTTCGACGAAAGGCATGTGCCTCCGCAGATTCACTTTACTGCCACGACTACATAGCATGGAGCATTGGTTTATGTGTGGTAGTAGAAATCGTGTCTGTTGTCGTGCACTATGGTTGTTAGATGTCTTAGCTATGGGGGTGTGGAAGATATGGGGGATGGAAATGGTCGACCTGCGGCAATTCATATTTCTGCCAAAGACGCATGGTCCACGGTGTATCACTTTTAAGTGAAAACTATCAATCGCAGATCACTGGCCTTTGTGTGTGGTAGTAACACAGAGTCTTCCATCGATCACAACGTTGGCCGAAATTCGGTAACTGTGGGGGTGTGTGAGATATGGTGTTTGAAATTGGTCGATCATGAATTTTCGTATTCATCCAAAGACTTGAGTGTATCCGTAAATTTTACTTTGCTGTCGGAACTACATAGCGCAGAAGACTGGTATTTGTGTGTGGTAATAGTATCGAGTCTCCCATCGTGCACTATGGTGGTTATATGTGTATAGCTGTCAATATGAATTCTTTACAATCACGAACGAAGTCGTGGGTACCAGCTAGTTATTAATAAAATTATAATTATTAACTCAGTAGGGATGAGTGTATTGGATAAGTGGCAAAGAGAAATTTCAATCTACCATATGTATTTAAAGTGACATACCAGGGAAATAGGGTACAATTCTCTGTCACACTCTTGCCAATTGTGAATGTGTGTGTGTGGTTTTTTTTTTTTTTTTTTTTTTTTTTTTTTTTTTTTTTTTTTTTTTTTTTTAATGAGGGGTAGTATAGGATTCATAATATGAATACTAAATAACTTAAATAGTTACGCAGATAGATTTGTTGGCATTAATTACTGTGAAAGTCGTTTTGGACCTTAGGGTTTGATTAAGAGCAATTAGTATTTTTTGGAATACTTGCTGTATTTTGTGAATTATGGTACTGATCGGTTAAGATACGCAATTCAGCATAGCTTGTTGTACGATAAAAATGCTTACAGCAAAGTCACCTTCGGCTGGTTTGTTCCGGTCAGCTATGACCCAAATACACGTTAACTTCGGAACATAAGTAGAATTACTCACCCTCATTCTTCGATTAGACTTGAACCAGTCAATATGGGTTAGCTTATCGTTCGCACCGACTCTCGTAGCCTCGACTAGCTCTCATGTTTTACAGCTAAGCTTCCATGTCTCGTCAGTAATTGTCATTGAATACATCAGTCAGTATCGGACGCAGTAAATTAGCTTCCGGATGCTAGCATTCAGAGTAGTTCTTGCAGGACACGTTAGCGATTGTAAATGCACAGTTTTCAGCGGCCATTAAACGGACTCACTAACAGTTAGCCGTCTTATTATTCTCAAAGGATAATATATGGCAGCTAGTGCTAAACCAGTCCTATCCTTCTCTATCCTCGGTTCTCCGACCATAAAACAGAATGGTGTCAGATATCCTGATAAATAACCATTGTTAGTAGCCACAGGACGAAGGACCTTCACAGAAGAGCAGGAGACGTAGAAGAGGCCTAAAAACACGAAGGTTAGTCACGCCACTTAAGGTCAGTCACTTACAACGTCCACAAAAAAGCCAAACAACCACTCGGACCCCTAACATTACTATAAAACATAGCTGGTAATTAATATGATAATGGAGTGTGGTTGGGAATCAACGGAAGACAGGAAGGAGACAGTTGTAGGGTAGGCTTGTTGTGCGTAAGGTGATAGATCTGAATGGATATTTGGAGAAGATCAGAGAGCTATATGGAAATAAAGGGACTGCAAATTTGATCTTTGTTTTAAGCATAAAGATAGTCTGAAAAAATTTAATTTATGGATAGGGCATTAGGTAGCGGAATAAATCTTTAAAGAAAATTTTGAACAAGTTAGATAGAATTCTCAAAGCACTTTTAACGTAATTATTGATGTGTAGAGAAATTGTCAACAGGGTGAACGAATGGTACAGAAAAATATTATTTTTGTTTCTGTGAGTCTGTCCTACCTTACGGCAATTGTGCCTTATTGTGTGCTTACTTAGATGACATAATAAATAAAAACTTGCATGAACCCTAGAATATTACACGTAAATTCCTACAAATATGCTTATTTTTTAAACTAATTGTTTACAATCGTATTAAGTAATATCCTGTTGCACATTTACAGAGACATTTTTACTAAAGGAGGCAATGCTGTTGATGCTGCAATAGCAGCATTGTTCTGTGAAGGAGTCATTTGCCTTCAAAGTATGGGACTTGGTGGAGGGCTCCTCATGACAATTTATAATCGAGAAAATCGAACAGCAGTAACACTTAATGCTCGGGAATCAGCTCCAGCAAAATCGTCTCAAGACATGTTTCATGGGGATTCCACACTGTCAAAATACGGTAAGATTTATGAAAAATTTGACACCCATTATGGTATCTCATCATTGTGATTTTCCTGAGTTAGTTAATTTGTTGCTGTGATGTTTCTTTAATAAACAAGAACTTATTTTGATTTTCTTATAGTCATTGCATCACTTTAGTTTTGACTTTGGAGCTAGAGCTAGTGGGGTGGTTAATTAACAAAGAAATGAAAGTTGTAAAGAGAGAAGTGCATAAAAAATAGAATTTCTAATATCATTTCAAATATAACTGTACAAAAATCAAACAAATCTTAGTGCTATAAACTAAATGTTAAATAAAAATCAACTGTGTAAGATACATCTTATTTTGATGCATTTTGTGAAGATGGAAAGCATTTAAAAATAATTTTAATTGCAGAGATTTCTTGTCTTAAATGTTCCCACAATTTTAAGGAAATTATTATATTTTACACCTTTTTCACAGAATTTCACATGACATTATTGGACAAGATATTCATTGCCTGAAAGTGGATTCAAGTATTTGATATTTTTACAGTATGTACCCATCTTCTTGTAATATTATTAATACATTGTCCCGTATAAAAACTAACATGTGTAATAATGTTAATTAAATGAGAGAGAAAGAGAACGTCAGTTTATTTTCTCTAAAAGAAATTTGGAAAATTGAATGGTTTTTCAGATTGATTTTTCTTATATTAACACTATGCAAATACTGGCCCACAGCTTCAGTGATTTGTTGTGGGCCCCTGAGTGACAAATATAAAAAACATTAAGTGATCTGGTGGTCACTAGTCACAGAATCAAAGTTCAGAGCAAGGGGAACATCACACTAGGCAAAAAATAATTTTAAGCAATTGTATGGGGATTTAATCCACATCCTGAAAACGATTTTCTTAGATCCATGTTTTATACACATAAAAACACAACTTCTTAGTAATATTGTACCTCTCATTGAATTGTGAAAAAATGATAAGCCTATGCTTGATAAATCGATAAATTTTGTACCAATTATTTTTTAACTTTATTGTTGTTCTTCACATTATAATTCCTGCAGTGGAATGAAGAGTAATGAATGGAACATTTCATGTTAGCAACACAATGCTTTTACTTATAATTTGTTTTGCATAATAATGCGTGCAGGTTTCCATTCAAAACTATAGTGTGAAAAACTTAAAAAAAAATCGTAGCAATGTGAACTTAAAAATTAAAATAATATTTATATTTATAAATTTTGTAAAACAGCGATAGGATGTTCCTCAATTCAGTATAACTTAACTTTTTTAATAATCTAAAAGTAGGAATAAATTCACTGCCGAAAAAATTAACAAAAATGCAAGATAGGAAAAAAATGTAGGGTGCTAGACATCAGTTGAATTAAATTTTTTTCGTTAGCTATTCGCAAAAATTGAGCCATTGCGAAAATGACACAAAACGCCCCACGCATTAATTTTATTACATTAAAGTTCAGTTTTTAATCAATGACTTTATTCTAATTTTAAGCTTATTCGAAAAAATTAAATTATACTGAATTATGGTACATCCTATCACTGTTGTAAAAAAATCCTTATATTTAAAAATTATGGCAGTTTTAACTTTTTGGTTTACATTGCTACAAAAGCGTTTTGTTTTTATTTTTAGTTTTTAAGCTATATTTTTCTTGTTAGTCTTGAAAAAAATTAAGTTATAAGTAATAAGGACAGTCGAGCCTCAGCATTTCATGTATGACAATAAACATAAAATTATTTCATTCATGTTTGCGAAACCTAACCATTTCACCTAATAAATCAACATGACGTGGAACTCTCCCTGTTAGCTTGGAAGTTCTTTTATTTGGAGACAATCCACTGACTTCACATGACTGATAGCTATACAGTGTGTTCCCGAATGCAGTGTACAATTTCGAGGGGAGGTAGAGAACATCCCGAGGAGCCATAATTACATGAGAAAGCATGGGCGGAAACGTAACAATAACGAGATAAAGAGACAGTAAGGCTTTATTACGCAACAAACAATAAAAAATAAAAATTATGACATAAAAGCATCATAGGAGGTGTTTGAAATTGCGGTCATTGGCATGTATGCACGCACGACACCGACGCGACATGGGTTAGAAGACATGTTCGAAAATACCGGGCGTTTCACAGATCGTACCAGCAGCAATGTAGATTCGTGCCACCAGTCCATTTCAGAATTGACCGGCGTGTCAAAGACTCTTCAAGGCACCCCAGGGGAAAAATCCAGAGGAGATAAATCAGGGGATCTGGGAGGCCAAGTGACGGGACCACCACGCCCTATCTACCTGTTTGTAAATGTCTGGTCCAAATGGTCACGTACACACCTTCCATAATGAGATGGCGCCCCGTCCTTTTGAAACCACATGCGGCGACGAATAGGTGCGGGGTCTTCGGTAAGCAGCTCCGGAAGTACCTCCTTCTTTTTTAACTGTTTTACGTCTCTCAACAGCGAGGTCTTTAGAGACGGGAAAGGATGGGGGGCAAGGAATGGGAAGGAATTCGGCCATGGCCTTATGAAAGAAGCATCCCGGCATTTGCCTGGAGTGATTTGGGAAACCATGGAAAACTCAAATCTGGATGCCCGGACGGGGATTCGAACCGCCATCCTCCCGAATGCGAGGCGAGAACGCTAACCGTTTCACCGCCAAGCTCGGTAAGTACCTCCTGTAGAAAGACGAGATACTTGTCAGAGTCCAGTCGAGGCTCAAAATTTGTACACGGCATTCGGGGCTACTCTGTATATGCGTGTCCGGCAGCAGGAAGACTAATTGATCGAAATATAAGCAGACTTTAATATCGGAAGAAGCTATTTTCAATTTCTCCTGCTCCTGAATGTGTGAATGTGCCGAGCCGGACGCCTGTGTTTACAACTTGCTCAACGCTAGTATCGATCCAATTGCATAGCACACAGGCGACTGCTTGCTGTATTGGGACTTAATTTTTTTATTGTTTAAGTAATTAAAATACTAGAACATAGATACGAAATTATTGTATTGACATCGATTTTTAATATGTGTGGAAAATTTCAAATAATTCGGAAATCTGGAACAGATATACCGTATATACAGATGCTTAAAGTGCTGCAAGCTGTGAAATTTTGTGAAAACATTTTTAATATAAAATAATGTTGTCACAAACTGAAATATTGACAAAATCTTATAAATAATTGAACTCATATACATAATAAAACACCCAACATTGAGACTGAAAATTGTTAAACGGGAGAAATATGTTCCTACACAACTGAAACATGCCAAAATGCATGCAGTTTAATAAAGTCAAAAACAATAACCACAAAATATTAGATAAAACAAGAGATCTCAACATACACTGCAATCACAAATAGCCGCCTCGAGAACAGTCAAGATTATGGCATCAAATATAATGGCTCCACGGCCACCGAACTACTGATTACACTATCGACAATTTTCTTCCGGTAAAGTGTCTCAACGAACACTGTTTTCATCACCAAATGTTCATAAAAGTATTCCACGTGTTTCTGTATTTCCCTTTCAACTCGAATTACTTCTGTATCGGCCGCCCATAGCATAGTCTGCCAAAGATTACCATGACCACAAGCTGGCACTCGATTTCAGGCACAAGGGTGTGGGAAAATTCGCTTTTTTAGGTAAGGGTGTCAGGGATTGGAATGAGTTACCAAGAGAAATGATGAATAATTTACCGAAAACGTTGAAGGAATTAAAAGAAAAAATTTGTAGAGGGCAAATGTAGGTGGCTGCAGGATAGGGGGAAGATGGGAGTGTAGGGAAATTGCCACCGGAGCCTGTGCTCCATTGCAATTAAATTTAATTTAATTGAAAGTCCTTCTATTCAAAAAATTACGACATCAACCAGCCAACACTGGGCTGCGTGGTGCAGTGTGGAAGAGGGGGGTATTTGTGTTGTTGCTATAGAATTGTGTGTCATAGCTTTTTGGGTGTAGTAAAATGAGTTGTGCTCAAGATATTCGAGGCTCATGAACGACATCAGCAGATTAATTTATCTGATGATGTTCTTTAACAGGAGCAGTTTTTGTCTTATATGCGTGCAATATACTGGTAAGTAGTGTGACAAGGGGCGTGTGAGCCCACATTTTTCCCCATGTATTTTTATGGGAGGGCGTGTGAGCCCATAACCACCCACGTCGCAGTGGACGCAGGTGTGCACTCTAGTCATCAATGGGAATAATATGTAAATAAGGCCACGTGCCACGCAGGTGTGCGCATCAGATCATTAATCTGTCTTAATGGGAATAATATGCTAATGAGGCCACGTGCCACGCAGGTGTGCGCTCAAGTCGCCGTGCACGTGTACTGCAGACTGGTTATGTTAATTAGTTTTCAGCCCCTCCACCTCTCCTCCCGACCGACCCGGCGTCAGTTTGCAGCCATGTCTCGTCTAGTAATGTTGTTCTCGTCTGTGTACCAACTCAACGCTGGTGACTCGAAACGTTTGACGATAGGGTTATCATCCAAATACGAGTTTGAACCTGTTGTAGTTCTGGAAAAAGTGGGACACAATAAAATCGTTTTAACATACAACGAATGGAACGTCCTGATCCAGGTATTGGACGTAGTGTCCGAGTTATTCAACGCCGGCACCGATCCACTTGGTGAGCACACCGTCTCCTGCCGAACGATCCCCGGGGTGAAGACTGTTTGTTTCCACCCTAATGACGATCCTGCCAGCGGTGTCTTCTTCGGCCAGTCTACTTGGAGGAACTTCGTCGACGCGCAGCCGGCCGTGACCAACACCTTGACCCGTCAAGCAGAAGTGGGGCTACTTGGTTGCAAGATATTATACTGAATTTGTGGACATACCAGCTAATAAAGTGCTACGAGACTTCAATATGGCTACAGTGTAAAAACTGATTGACATGAACATTAATAATGTTCGTGTAGCTCAAGTGACATACAGTTCATCATTGGATTATGCGCAATTAAGACTTGAACTCATTGCGCATAAAAATTTGTTAGTATCTGATGATGTAAATAATATTGTAATTAAGAATTATGAACCCGGATATGATGTTTGTGGACCTTATTAACTATGTATGTGAAAGTGTTTAAATAAATAACACATTTTTTATTTTATTTCTTAATTTTTTTATTTCACCCACCATTGGGCAATTAAAAATACATTTTCAACAGCGCATATAGCGTTACAAAATAAATGTCCTTTACAAAGTTTTATCAAATTATTTTTCTTGAGTTCATGTAGAGGCGGGCATCCTAAATCTTCTATATTGTAGCAGACTTTCTTGCGAATAATCTCTAACCATCGAGCCTTCTCCCGTCCTTTAACGTAAATAATGGAGTCATCTTCATTTGTGAGTGCATGTAGAATAGTACATAGTTTGCTAAAGGTTACACCAGCAGCAAGTCCAAGGTATTCAATGGTAATTATTTGTCAGCCATTTGACTGTTGGCTCGTTACCTCAACGTGATGGTGAGTTTACAGAGATGCAATGTGTGGCGATAATGTTGTCTGATTGCACTACACAGACGGCAACTTCTTTGAAGATAAACACTCCTTCTCTCGTCTTGAATCCTTGAGCGTCCAGGAAGATGGTCGGCATGATACTGGGTGGCAATGATGGGCGCTATCTGGTTTTATGCGAGCTTACGCACAACACTTGTTAGCGGTACGTATTCCACAACACGGTCGTGAAGGATTAGACAGTATGCGGCGGTGTAGGCTGGAAAATTGTCAGTGCTATCAAACTCCATACGAATATCTACAGGTCCCGTTTTTACCGACTCATTTTGATGTGAACAGTCGATTACGGCGATAGGAGCAGTAGCGACAAAATCTTCACGGTTTAGTAGCGGTGAAGGATGCTCCCGTTCGTTGTTGGAATCTTGCATACATATCGTACAATACTGTGGTTCGATTTTTCTTAAAGTCCAAATTCATGTTCTCGTAGGGGTACGCCACATCATTTAGAAACACTTTGACGTTGGCAAGATTGCAGTGGTCAAATAAAGCCGCACTTAATGCTTCATTTCGTTTCCTGTTTGTTTGAAATCCAGAACAACGAACCTAGGTTTCTCCAGCTGTGTTGATGTTTTCAAAGACCAAATTTGAGTTTTGCTTATAGGAAGTAGCGGGTACTCCAACAAATCCCAGCTTCGGAAATTAATTCTAAGTGGCTTCCCACTGTCCACAATCTTAAGCAACGCCAGTTTTTCTCTCTCACTTACTTGTAAATGAGGCACCACCCATGCTAGTTTACTGATGGCGAATTTACTTTTCTGGGGGTTTGGATTGGCTTGTACATATGAATTTGTATCGTCCCTAGATCGAATAAGTATTAGTTCTTGTTTTACATTTGCAAGTATCCTTTTAAAGTCTTCACAAAAACCCAAGAGCATACTCAGCGGAATACATACATCAAAGTAACCATTTCCAAGATCGCGTTGCCCCCATCCTGAGTTCTCCAACAGACCAATTTGTTGAGGACCAGCGGAAATAAGAGTCTTTATTGTGCTTGTGACACCTACATTTCTATTTCGGTCTATTTCAACTCCATTAATTTCTAACCGAATTTCCTCAAATAGGAACGCAAACGCATTGGATGTAACAATTGAATTTGTAGCCCCAGTTCCATCTGACTTGAGAAATCTTCCTTCAATATGCAAGAAACTTTCCCCTGGCGTATATGTATCCTGGTTCTGAATAGGTATCCGAATTTCATCATTATTATTAAATGTTGTGGGCGTATGTGGTTGGTGACTCAAAAACTGTTTACGCGTCACCGACTCATCAAATTCCACACTGGAAGTTATATCAAGCACTTCATCCATTTTTAACTGTATAGCCTAACGACTGTAGGAAGAGCACGTTAGCAGGAGTTAACCGTTTCACGTTCACGTTGGTGTTACCCGTTTCACTGTCGGTTCACTACTGACAATTGTTTGAGTCCGCCTCTTCTTATAACGAGCGCCCATTCTTTATATGTAGCCTCAGAGTAATAGTTTCTCCTCTGAAATCCACTAAATTGCCGTCCTGATCGACAACTCTAATGTGAATGTTGTTGAGCGTTTTCACCGTGATGGGAAGATAGATGACGTTTGCAGGTACTTCTACAATCTTGTACCCTGGCGGTACTGTTGGAAAAAACTCGTGTAGTGTATGTCCCAGCTTATCGTTGACGTAATTTCCCGTACATATGCTGCACTCTATCCTTATCGCGTTAACTTTGAAGATCTGCACAGTGTAGTCTGAGGTATGAAATCCCGGTTTTAACACACGTTTAGAAAATCCAAGCAGTGAGCCAATTGAGTTTGGTTTCGTGAAATCTATTTCCACAGGTGTTTGTATCTCACACTTGAGTGAATTGTTGTTTGCTTTAATAACCAGTTTCTCGTTATTTGTAAGCCGAGCCAAATAACTGGCCAAGTCGTCAATATCATACGATCCTGTAGGAATATCTATCACTTTATTCTTCGAGTAATGAAATTTGCAATTTGACTTATCAATGTTCGGAATCGAGTTGTATGTTTGAAAATCTACTAAGCCGATCGTATACTCGCCTTGACTCAAATCTATCGGTGGAAAGTAATCACAGCTCAAGACTGAACTGTTACCGGACAAGCAGAGTGTCACAGACATGTGTTACCCCGACTAAGGTTCATGCAAGACTGATGTTATGCATTCTGATGCAGGAATTTTAAACATAAATGTCCACATATGTGCGTACCGAATTCCTGGTGTCGTTGCACATTGTACTGTATTCTGTTACCTGCAAAGTATCGCTGCAATTCCAATGGCGGAGGTAAGTCACCAAAACTATCGAAATATTTCACTACACCATCCTTGTACTTGATGTACGCAACCCAGTGCGTCCCAGCATTTTCAGCACTGTCCAAGTTCACAATTCCACATTCACGTTCACTAATTTTTTGAGGTAATGCATCGCGCATGAAGACACCACGAAAATGAGGTATACGCAAACGCTTTACATGTCTACGTATATCGTCATCGGTCAACGCCTGATCGGACTTTTTTTTTAATCCAGATCCATCTTTCCGGTATGGCTTTAAATACAGACCTTTACCCCTCATTGCAATTGCCTCCATGGTTTCATTGTGTCGTTTCTGTTCAGTCAACTGCTTTTTTGCTTCTTTAGCAGCTTTGACGGCTCTGGCGATGGCTGAGGCTCCACCGGCAAGAGCTCCGGCAGCCGACAATCCGGCAAAAATAGGGATTAAGGGGAGGATTCCACCCTTCTTCGTCTTCTTTTTCTTTTTAATCCCTGCACCCAACTTTAGCTTGGCACGCATAGCGCCGTTAACTAGTAACGCGGCCGCCCGTTCACCGAACTTTGCATCTTTGGCTTTCATTCTGACTGAAGCCTTCTCGCGAGTATGCGGTCTGCATTACGTCTGTCAGCACCCTGTGCATACGCAATGTCATGCTCCCTGCATGCTGCATCTAGTGGATTGATCCCCGTCTGGCCGAGTTTCAGACGTTTTTCAGTTTCGTCCCGGGTCCACAGAACTGGTAAGTTGGAATGTGTGCCTCAAATGGCATTTTGTCGACGAGCTTGTTTAAGAAGCCACGGCCCTTCACCTTCCGTCGTAGGAGGCATTGTTATCGACTGAATGATTTTACGTATTCGCGCGTCTATATATACCCCGTGCGGCAAAGAAACCTTGTCAAAATGCGATTCGTCAAGCAGCAAGCAACATTACCCGTGAGTAATGCAGATGTTGCCGGCACCAAGCGGAAGAAGAACGGACCTCTGTTCCCGAGACAGTGAGAGCGATAGTTTGTGGACCGTCAAACTGTGGTAAAACCAATCTTGTGCTGTCCCTGCTGGAACACCCAAATGGGCTTAGATTTGAAAATGTATATGTGTTTTCAAAATCGTTGTACCAGCCAAAGTACCAGTTGCTAGGTGAAATACTGAAACCCATT
Source organism: Vandiemenella viatica (assembly GCA_031002005.1). Lineage (NCBI taxonomy): Eukaryota > Metazoa > Arthropoda > Insecta > Orthoptera > Morabidae > Vandiemenella > Vandiemenella viatica. The sequence goes on along the minus strand of JARYHS010013630.1, from coordinate 258,179,298 downwards.
AAAGAAATTAAGTATTTAACATTTAGCGATAATCAGAATGTGCCTCCACCTAGTGAAGCGCTACCAAATTCAGTGTTTGTGTTTGACGACGGCTCGTGTGAGAAGCAGAATAATATACGAGATCACTTTTGTATGGGGAGACATAGGTCAGTAGACTCTTTCTACTTGTGCCAGACATACAGCCGTATACCTAAACAGCTGGTAGAGAGAACGCTAATTTCATTGTACTCTTTAAACAGGACGACATGATTCTCAAACACATTTATAATGACCATGAACACAGATATGCCGTTCAGCGAGTTTAAGAATTATGTGGTACTTGCTGTAATGCGAGTAATCACGGATTTGTGGTTATTGACAAAGATTGTGATATGTATCAAGGACGGTACCGCAACGGATTTGATTTCATTTTAAATAAAATAGTCAAGCACACTAGGTAGCTATCATCATTACAGCCATGGACAAGTTTGGTAGAACATCATCGATACAGGGCAAGAGGATATTGGTGCACGCACCTCAACATATACTCTTACAAAGAAGGTAGTTTGGATTGCAGGGTCGAATATTAAAACATGTAGCTGACCCCATCGATGATGACGATGTGGTAACAAAACGATATGCTAACAAGCTATTAATGATGGTTTAATGTTTTTAAAAAACGATGGAAATGACTATGATTGAAACTATAATTGCAACAGGTGGCTTTCAAGATATGCAAAAATTCTAGTACGGGTCGAAATTATCGTCAATCCTCTCAGTAGATAAACCAAAAAGGGTTGACGTAAAATTGAATTGGGTATACGTTAACTATCAAGAGGAGTACTCCATGTGAATCGAGGCGATAAACTTAGTTTTTTCCCCGCATATGAGCCCTACGAGCCGTTTACAGCACATGTGACTTAACATATAAAAATAATACAGTAACCTGTAATAAGCTTCATTCGATGCTTAAACATGGATACGACAACAACTAAACGTGGCATCATAAAGGCCCGAAATGCTATTCGACGCAAGTTACTCGAACTGAAAACTGGTCAAATCGACTCTGAGAAATTTTTCAAAGATTCTTTAAGACCTGTGACGGATACAATAGAAAATGTTTTCTTACCTCCGCGACATCAGCAGCAGCCAGCAGCAACCTCCAGGTATGATCAAAGATTTCTTGAAGTCACTCAATCGAGTGAAAGAGATTATGATTCGGTGTACGGTGTTCGGAAGAAAAATGATTCGCTAATGATTGGAAATACTCCTATGATTATAGATGGAGATGTTATACGGATTGATGAAAATGAATATGAAAGAACTCAAGGTTTAATGGAACTGTTGTTCTTACAAAAAAAAATATTTACCAACATGGACGTGAAAAGTTATTATGAAATACTCAGACACCACGAATGCCCACAGAGTAAATTTAGTCCATCTGGAAAAGTTTTGAAAAATACAACCACTAAGTATAAAAACATAATGTCTAAACTTGAATAAGTCGGGTTCTGGTCTTCTTCCCATGAAGGATATGTGTTTGGGACGATCCGAATGAACTCGATGAAAGATTGAAATTACTTACCGCATCAACATCAGCAGGACACACTGCACACTCCAACGAAATTTTGTCAGTGATTGAAGAACTTCGTGAGAGAGACATCATCGTGTAACATGGATCAAATTGTAGTGAACTCCATAGACCGGCTAGAAGGAATTTCCCAAGACGCCGGGTAATAATCAAAGGTCTTGACGACCTATGGCAAGTTTGCATGGGCTCTACCCCTCAAGAACAAAACGGCTAGTGTGGTTGTCGACGCTATGAAGAAAATACTTAATGGCGATCGTGTTCCTAAAAATTTACAGACTGACAACGGAAAAGTGTTTTATAATTCAAAGTTTAAATCGCTCATGACAAGTTATGGTATTAATCACTACTCAACAATAAATATTTTTTTTACTATTGTATTTTTTTTCAGGAGCAGTCTCAACAAACTTGTACACTTATTATACTTTTCCATTGACTAGATACATTACAAATGAATTTACAGAGCATAGTGCTCGTCTTTTTTTTACAATATCTTTTTTTCTCGGGCTATGATTCTATACAAAACATTAGTGCACTCCAAAAAAAATTATAAAAGTTTGTACAGCATTGGAAAAAAATATTTACATGTCTTTGCAGCAACCTAAGCAGTGCAATGTAATATTTACAAACTAGAAACACTGATAAACGGTATATTTTCTTCTTCCAATCATACAGTATTTACAAACATTCACACATTATTTACAGCCTTGTGCCCCCACGGTAGGGTCTCTATCCCGTCGGGGAAAAATATACGGCTTATCGTCCGTTCTAGACAGACCCAGTTTGGATATTTGAACAGTATTTACAACATGCAGAGTTGATGCGATCCTTTGCTGCAGATGGTACCTGGGCGTTTCCCCATGGAGGCAATTTATATAATCCTCCATCTGCAGCTTTCGAGTGACTGAGCCAGCCAAACCTTTAGCCCGTCTAGAGGTCTGGTCTGTCTCGAGCCGGAATGCATACATTTTTGCCCTTAACCCGCAAACTCCGATATCAGGGTACCATTCGCTTCGTCCTTTATAACAACGACAACCTTTTTCATTGTGGGACTCTATCCCATAACGGTTGCCGGTGCTATACCCAGAAGTGTCGAACTCCTCCCTGTTGCGTCGCATCACTTCATATGGATCACAGTTCCGCACCAAGTAGATGAAGCTGTCTGTATCCATATATAGCAATTTAGGGCTTCTAAACTATGGAATGGCAAATTCATAATCAAATCTGTACATCCTCAGTTTAGATAGGTCAAGAATGCACATTCCGACATACACAGGTTTATTAAAAACTATCCTAGCTTTCGCCATCTCCACGGCCACAAAGTTCTTGTTGAAAACTGTTACTTGCTTAAAGTGCGGTGAAGCTATGTATTTGCGGGCACCGCGGCGGCCCACCCATGCTGTACACATTTTCACGTCGCGGTGTTTTCGAATGTTCTCCATAGTTTTACCGAAAATTGAATTGTTCATTAATTTATAAAAATCTCTCTCAAAATCTGTTTTGCTGAACGGCGAGAACTCGTATTGAGAGATATGTATTCTTTCAGCCACGGTGACTGATTGAAAGATGTTACGCGGTGTATTTCGGTCACTTGCAGACCCAAGCCTACACATTGCTGGAGGACTCGGTAATGGAGAACATACCGTACGTTGTTCTCCAGTGTGGTCATCAGCTTGGGGAGGGTAGAACCTTCTGGGTTTTTGTGGTCTGGACATGGCGGCAGGTCTGCTAAAACGTCGTGTTTATCCTGAGGAATCGTAAGGTCTACCTCCAGTACGAACCCCCTAGGTGAGTCAGCTGCAACGCTCATGAAATTTATGCTAGCAACCTCTTTAGCCGATAGCCATTGAAACCCACCAGAGGGTAGATACTCCGACATGGCCCAGCCGTAAAGATTGTTTACATCGAAGTACATTATAAAATCTTCAGACGCCTCGCGGTTGTACTCCGGCATGTACCGGTTATTTGCCTTCGCATACCTGTGGACGCACTGGCAAATACCTCCGCGAATACCTCGTTCGAAAAAGAGCAGCATGTCGACATCCGTCAGAAGGTCCAGTTCGTCACGCGTGCTCCTGAACATAGCCTGCCACGAAAGGCCTGGGGATGTGAAATAGTGGGCGGGGTCCAGGGTGTACTTCCCCAAACATACACTCCTAAATTTCTCAAACAGATCTGCAAGTAACCGCACATCTGTGTCCATGTACAGACTTGCATATTCGCCCAAAATCTTGATCTGGAAAGTCCGCCACACCTTTGTCGCTTGTTCGTAATCTTCATCAGAAATGTGTGACTCCGACAACGAACTGTAGAATTTTGATTTTGGAGGAAGCGTGGCCTCGGTGAGCTTATCCCACGAATCCATTTATTCGTAAGGGAAGACACCTTTCTGTTTAACTAATTGGAACTTCTCGGGGTAGGTAAATGATCACTAGTAATGCGCATGTCGCCGTATTCAAGGGTTCCAACCAGTTTATCTAATGGGAGCTGCATGAACCGGTATGAGTCCAGAAACCTTAACGTGATTGAAATATATTCAATCTTTTTCGAAAAAGAAATATAACGTGCTGTGTTGATGGGAAGCACGTCCATCCCTTCGGAATCAAGTTTTGATAAAGCCATAACAATGAAATTAGCATCATACCCAGAAAGATTGTGAAAGAAAATGGGTATGTACTTTTTAGTCTTATACTGCAAATTGCAATCATTATGTGCAGCCCCCCTAAATTTACCTGTGATATGACAATGATCGCGGACCTTGACAGTCCCCGGTTCAATGTCTTTCTCACAGATGTGGCATACCATAGCATCAGCAAACTTTGCTTCTTGCTCTTCTGTCATTACAAGAGGAACGCACTTCTTATAAATTTTATCAACTTTCTTGGCAAATTTGACGAGTTCGTCAACAAGCCATTTTTCGGGATTTTTTCCAGTGAAGGAGTTAAAACGCGACAGACTAGGTACGCTTGGACAAACGACCTGGTATGCGGCAGCGAAAGGTACATGTTTCTGGACAAAAGTAGTGTGAGAGGCGTTGGGTGGAGGACTGCAAGAATCATAAGGTTGCAATAAACTTTCAAAGTCCGCGTAAACGACGACGGGTACACGCTGCTGGTGCACAAAATCCTTAAACTTTAAGGTTTTATCGTCGTCGCCGGGTAAATCCATTCTTACAGGATCAACCCTTGCACAGTCAATGTCGTGACGGCCAGGAGATCTTTGTGTCCAAAATGTTGCAGACCTCTGTCACAAATAAATATAGCACCATGATGGTTTCTTAAAGAAGAACTGACTAACGCCGACAAGTTGTGAATCCAACAGTAATGGAATTTTTTCCCACTGCCGTCGGTAATCAACAAATGTTTATGTGGTGAACGCGTTTGTCTGCAGTGTGATGGAGGGCCCCGGAAACTACATGTTTACCTTTAACTTCATCCAGACCGAAAACATTTACAGAATAGTCTGGATTTTGCCTCTCAAATTTTGAAATGTCAGAGAGTTTTACTGGAAACTCAATACCTGAAAAATCGAGGGGGTAGAGTGAACGTACTTTCTTGTAGGTGCTAACCCTGTCACCATGTCTTTTAAGCGCCTTTACGTGATATGCAAGAATTGTCCATAGAAAGCACAACTCGTCATTCTTGTTTTCAACTTTGATGACGGCCTTCTTTCTACAGATATCAAGTGGCAGAGCAACATAGGAAGAACCCCGATAGAAAGGTTGAAAATTAGAAATGCTAATGTCGAGGGATTCAATTCTATTGAGACTTTTGCCACTTGTTCTTTCTTGAAACTCACACAATTTTACTCTGAGCTCCGACTTCACATATTTTTCATACCAATCCGACAGGCAAGTGCTGGTTGTGACCTCACGCATTTTAGTTAAAAAGCACATAAGGGCGGTTTCTAAAATCATTTCCTTCTGTATTTTATATGTGTTAATCAGTCCAGCCTGCACCTTTACAGATAGGGAGGACCGATTATCGACAATTTCGCGAAGTTTACCGGCAACAAGTTTAATGCAAGCATCAATGAAATTCATTGGATCAATGAAATTTAGAGAATTTGAAATTTTCCCGGAATAAATTCTATTTTTAAATGCACTAAGCCTGTCTTCAAGGATTAAGCGCGATACTGCCGACTCACCCATCGTTGCTGCATGATCATGACTGCATGATGGCGTCCCTGCCCCGACGAACGGTCGGCTTTGCCCTGGCGATGGACCGGTGGACTGGCGGCTGGTCCCGGGTGATGGGCGGCTGGTTTCGGCTGTGGTGGCGTACTGTCGGCTTGGGCCGGGCGATGGGTAGGCGTACTGGCGGCTGGGCCCGGCCGATGGGCTGGTGGACTGGCGGCTGGGGCTGGCCGATGGGTCGGCGTACTGTCGACTTGGGCCGGGCGATGGGCTGGTGGACTGGCGGCTGGGGCCGGGCGATGGGCCGGCATACTGCCGGCTGGGCCCGGGTGGAGGCAGGCGAGGTGCTGCTGCTGCTGTGGTGGGCGGTCGGCTCGGACCGGCTGTAGTGGTCATCTCCCACGGCCACCAAATTGGCGGTGGAACTGCCTCGTTGGCTGGGTGTCCAACCGTCCCCTCTGAAACATAAAAAAGAATAAAAATGTTTTAGTATCATGAAAACATAATTTTGCAAGCATAAAATCATATATGTAAATTACTGATGTACTGGACTTACCGATATTCCAGTGTGGTGGTGGTTGCGGAAGAACCCATTGTGGTGGTGGAGTTGGCGGCATACTGCTCTGCGACTCATTCATTGGGTTAGAGCAATCGCCAGGGCTGATATTGGCTCATTTTGGGCTACTTAATTCTTGAGAACTACCCTTACGCTTCTCTGGGCGTGATGGTTCATCTGAAAAAAAATGAAAAAAATGTATTAGCAATAGTTATAAAGACAAGGAAAAAATAATCTATAGATAAATACGTACTGAAATAAAAAAGGTCGCTGCAGTAAATATCCAAATCACCTGCGAACAAATAAATTAATAATATAGACTACTGCTTCATCACTATACATTTTCATAAATCTAGTTACGTTAAAAAATTATAATTACCGAAATGATCCTGGCTAGTGAACGAGAAATTATCAAAGTCTGAAGCACAGGGGAAAAAAACCATCAGTATATGTGAAAGAATTAAAAAAAGCCAGAAAACAAGTTAAATAACAATAATGTACTTACCAATATCGCTGAATAAGCCTATTCCTCCAAGATCTTCAGACGACATTGCGATGATCGTAGTGTTCAGCCCGGCCACTCAGAGAAGACTGGATAACACAAGGGAGATCTCAGCCCTTCATATACGCGCTTGGAATCTCCCTGGCGTGGGAACACACGCTTTGCGGCATTAATCTCCCGAGGCTACATTTCTCGGGGTTGAAAAATGTTTTAGATTTATATACAGGCTTGGAACCCTTGCTGGCGTGGGAAAACGACGCCCTAGGGGTAGAACACAATCGTAAAATACCGTGAAGGTTGAATAATGTCTTCCGGGTGCAGGGGTCGCGGCTGATGAATAGATACCGCCCCCCTGGGCCTGCGCGGATCGGCTCATTTACATTTCACCACGCGAGGGGAGTGAGCCCGCCCGACGGGCCTAGTCAGCTAAAATGTTAAATTCCGTATCTTCTGAACCAGTACTCCGAATTAAATGAAATAAACGCCATTATAATAGTGAGAAAATTTAGATACTAATCGATACGTCACACCCCTAGTACAAATTAAGAATGTAATATTTATTATAAAATATTGAACCGATAAAAAGAATAAGTGAATATTATACTGCATTTCGAGCGTAATCAATTGAATTAATATTCTAAGACCATGTAATTGAGGTTTAGTACCCTGACCCCGTAGAAAAAATAAATAATAAAGCCATTTAGACGATTTATGACCCGTACCAACGTGGCACGTGTCCTTATTTGCATATTATTCCCATTTATGACCTCTAAGAAGTGGCACGTGGCCTTATTTACATATTATTACCATTTATGATCTGAGGCGCACACCTGCGTCCGCTGCGACGTGGGTGGTCATGGGCTCACTCGCCCTCCCATAAGAATACATGGGGAAAAAAGTGGGCTCACACGCCCCTTGTCACACTACTCTGCTAGTCTGCTTTTAGACAAGTCCCCTGACTTTCGTAATGCAAGCACAGTTTCTGTAATCTTTATCTGCCACTGCTCGTCGTAATTTTTTGAGGTATTGACGAACGGAATTCGTACTGTTGCAGCAACAATGGGCATAAACACGACTGTATTTTCTGTCTGTCCAACTACGCTTCAAGCAATTGATATCCATAAACGTTAAAGCAAAACTAGCGTCTACTGAAAACAGAAAAATAATACGCGTCCACAGTTCGTACAGCTGACTGTACAACATCTATTATTTTTGTACAAGAAATCGTATACAGCATTCGACCGAGAATTTCGTTTAGCTCACAGTAAATAAGGCATTACGATAAGGTCACGCATTCAGTATCTAATGTAAAAATGTTTAAAGTTGAAAGCAAGAGAAAACTTTAAAAATTTTCTGAAAGGAAATGAAGTTTAAATTTTTGTAAATGATTTTTTATACTTATAAAACGCATGTTTTGGTCATCTGTCATGCCATGACGTTTTATTATACGAGGGTGGTCTGAAAAGTTTCCGATCTAACGAAGATACAAGACATTTTTTCTTTTTCAACATAGTCTTCTTGTAACTCCACACACTTCTCCCAGCGATGCTCCCACCTCTGTAATCCGTCCAAATAGTACTCGGCGTTTTTTCTGAAAATAATTGTTCACGATGGTGGTTGCCTCTTCATTTCACGAAAATCTCTGTCCTACCAGTGCAATTTTTAGATGAGGGAACAAAAAGAAGTTGCTTGGGGCTAGATCTGGTGAGTAAGGCAGATGGTCAAGCAGTTCAAACCGTAATTCGTTAATTTTCGCCATGGCAACCGCTGAGGTGTGAGAGGGTGCGTTGTCTTGATGAAACAGGATTTTCTTCTACTGCAAATTTGACCGTTTTTCCGCAAGTTCTGCCTTCAGCTTGTCAAGTAATGATGCGTAGTACGCTCCTGTAATGGTTTTTTCCTTTTTGAAGGTAATCAATTAAAATAATTCCATGACTATCCCAAACAACAATCGCCAGCACTCTTCCAGCCGAAAAACAGTTTTTGCTTTTTTTGGAGTCCACTGTATGGACTGTATTTTTGTTTCGGGCGTATAATGGTGTATCCGAGTTTCATCTACAGTAATTAATTGGCGCCAAAACTCGGATTTATTGCGCCTAAACTGCGCCCACAGAGCGTTGGAAATGTTCATTGGAACACGTTTTTGGTCTAATGTGAGCAAACGCGGCACTCAACGCGCGGACAGCTTTCTCATACCTAAATGTTGATTTAATATGCAACAAATACGTTCTTTTGAAATGTTCATAACCTCTGCTATCTCTCTCACTTTAATTCATCTAGCACCAATTCGTGAACTTCGGCGATGTTTTCGTCGGAAGTTGCAGTTTTTTGACGTCTCGAACTTTCATCATCTCCCAAGCTCTTACGGCATTTAAATTCAGCTGCCAAAAATTTCACTGTGGTAAGTGATGGTACAGAGTCCTCATACACAGAATTCAACTCATTTTTGATTTGCGTAGGCGTATTGCCTCTCAAAGACAAATATTTAATGACAGCTCGATACTCGATTTTGTTCATTTTCACAAAAACACTCACTCAAACGACTGTTACATAGCAACTGCGCATCCAAAACGGCTGAAACTTTGGTGAGTAACTGTCAACAGATCAACGAAATTCACTAGCTATTATTTACAAGTCCTGCCATCTTCACGTTGAAGTCGGAAACTTTTCAGACCACCGTTGTAACGTCGAAATGTGACATCACACTTCCATTCTTCGCTGCACAACAAGCAACGAATTGAGATGTTCCAGGTTAGGTGCGTTATTTAATAACAGTTCTGTTTAGCTATGCATATTTCAGAACACTAAAAGAAAAGTACGTATTCCGTTGAAATCGATTTATTAATTATTAGTTGTTTTTTTAATTAAAATTCGTTCGATGTAGATTTTCCTTACACTCTCTGGACGGTGATACCAGTATGCTGATAAATATTTAGATTACATCATTTTCAAAGTAATGAACGTTATCTGATGAAAATTGTACTTAAGTCAGCGAAGAAACGAATTGTTAAAATACTGCATTCAACACACATTTTTCGAAGGGGTTACAAGATATCCAATGTAGATATTTTAAGTCACTGTTTAATATACTGGAAGGAATGATTTGCCGAAACAGGTAAATAAAGCTATGTACTACGTTTAAATTAATATATTAATAATTAGTTGCTTTTATTACTGATATAACTATATCAGATATTTGTAAATACTAGCAGTTACCCGCGACTTCGTCCTCGTGGAAGAGCGTTGAAATATAAGATTTTCTTGATATGTCTGGTCGCTCAATGGTTAGGGCATCCAACTGGACATGGAAAAGTCCCCAGCTTGAATCCCATCTCGGAGAGGATTTTCATAGGTCCTTAGCTCGACCTTCACCTCTGGCACAGGTTGTTGTGTGATGTGAAGTACGCCAGAATGCTCACGTGGTTCTGATTTCACATTGAACTGTAGGTGCTCTATGCCCAGTAGGGTTACTGCATTATGTTAAGCGGCTACGAAAGGGGCTGATTGCGTAGACGTAATGAAACCTTGCCACCAGGTCAATACGACCATACAATTTATTTTAGAGCTATTTTTATTGGTAATAGTAGTAATAAATATTTCAATAAAATAACAAACATTTGTTTTTTCCAAACAACTTCATCAAACTTTTAAAACAATAAAAATATTCTGTATGTTAGGAGTATTTTCAGTTTAATACATCGGTACATACAATATTGTAGGACTTGTTATTTTCTGAAAAAACATGTAAATTTTTCGCATTCGATACCCGCGAGCAGGCAACATATAATTGACCAGAGGAAAAGCAGTGAGTATCCAAGTGTATTCCCACCAATTTCAACGCTTGACCCTGCGATTTATTAATTGTCATTGAAAATGCAATTTTTAATGGGAACTGTAATGTTTTAAATTGAAAGGGAATATTACTGGGACTAATTGGGATACGCGGAAATATGACGGCTTCCTCTTTACATTCACCGGTAAGAATTGTCGCCATCACAATGTTTCTTCCTAGTTCTGTAATGCGTAATCTGGTGGCATTGGAATACCTTGAGGGGGGGGGGGGGGTCGAGATTACGCATCAGGAGAACTCGAACGCAAACCTTGAGCTCGAGTTTGTGGGACGACAGCCCAGATAACTCGAAGGAGTTTGAAAATTCGACAGGGTAGGTACCAGCATCGTCAGTTAACAGTACTGTATCGGTGAAAGAGTGTGTTGTCACTTCCCCGACTATTTCCTCTAATATTTTTTTTAGCTCCAGAATCATTTTTCGGGGAGAGTATTGTCCTCTCACAAAACCAGTTTTCGTCATTGATAATATTTAGTTGAATGCTCGGGAAAACATTAGTAATGAGCTCGCGTTTGTTCAGGTGTTTCAGCAACTCGTTGCAATGACAAATATGCGGCGTGTTGTTGTCGCCGTCTTTTGCTTGCTTCGGTGTTTCAGAAGCTCTTGAGATCGATTTCCATTCCGCTTGCTCTTTGCTCTTAGCTCGCGTTTTTCCCGGTGTGATCGTCCAGAGACCAAGTGTTCAGTTTGGTGTCGTCGCCCAACTTGCGACTGCTCCGGCAATTCAGCATCCCCAGAAGCCGCAATACGTGCTAAGTGCTCGACCCTGTGCAGTTCTGCTAGAGGATTTGTTTCTGGGTTTTGGCTATTTTCACAGCCGTAGTTTTCTTACATTTCATTGAAAGATTTGACTTTCGTTTACTCTGCATCTCTTAAAATGACTAATTTCAAGACTTTCAAATTAAAATTAATATAGTTATAATTCATGGAAACTGAAAACGTCAAAATATGATGGTAGCGACTAACATCCAAAAAAATTACTGACATTCAAAGAGCAAATAAATACCTAAGTGGCCTAAGGACGTTCATCTCGTTAAAAAATTGCGAAACTAAAAATGTATATTTTGATTTGCGCTTAATATCTGAAAATTACTATTTTTTTTTAAGTGAACTTAATTTGCTCTCTGAATATTGATTTTGTTTTGAAGACATGTGGGTTACATCAATTAATTCTGCTTTAAAACAGAAATTTAGGTATTATGGTAGTAATTGATTCTTTTATTCATAACTAGGCAACCCGTGCGAAAATTTCGCGAATAAAATGCGATGAATAGTGAGGTTGAATATGATGTCACCAAAGCTTAGTCATTACTCTTCATACTCCTACTTCATTTATCAATTTTGGTTAGAAATCCAGGGAGATAACTGGCTCGAAACACAAAAAACGTATTTTAGAAATATTGATATTTTAGAAATATTGATATTTTTGCCCTTTAAGGGTCGAATTACGAAAAATTCCTTTCTTAGAATATAATGTTACCACGGCGGAGACCTTAGTCATTAATATGATATGTCATTTATCTATATCGGTTAGATATCAAGGGAGATAAATAGCTCGTGACACAAAAATGCGTTGTAGAACCATTTATACTTTTTCCCTTTAAGGGTTGAATTCCAAAAACTTCTTTCTTAAATATGATGTCAAAAAAGCTGAGACATTATTCCTCATAATCTTACTTGATTTATCGATTTTGGATAGATATCCCAGGAGATAAGTGGCTCGAGATACAAAAAACGCATTTTAGAAAAATTAACATTTTTGCCCTTTAAGGATCGAATTACGAAAAATTCCTTCGTTAAAATACAACGTTACCACGGCGGAGACAATATTCTTTAATATGATACCTCATTTATCTATATCGGTTAGATATCTAGGGACATAAATCGCTCGTGACACAAAAATACGTTATAGAAAAATTTATACTATTTTTCTTTAAGGGTTGAATTCCAAAAACATTCTTTCTTAAAATATGACGTCACAAAGCTGAGACATTACTCCTCATAATCCTACTTCATTTATCGATTTTGGTTAGATATTCAGGGAGATAAATGGCTCGAGATACAAAAAACGCATTTTAGAAAAATTAACATTATTGCCCTTTAAGGGTCGAATTACGAAAATTTCCTTTCTTAAAATATGATGTTACCACGGCGGAGACCTTATTCTTGAATATAATACCTCATTTATCTATTTCGGTTAGATATTAAGGGAGATAAATCGCTCGTGACACAAAAATTCGTTATAGCAAAATTCATACTTATTCCCTTTAAGGGTTGAATTCCAAAAACATTCTTTCTTAAAATATGATGTCACAAAGCTGAGACATTACTCCTCATAATCCTACTTCATTTATCGATTTTGGTTAGATATTCAGGGAGATAAATGGCTCGAGATACAAAAAACGCATTTTAGAAAAATTAAAATTTTTGCCCTTTAATGGTCGAACTACGAAAAATTCCTTTCTTAATATATAATGTTACCACGGCGGAGACCTTATTCTTTAATATGATACCTCATTTATCTATATCGGTTAGATATTAAGGGAGATAAATCGCTCGTGACACAAAAACGCATTGCAAAAATATTGATACTTTTGCCCTTTAAGGGTCGAATTCCAAAAAATTTCTGTCTTAATATATGACGTCACTAAAGCGGAGTTCTTAATCTTTAAAATGATACTTCATTAAACGATTTCAGATAGGTATCCAGGGAAATAAATTACTCATAAAACAGAAAACAGCATTTTAGAAATATTGACATTTTCGCCCTTTAAGGGTCGAAGTCCGTAAATTTCATTTCTTAAAATATGAGGTGACCAAAGTGAAGACCATAAGCTTTAGAATGTCACTTCATTCATTGATTTCGGTTAAGTATAAAGGAAGATACAGGCTTGTGACAAAAAAATACCTTATAGAAATAATATATATGATGATCAGTGTTAATGTTCGTTTCTCTATCTGTGAAAACAGTTGACTGCATGTAGATCAGTATACTATATAGTTCGTTCGTTTCGATCCATTAATTCTGCTCTGAAATATAAATTTCAATGTTAAAGTGGTAATTGATTCATTATTCATAATAGGTTTCTCAAATTGGAAACAGAATTGCATGTCTACTGGCAAATCACCACTCTGCTTGTCTGACACTCCACTATCTGAATAGAGCATTTATAAATTTCAAAATTTTACTTCGAGCAATGCCGCGTGTTCTACTAAGTCATCCAAGCTTATTATTGATCTTTTGATACAATATCATTATAAAGCGATACATGACGTCACTAAAATGGTGCTCGTGAAAGAAGTTTAAATAACCAATAATGTTTCAGTTCTCATTGTGGCCCAAGCTGCATTTCAACGAAGTCACAAACTCCGCTAAAAATACCGCTATAAAATCAAAGCTTCTATCACTCGCGCATTAATAGATTAGTAACGTGAATTACTATTTCAGATCGCAGGAAAATACATACTGAATACACCTGAAACTACATTCATTATTGCAGTAACGTAATTAAAAAATTTATACTAAAATGCTTGTAACTTACAGTGTACAACTGGAAAGTCCATAATTCTCTACAACTCTAAGACAACTTTCCTTAATATTCCTGGTCAAGTTTACATCGCAATAAAGTGAATGTTACTGCTTGTGATTTAGTAAGGTGTATAAAGAAATTAGATGTGATGGCAATTTATGCTACACTATTTAGGAATCTTGATGTAGAAAATGTTTGTAAGTGGTAGTAGCATCATGTATCCTATCGTGCACAATGATGGTTAGATTTCATTAACTATGGAGGTGTGAAAGATATGGCGATTGGAAGTGGTCGACCTGGGGCACTTTCGCATTTCGAGCAAAGACATGTTTGTCCCTATGTATCACTTTTTAGCCGAAATTATCCAGCGCAGATCACTAGCGTTTGCTTGTAGTAGTAGCATACATTCACTCGTGCACAACGTTGGCCGATTTTCGATGTCTGTGGGGGTGATGGTTCAAAGTGATGGAAGAATTTTTTCTTATTTCGACCAAAGGCATACGTGTTCGCATATTTCACTTTGCTGCCACAACTATACAGCTGTTTATATGTGGTAGTAGCATCGAGTCTCCCATCGTGCGCTGGTGGCTACATGTCGGTAGGAATGGGGATGTGGGAGATATGGTGGTTGATAGTGGTAGATGTAGAGCATTTTCCTTCTTGTACCGAAGAAATGTGTGTCCGTATGTTTCAACTTGCAGCCAGAACTACCAAGTGCAGGCCACGGCTGGTAATAACTTGAAATTTTTCACTGTGCACTATGGTGATTGCATGTTGGTAGCTGTGGGGATGTGGTACATATGGTTGATCTGATATAAAAATAGACATGCGTCCCTATATTTCACTCCACAGACAAAACTACCCAGTGCATTCCATTGGTGATTGTGTATGGTATTAATCTCAAGTCTACCTCCGTGCACCATGGTGGTGTCATTTCGGTAGCTGTGAGGGTGTGGGAGATATGGTAGTTGAAATTGGTCGACGGAAGGCAATTTCATATTTCGATCGAAGACATATGTGTCCCTATATTTCATACCTGCGCAGATCACTGATGTTTGTGTATGGTATTAGCTTCGAGTCTCGCATCGTTCACTATGGTGGTTACATGTCGGTAGCTGTCAATCAAAATTCTTTCCAATCACGAACGAAGTCGTGGGCATTAGCTAGTTTATTTCTAGTTTAATGGATTCCCTAATTCTGATATCATTCATTCAGTAGAACTTCCATCTGTGTAAACTACAACCGAAATATGTACAAATTACAAAATAAGTTTATGAGCATTACATAACAACAATTCTATTTATGTAAACAACCGCAGATAAATGAATTGTCAGAATACTCCATTAAACCCGTCATTTTTTACGGGCTTTGATTAATATTGGTTTGATATAAAAGCATTCGTTAAAATCTTTTGCCCTAGATATGTAACATAAAAACTTTAAGTTTGGCTTTGTAATGTTAGCGGCAGTTTTGATAGACTGTTATTAGAACTGGCATTACAGCAGAGGGCATATTTTTTTAAAATACTTTAAATTGTTTTCGTGAGTGTTCTGTTGCTTAAATCATTACTTCGTTTTAACTAAAGTAGTTCCACACTGATTGCTATCTATACAGCATAGACTACAATTAAAACTAATATTACGTGGAATGATTTATATCTAATCTCCGTTGCTTTTACTGATGCTGTATTACAGCCGCATGTAACTCTGTCAGATATTCAAACGTTGTAGTATCGATTTGAATCACGAATACCAATAAGGAAGGTGTGAGAACCCGTGAAGTTTTTTGATCAAGTTTATATCGCCATGTATTAATGTGCCCGTGATTGAAGTATTGTTTTACTGGATGCCATTTTATCGTATGTTGTTGGTAGGTTGAAATGCTACCTGGACCAGGAAACTGAAAGTTTTCGATACAGCGCAAGGCACGAGGAATTACATTTAACTTTATTTTGTAATATTTCTATTTAGTTAAGCAACTGCCAATAACTGAATTGCCAGAACACTGAAAGAAAAGTATGTATTTCGTTTAAATCAGCATATGTGTTTATTATTTGCTACTTTTTTCTTAAATCATTACTTGATTTGAATGAAATTAGTTCCAAATTAAACGCTATCTATGCGGCCTAGACCACAATTGAAACTAATATTATTTGGCTTAACATAAGTAGTTAAGATTTATTTTTAGTATCTTTTGTTTAGGGTTATTATTTCAGCAGCATGTAAGCTGTGGCAGCTGTTAAAACATTGATTTGCATCACGGATAACAAAAAATAAGGATATAAGAACCTATGAAGATTTTGAATCAAGTTTATATCGCGATGCAGGATAACATTAACATGCGATATGTATTAATTTACGTGTGATTGCAGCTTTCATTTTCTGGAAGAAATATTAGCGGGGTTCATTGGTTAGGCGGAAATGCAACCTGGACCAAGCCTGAAAACTGTTTTGCTACAGCATAAGGGGGTGAGGAATAACATTGAGCTTTTTTTTTTTTGTAACATTTGTATTTAGCTATGCAACTAAAAAAAAATTAATTGCCAGAACACTCCATTCAACATGTCATTTCGGACGGGCTTTGGGGCTAGTTGAATAAGAATCACGGTGTTGCCGTCATATGGTGCATTCTTCCATTTGTTCATGGTTCATATTACACACGTTCTGTGATTCTTTCATTACGTAGATGGCGGGTTCGATACGCAGTCCAGAATTCAATTCTTTGGTTTTTTCTAGGCAAATGTTCTCGTTACTGTAATAACCTTACGTGATCCTTCGGTTTTTTTTAACGGCTTAGTAATAATTTCCTGTTACTATCAATATAAATGATTCAACAATACATTTCAATCTTGTAATAGGATGTAAGAAAATTGCTTGCTTGGGGTTGCAGCATATAGCAGCTTATCTTAACTGTGATCGTGTCTGGTACCCTTACAGATTCTATTTAACGGTCGCCAATCCCTCATAATTACCAAAAGGGATTACCAAAAGGTATGTTCTCAAAATACAACTTCAAACGTCCTCATAAATTAAAAATTATATATTTTACAAAAGTTCTTACATAAACTCGGTAATAGCGTAGGCCTAATAGAAAAACATCAGACTTCTATCCTAAATAAATGAATACAGGTTAAACCATCCTCTCACAGTAAGCAACTTCCTCCTAACCACTAGATGAAAGTTAAAAGTTCACCTCGAAGGAAGAGTGAGCCGGCACCACTGTTGCGTCACTATTAAAATTTTCTCCTACATCTCCGCGATGACCAACACAACTCAGTTCAATTTCTGCCGGATTACTGTTGCTCCTTGATACTAGCTTGGCCTCCTTATATCCATATTGTGCTCAGCTGACTCAGCATACGCATGATTTGACAAAGGAAAAACTTATTTTTACTCCGATCATTCTGAAATTTTGATATGTTGTGAAGCATATTTTAAACATCAATTTTAGTTATGAGAGTTTTTCTCCTAGGTGTCGACTTCGAGCTAAAGTTGTAAAAGCTGTAATCTGTCCTCATTCCTACAATTCTTCAGTCTGTGAGATGATTCTGTTATCAAAATATCCTACAAAAATTTGACATTTAACATGTCTAGATCCCAAATGTATTTGATAGTGAAAAGCTACTCTGACAATAAGTGCAATGTCAGCTAAAAACTTTGATGTAGATTATCTCCAAATACATGAGTGCTACCGATTCTCTACCTGATGGTAATATTATTTCCTCGTTATCTATTTCCCTTAATGCTAATCCTTTGTTTCCAAAATGATGCTTTGTAGCAGCCATTACGTTTAAACCTTTATTTCTCTCTTACGGCTTATATATTGTCGAAATCTTTACGAAAATTGATCCATGTGTTCAGTAAAACATTCTCTTTAATTTAAATATCGTTTCTATGCTCTCAGACCCGTGTGTCCGCAGAAATGCTGAATTGCAAAGTCAGCGAAATCTATTATTTTGTCTAAAAAAACACACTTTCTTGTTAGTTATAGACTCTATTTCATAAGTTGCGTATTATTTTATGCCGAACATTTTGAGCTACGAATCTTTACTATCCTTTCAAAATCAAGTGTAAATTGTTTCTTGTGCAATCTTTTCCATGCGCTTGCAAGATCCCATAGTTCACGATATCTCTTTAATACGATTTTCTAAAATGCAGTCATCTCGTCATACACCTCTGAAAATGAATGTGGCCAAATGGCTTGTAGCTATTTAAGAGGTTGCCCACACTTGGCGGCGAGTGAAGCATGCAAGTGCGGTTGTATTGCGGAAAAATCACACTCACCAGTTGCAATTAAGAAAATGTTTTGGCCGCCACTCAACCGAAATAGAGAATATTTTGAGTCATGAATGGGTACACTACAGGTTATATTACCGTATTGAAACACAAGTTGATGGTTTCCTAGTTACAATGTTTAATTACGTTCAAAATCAACCATGAAGGTCACCCCGATACCATGCCAAACGTTTAACCATGTCGAACATCTGTAATATCTGCGATATTCATATTACGATACAGCCTCCCTAAATGCACATTTTAATAATTACGACGCTGAAATTGTTCCTTCGCCTCAAATCCGTCTCACCGCAGCCAAGAAAGCGAAAGTCTACGCGCCACTCCGGGAGAGAGTGAAAGCGCTTTCAACCCCTATGAAGACATCCCTGTGAAATCGTTTCACGCAAACATATATAAACTGGGCCAAAACCTAGAGATGGCAGAGTCGTAGCTCATCACCAACAGACTCCACATCAGCAAGAAGAACTCCGACACCAGTAGCCAGCCAAAGGGAATAGTTGGTCTCTATTTCACAGCAATCATCTGGACTTAGTCGCTAGTCAAGCGCTACTCTGAACTTAGCTTTTACACCACAGTGGGTGTATAAGTCTTTCTTGAGGTCTCAGCCGGCCATCTCCATATTTACAGTTAAGTAGCCAATTCTTCTGTTATATTTCTAAGTGTTCTAAGAGAGTATAGAACTTTGTTTCTCTTAGCAACCTTACTGCTGCATTCTGTTATATTTCTAAGTGTTCTAAGAGAGTATAGAACTTTGTTTCTCTTAGCAACCTTACTTCTGCACTCTGTTATATTTCTAAGTGTTCTAAGAGAGTATAGAACTTTGTTTCTCTTAGCAACCTTACTTCTGCATTCTGTTATAGTTCTAAGTGTTCTAAGAGAGTATAGAACTTTGTTTCTCTTAGGAGGGAACTTGGCTTCCTCAGTTACTTCATTTATTCATACATGATAAGGAAGGGCAAGCAGAACCTGCTACCCTAGTATTTGTATGTACTTAAAGGTTATCCATTAAAACCATCTATTGTGCAAAGCTTGTCTTTACATTCAGTATTACCATCAGATTCTATCCTCTATCTTCCCTGGTTCCCGACGGGTAGCCGCTCGCCTGTCGAGTCCAGGTGTAACTCTATCAAAAATACCTAACAGCGGTACGAACCCGTGTCCCCCAGTCTCGGAGGCTCTTCACAGCTTTCTGAGGAACTCCGGGATGGGACATAAAAAATAATTTGGTGTCATGTGTGGAGGTTCTTTTATCGCTTAAAAAGGTATTAGAGTTAAGATAGTTTGTGCTATTATTTAGTACACATAGATAGATCCTTTGGACTTCTTCTCACGAGTGACAGAGTCCCTATTTATGTAAACAATCATTGCCAGCTATTCCCTACTCATTATACTGGTGTCGGAGGCTAATTCATTCTTTTCAAAGGCAGAATAGCAATTAGAACAACGATTAAAGGCAGATGTGTGTGGACGAGAAGAGGACCGTTATTCCAAGAAGGATGATCACGCAGAAAAATAAAGTGCCAACTGAAGCAAGAAGAGGCATCGTAGACAGTACGCCATCCAGCAGTTTCATCATCATCATCATGATCATGATATCACCTCACTTTTCAAGTAAGTTTTAGTTAAGGACAGAAACTTTAAGTCTATCCGAGTGTATTCAGTTAGTGTTATTTTATCAGTGACAGAGAGAGAGCTCAGACATGCGGTTTAGCCAGGAGAGGTTCAGACCGTGATTTAAAGTGGTTTTGTGCGTAGCAGGGAAGGTTACGTGTCAAGAGAAAATAATGATGAAAGTGTTTAGGTGTGGCGAGGAGGTCACACGTGTGGCGAGTAAAGTTACAATTTTTGTTTTGATAAAGGTGTTAGGTCACGGACAGTGCCTAATATGAGTAGTGAGTGTCATAAACGGTGGCACACTGTTGATAAACGTGGTGATCTGTGTAATCCACGGTTGTTGTAAATGTACAGGACACATAGATGTTTGGAAGTAGAGTACTTTAATGTTGGATCAAATAACACTATAGATGTCCCTAGAAAGCGGTGATGAAGCCGGTGGGAATTGCGAATAGATATCTCGAGAGAACGGTGATGAAGCCGAAGAGAAGGTAGAACTTATAAGGCTGTTAGCAGACGAACAGGGCAGTTGGTTCACGTCTGTATGGGTCTTATAATGGCCATAGACTGCTCACGTAAGAATTAGGTTTTGTTGTCGGTGGACGACAAGTTGAAGTCGTTCGACGTCAATAAAAACCCAATGTAAATATGATTTTAATGTCATACTTTGTAAAGCAATCAGTTATAGAATTATTCAGTTATAAATTTTTACCAAAGTTTAATTTACGATTCTCTTCAAGAAATGTTAGAGAGTAACGTTAAATGTAATAATAATGAGAAAATGTTAATTATAGGTGTAGTTAAACAACTTGATCAGTCTTAGGACCGGTTGACGTAGAATTAGGGATAAGTAAAAATATATTAGGTGACATACTTAGTTCATTTAACAGAAACGGAATGTATTCGTATCATGTAATAGTTTAATTGGGAGTACTTGCGAAAGGCAGTGCAATTTTAACCTATGTTACTAGACGTTTACTACGGAGTGACAACAATAACTATAGATCCCTGTGAAAAAAAAAAAAGTTTGATTATTAATCAAATGTAAATTACCTTTACGATGCATAGGAAGATGATGCTACTCGATCTTTCAGCCTCGGACGCTGTTTTACGGGTTAACAAGAGTTCTTGTTTTATAAGCGTAATAAATACGTCAGAAGAAGTCAGCTTTAATCATGGTAGAAATTCAGTTGAAGGAATTCATACGTTAGTCCCATCAGCAATTTATAAATTTAGATCAGTAAAAGAATACTTAGACGGAAATTTCAGACAAGAACGAATGAACTACAGAAACAAATAAAATAGATTACATAACACAGCAAGAAAGCTATACACAGTTAGGGAAAGGTTAATCTAGAATTACTCATAGGTAACCAACAAGATAATCACGAATTCCATGTAATAAACACGGTAGTAGATATTCCTTATCACGGGCAAATATGGAGAGACATTCTTTAAAATGAGAAAGCTATTTCGGATTACAACTCTAGAAGTTTTCACTTATACTGGGTAACAATTACCATTCACAAGTGAAGAGAAACCATCCCCCACTGACATAACTGTAGGTTCGCAAGAAGAAAAAATAGTTCAACTTCTGGTCAAGTCAACTTCCGGTCTAACGGAAGGGACCATCCATAGAGAGAAACTAGTAGCTATCTATTATTTTAATCCCTGACGCTGTAGAACGACTTAATAATGCATCATGTTTAACCAGTATTGTGAATGCCTCAGAACAATCATTAATTTCAGTTACGAACGATTTCTTGATGAGAAGATTCCTAACACCGTACCATTAAACTCTTATAAATGCCGGGAAATATATACCAAACCATTTAAGACATTTCAGTGAATTGCGAAAGCAATTAGAGACGGGTCACAAGTCTTCAGAAGAATAATAGGATATTCTCAGACTATGTGTCGAATTCGTCGAAGTTTTCATTATGCCATGAGATAAATTGACATATACCGACATATTTAATAATAATATCAGAGACTCAAGGGAAGGTCATAAACACGAGACCTTTACCAACTTCCAGAAACCAAACGAATTATCTTACATAAACAGATAGATAAAATGCAAGCGAACAGTATTTTGTTTCAAGTAAAAACGCGTGGAAACCATTATTAATCCCGAAGAAATTAGATTTTTCAGGAACACATAAATTGAGGATCATTGTTAATTATACAAAGCTGAACAACACAACCATAGGAGATACTTTTAACTATCTAAAATTACCGACGGTTTGATAAAACTGAGAAAGCAATTGCTTAAAAATATTAAAAGAACCATTACATGGGAACTTAAACAGGAGTACATGGATAAATAACAAAAGTAAGCAATTCAAACTTTGAAGAAAAAAAATGATACTATAACCTTGTTACACTATACAGAATTTTGAACGTTTTAAAAACGTCAGACGCGAGAGATTTGCCGATAACTTATGCATCAAGAGTATTGTCAAAACCGAAATTAAATTATATAAATAGAACTGTTTCCGATTTTGTGACAGTTAAGCATTATGTTTCAATAATCACAAATCATCAACTCCTAACCCAGATATTTAAAGTGCAATAATTTTCTTGAAACTTAGAGATAAAATTATCAGGTCATAAAATAATAATAATAATAGTAAGATAATTCACAAGCCTTAATCTGATTTAGAGAGGTTCAAGCCGAAGCCGAAACTGCAGAAAGATCAAGAGCTACCGACAATAAACGCGTATCAATTTAATAACATAGATAGATAGAAGAATTTGTAAAAGCATTGTAAATTTTTGTTAGAAAAATTAGATTCCCAAACGCAAAATCTGAAATACTAAAAATAAGGATGTAGAATAAAATGTCAACCCATATCGATGTAAAGTACAACGTGTATGTTTTTCAAAAAGTAAAAAAGGGGTCGAGTAGATAAATAATGGTAATCTCAGCATTTAAAGACGAATGCAAAACGATGTTATTTAATACATGCGTAAACACCAATTCTAAAAATGGCTTTACCTAGTACGTAACTACAATGTGGTAGAAATACAAACGCATCACGTACATTCCAAGAGGGAAACTAAAAAGACAGTTGTAACATTACTTTATTCAGATGAATTTAAATTAAAAACTAAAAATCTTTTGATAAATTATCGCAGCAACAGTTATCATCGACTTAAGGAATAAACGAAAGTTATTATGATATTCAGAATCCAAATTAGTACATTCGAAGAAAAATCCGTTAGAAGAGAAAATTAGACTCATAGTGAGTAAGCTGACCTATCAGAAACTAAAGATCCTGAAGTAATTAGTAAACCTTAAACATCCATGCCAATAGTTTAAAAGGAATTTTGAAGTCGAGATATGTTGGGTGCTAGATGTTTTAGTATTCACATGCTACGCAGGAGAGGACGTTCAAATCCATAAAATACAATCACCACCTCGCCTGTACTATAGTAATACATGCAAGGCTGAGTTATGTACTACTACATAGAAAAATTGTAAATTTTCATCAGACAACTTTTTCCGTGCTGTTGCAGGTAAGAACCATCCGCATAGGAACTATTCACAAGTTTCTCCGCACACCTTACAACCACACTACTTTCAAGACCACGTTACGCTGCTCTCTTTTTTCACAGATATTCCCCTTCAGCCAGCGCTACCGATGCTCGATATATCGATAGTCGAAATATCGATATGAGAGGCTTTCTACATTACACCCCCCTAGGGATAAAACGATACGAGTAAATACAAGTATTTACTCGATACATTCCTTCCGATACCAAGTACTTTTTGTATCGATACTTTAAAAATAAGTATCAAGTAGGTATCGGTCGAAAGTACTCGTATCGGTGTGTATACCAATGTCACTAATATCATGATTTCATTTAACACGTTAATTGATACATTAAACGCTACACTGTACAGAATCTACACTGTAAAGAATATTTTTTTGGTTGTCATTATTGCATTTTTTCAACACATTATTTTTCTAAGTTTGTGTTGTTGGCAACCTTGTTTCACTATGCCCGGCCGAAAGAAAAAAAAAGAAAACTCTCTGCCGAAAAATATAGATCGATAGTGGAGTTCCTGAAGGATGTACTAAAACATTTATTCTTGACGTTAAGACACGTTGGAATTCACTATATTATAAGATCGATAGATTTTTAAATATGTCGAAAATTGCTACGCAGCTTTTACTCGATGCTACAGATAGTTCTGAATTGGTGACTGGACAAGAAATTGAAATATTGAAACAGGTAGTCCCCTTGTTACAATCATTCGAATTTGTTACAAGAGAATCTCCAGGCCAGAATTATGTTACCTTATCCAAAATCATACCCATGATTAATTATCTGACGTCGCAGATAACAAAATTTTCATCATCAATAGAATGTGTCACTCAGTTGCAAATAAACCTACTGGCTGAATGTAAAAAAAGATTTGGTCTCATTAAATTTAACACCCTTGCAGCTTTGTGAACAATTTTAGACCCACGTTTCAAAAACATCCATTTTCAAGCTGCAAGTGCATGTGGAAGGGCGATACAAAAATTAAATTATATTATTGAAGAAGATCCGACAATGTCAACAAGTGGATCTGAAGAAGAAGCAACCCACGAAGATTTTGATTTTTGATTACACCACAAACAACTTGCAGTTGGCCAAAAGCGGCGCTCTGCTAACTCGAAAGCCGATGAAGTTTCAATTTATTTGGCTAATCCAATCTGTGCTTTAAAAGTCAACCCATTAGAGGAATGGGAGGAATTAAAACCCGTATTTCCATGCTTATACAAATAAGCGCGAATTTATTCAAACACTGTCGGTACCTCTGTACCCTGTGAAAGGCCTTTTTTTTCCAAAGCTGGCGCAACAATGACTACACCCAGAAATAGTCTAACAAGCAAACAGAAAAACAAATATTTTTGGGGAGCACTACAAAAACCGGCTTTTTTTTCAAAAAATTAGTTTTATTTTGTCGTAGTTGGTATTAGTCCTGTAACGATCAGTAAGGTGAAAATGTAATAAATATCTTTCGTCAAATAAATATATATTTTTATATCACTAAAGACTATCAATACTTATTATATACAGTTTTTTTTATTTATTGCAAATTTCATTACGAAAAATCAATCGATACGAGTAAGTATCGATACTTTTCAATGGATACCGAATAAGTATCGATGCTTTACCACCGATACTGTATCGAATAAAAGTATCGATACCTCAGTGGTATCGTTTTATCCCTACACCCCCTCCAAATTTTTCCTTATTTTTGGCAATTTTAACTATCCAAAATATAAGGATAAATTTAAGATTTGCAAGCCTTAACTTTCCTCCTTCACATAACATTACACACTCTAATTCACTAAGAAAATACACCTCTCACATGAGAATACTAAAATTACAAACTATCAAAAACGTTTGTGGTATTGAAGTTGACCTGTTACAGAACTGACTTATCATATAAATCTTATAAATTGTAAACAACATTGACATTGATACAAATAGCATTTGAAACTCACAAAATGAACTCTTTAAAGATATATAGGGTTTTGCTTCAAATTAATTAATGACTAAACTCACAGGTTACGATCAACATTGACATTAATATACATATTACAGATAAAATCAAAAACAACTCACAAGATGGGTTAATACATTCCTCTTAATTACAAATACTTAATTAGAAATACAAGATTTTGCGATCAAAGTATGCATCCCTAGATTGCGTCAAACTGTTACGTTTCTAGAGTCCTGTCACGGTCGCCATATGGCGGAAAAATCAGTCGTGATCGTTTTACACACTCACCAGTTGCAACTAAGAAAATGTTTTGGCCGCCACTCTACCGAAATAGAGAATATTTTGAGTCATGAATGGGTACACTACAGGTTATATTACCATATTGAAACACAAGTTGATGATTTCCTAGTTACAATGTTTAATTACGTTCAAAATCAACCATGAAGGTCACCCCAATACCATGCCAAACGTTTAACCGTGTCGAACATCAGACAACTTTTTCCGTGCTGTTGCAGGTAAGAACCATCCGCGTGGGAACTATTCACAAGTTTCTCCGCACACCTTACAAACTCACTACTTTCAAGACCACGTTGCTCTGCTGTCTTTTTTCACAGATATTCCCCTTCAGCCAGCGCTACCGATGCTCGATATATCGATAGTCGAAATATAGATATGAGAGGCTTTCTATGTTGCAGTTGGTAATAAGCATAATTGTTTAGGCTTGCAGGTACGATTTTTCTACTTAGTCAATTCACAGGTCGCTTTTAAGTTCACATCTGATTTATTTACTAAGCACGTACATCTATCCCAACCACCACCACTAATTAAGGTCGGGCCACACTAGACCGAGCCGAGCACGCGCCGTCACCGCAGCAACACTCGGCCGTGTGTCGGCTCGCCCCTCTCGCGTCCACGCTCGTCCGTAGCATGGCCGTGTGACGGACGGGTTCCTACTCGGTCTTCAGTCTCCTTTAACGTATACACTTGGCTGTTTCACGAAATTAATGTTAAAAAATTACCTTAAAAGTGATTTGGGTATCGTAGCTGCGGCTACCACCCGTACTTTATTATATAGTACTGTATTTATAATCTATGAAAGTAATAAAGTACATTAAAATACTTTTTTTTGGCCTGACTCCTGTTATCTCCTAATTGTTTGATCTCATATGCACAAAAATAGTATTCCAAAGCTGTTTTAACAAATGATCGTCACACTGTATTTAAAGACTAGCTGGTATCCACGACTTCGTTCGTGATTGTAAAGAATTCACATTGACAGCTATAGACATCTAACCACCCTAGTGCACGATGGGAGACTCGATACTATTACCACACACAAGTACCAGTCTTCTGCGCTATGTAGTTCCGGCAGCAAGATAAAATTTACGGATACACACAAGTCTTTGGATGAAACACGAAAATATTCATGATCGACCAATTTCAAACATCATATCTCACACACTACCACAGTTACCGAATTTCGGCCAACGTTTTGATCGATGGGAGACTCTGTATTACTACCACACACAAACGCCAGTGATCTTCGATTGATAATTTTCACTCAAAAGTGATACACCGTGACACATGCGTCTTGGGCACAAATATGAAATTGCCGCAGGTCGACCATTTTCATTCCCCATATCTTCCACACCCCCATAGCTACAGACATCTAGCAACCATAGTGCACGTCAACAGACACGATTCTACTACCACACATAAACACCAATGCTCTATGCTATGTAGTCGTGGTACAAAAGTGAAATCTGCGGAGACACATGCCTTTCGTCGAAATACGAAAATATCCTTGGTCGGCCACTTACAACCACTATATCTACCACAGTACCACAGTTTCTGAAATTCGGCCGCTGTTGTGATCGAAAGGTGACTCTGTGCTACTACTACACACAAACTCCAGTTATCTGTGATCTGTAGTTTTCACTGAAAAGTGATACACCATGACACTTTTGTCTTTGGCAGAAGTATGAAATTGCCACAGGTCGACCACTTTTAAACCCCCATTTTTCCCACACCCCCATAGCTACGGACATCTAACAACCATAGTGAACTACATGAGATACGATTCTACTACCAAACACAAACACCAATGCTCTATGCTATGTAGTTGTGGCAGAAAAGTGACAAATGCGGAGACAGTCGAAATACGAAAATATCCTTGGTCGGCCAATTACAACCACCATATCTACCACAGTACCACAGTTTCTGAAATTCGGCCGCTGTTGTGATCGAAGGGTGACTCTGTGCTACTACTACACATAAACGCCAGTTATCTGTGATCTGTAGTTTTCGCTGAAAAGTGATACACCATGACACTTTTGTCTCTGGCAGAAGTATGAAATTGCCACAGGTCGAACACTTTCAACCCCCATTTCTCCCACACCCCCATAGCTACCGACATCTAACAACCATAGTGCACTACATGAGATACGATTCTACTACCAAACACAAACACCAATGCTCTATGCTATGTAGTTGTGGCAGAAAAGTGACATATGCGGAGACAGTCGAAATACGAAAATATCCTTGGTCGGCCACTTACAACCACCATAGCTACCACAGTACCACAGTTTCTGAAATTCGGCCGCTGTTGTGATCGAAAGGTGACTCTGTGCGACTACTATACACAAACGCCAGTTATCTGTGATCAATAGTTTTCGCTCAAAATGATACACCATGACACTTTTGTCTTTGGCAGAAGTATGAAACTGCCACAGGTCGACCACTTTCAATCCCCATTTCTCCCACCCCCCCCATAGCTACGGACATCTAACAACCATAGTGCACTACATGAGATACCATTCTACTACCAAACACAAACACCAATGCTCTATGCTATGTAGTTGTGGCAGAAAAGTGACATATGCGGGGACAGTCGAAATACGAAAATATCATTGGTCGTCGACTTACAACCACCTTATCTACCACAGTACCACAGTTTCTGAAATACGGCCACTGTTGTGATCGAAAGGTGACTCTGTGCTACTACTAAACACAAACGCCAGTTATCTGTGATCTATAGTTTTCGATGAAAAGTGATACACCATGACACTTTTGTCGTTGGCAGAAGGATGAAACTGCCACAGGTCGACCACTTTCAACCCCCATTTCTCCCACACCCCCATAGCTACGGACATCTAACAACCATAGTGCACTACATGAGATACCATTCTACTACCAAACACAAACACCAATGCTCTATGCTATGTAGTTTGGCAGAAAAGTGACAAATGCGGAGACAGTCGAAATACGAAAATATCCTTGGTCGGCCACTTACAACCACCATAGCTACCACAGTACCACAGTTTCTGAAATTCGGCCGCTGTTGTGATCGAAAGGTGACTCTGTGCGACTACTACACACAAACGCCAGTTATCTGTGATCTATAGTTTTCGCTGAAAATGATACACCATGACACTTTTGTCTTTGGCAGAAGTATGAAACTGCCACAGGTCGACCACTTTCAACCCCCATTTCTCCCACACCCCCCATAGCTACGGACATCTAACAACCATAGTGCACTACATGAGATACCATTCTACTACCAAACACAAACACCAATGCTCTATGCTATGTAGTTGTGGCAGAAAAGTGACATATGCGGGGACAGTCGAAATACGAAAATATCATTGGTCGGCGACTTACAACCACCTTATCTACCACAGTACCACAGTTTCTGATATACGGCCACTGTTGTGATCGAAAGGTGACTCTGTGCTACTACTAAACACAAACGCCAGTTATCTGTGATCTATAGTTTTCGATGAAAAGTGATACACCATGACACTTTTGTCGTTGGCAGAAGGATGAAACTGCCATAGGTCGACCACTTTCAACCCCCATTTCTCCCACACCCCCCATAGCTACGGACATCTAACAACCATAGTGCACTACATGAGATACCATTCTACTACCAAACACAAACACCAATGCTCTATGCTATGTAGTTGTGGCAGAAAAGTGACAAATGCGGAGACAGTCGAAATACGAAAATATCCTTGGTCGGCCAATTACAACCACCATATCTACCACAGTTTCTGAAATTCGGCCGCTGTTGTGATCGAAGGGTGACTCTGTGCTACTACTACACACAAACGCCAGTTATGTGTGATCTGTAGTTTTCGCTGAAAAGTGATACACCATGACACTTTTGTCTTTGGCAGAAGTATGAAACTGCCACAGGTCGACCACTTTCAACCCCCATATCTTCCACATCCCCATAGCTACCGACATCTAACAACCATAGTGCACGACAGGAAAGACGATTTTACTACCACACACAAACACCAAAAGTCTATGTTATGTAGTTGTGGCAGGAAAGAGAAGTATACGGATATACGAATTTTTGGTCGAAATATGAAAACGCCCTGCACTGACCAACTTTAATCATTATATCTCCCACATCCCCACAGCTATCGGCATTCGGCCTACGTTGTGCACGACAGGAAACTCCATGCTACTTCCACCCACAAACATCAGTGATCTGTGCTAGGTAGTGGTGGCTGAAAAGTGAAATATAGGAAAAAACTTGTCTATTTTTATATATACATAAGATTTTCGTGTATCTCTATATCATATATGGGCAACCCCCCACCCCCGGGCCGGATCCGGCCCTCCACCAGCTTCAATGCGGCCCGCGAAAGATTCAAATAACGCAAAAAAATCTGCATTTGAATTTTCTATTTTTTTTGTTAATTTGCTTTTTGTATGTTTGATTATGCTATTGTAATTCTAATAAATAAAAAAAAAAGTGTGAATATTTATTCACTACTACATACTTATTTCTTACCTACGGCCCGCGAGCTGATTAAGTCGCGAAATTACGCTCTCAACTAAGTAAAGGTTGCCCATGCCTGCTCTATGTAGTCACGATTAAATGTCAATCGACACTCACTTCATATTTAACGTGTTTATTTTGGTTGAGGTTCCTTTTAGAGTCAGTCAATATTTTTTTAACAAAAAAGAATAAGATTATTATACATTTTTATTTTAATGCAGACCGCAAAGATTCCGTAAAATAATAATAATTTCATGTGATCTAAAAATTCCAGTCACGGAGTTACTTATCGGCTGCTCAGTACACCTCTATCGTTGTCACCTAATTTGAAAAGGAAAATTGCAGATTAAAGTGACATTCGAAACACGGTGCGTCCTAGCATTTTAGCATTAACAAATCAAAGCTTGTCCAGAGGTGAATTTCAATTTTAAGACCCATAAAAATTACAGCTGAGACAGGGATTTGAACCAAGGACTTTCATTTCCCCAATCGTACGCCATAACCTTCTGAGTCAAGATACAAATCTGGTTATAATCAAAAATTATTATTCCAACATAATAAAATAAACGTACTTATAATTTATTTTTGCCATGCCAAAACACAAATGTACTTTTATATGATTGAATACATATTCTCCAGTACTTCTAGATTCAGATGGTTGCGGCGAGTGATTTGGGTACGGAAGGTCCCCGGTTCAAAATCCGGATCTCGGATGCAATTTTTACAGGCCTTAAAATCGACTTTCACCACTGGCAAAGATTTGATTTGTTAATGCGAACATGAGAGGACTCAACCTAAATTTTACGAAAATCTGATGAACCTGAAGTGAGGCTGGAAAAAAAAAGGACACACTTCTAAAGCAATCAGTAACGTTAAAACAATATTTAGTCGTAAAAGACCGGAAATTTCCGAACTCTTTCTATACAGTTCTCCATATCGACCAGCCCGACAGCAGACCGACACCGGGCCGCACCGTCAAAATATTAACCAAATTTATCCGAGCCAACACACGGCTGAGTGTCGGCTGACACATGGTGTCGTTTGAACTCACTTCAATCGAGTGAGCGACAATAATTAGAAAAGTGACGTTCGGTGCGGGTGGGGTGCGGTGCGGTCTAGTGTGGCCCGACCTTTATACTTTTTAACCCGCGCGCCTCTGCGCACAACAGTGCTTCGTGAGGACTTCAGCTTTACAGATAATTTTCATTTACTTCTCCCAATTACTGTTACTCCTCTTTCTATACCAGGCTTCAGGGGCGTAGCTACTACGGGGCTAGGCGGTGCAGTGCACCGGGGCACCTACGCTCAGGGAGCCCATAAGTGCACCTCTGGGGGCCCCCAAGCGCAGTTCAGAGGGCTCACGGGCCTTCACGGCAAACTGGCGACCCTTTTTTTTTTAGGTCTACCGTCGTCTAAGGGGACCCCTGAGGCACAGGGATCCTCTCACTATGGGCCACACTGCTCAGGGGGCCCCAGCCTCAGCTCAGGGTGCCCCTACCAGCAACACAAAGGAAAAATTTGCCTGACTCTCAAACTACTGGAAAAATGTTTCTAAAACGATTTGCTGTTGGTTTTAAGTGTTTTAAGGACCCTTTAAACTGGTTTTGAAGTTACACTGACATAAGTAAGGTTATATGACAAGGAGTATTTAGTGGACTCGATTTACATTCACTTCCTCAATTCCAAGAGGAAAGTCACGAGTGTAAATTTCTGTTTGTATATGAAATGAGTATGATTGGATGCCACATTTTAAAGAAAACTGTTTTACAATTACGAAGAGCTATTCCTTCATGACTGGATAAACCATTAGATGGATATTATGGTTTTTCTTTTGAGGGGGGGGGGGGGTTTGGATATTAAACAGTTACTGCCTGAAATGAAAGACCACTTTACAGTGATAAAATTCAAGTACATGAATTCCTCTTGGAAGGAAAATTATTATTTACATCTGCATTGAAAAATATTGTTTCTTAACTGCATCATTCTGACAAAATGAATCTGAACAAATATTTCGAGACGCTTGATCGTATTGGGATTGGTGAGAATACAATTGAAGACTATGAAAAATTAATGACACGCAGTTTACAAACGTATTAATAACGATGAGATATTTTTTTCAACGATGCCATTAGATAATTTGCAACAAATAAAGATGTAAGCCAAAAAGAATTTAATCTCAAAAATTAAAACTATTGCGTGAACCTGTTGCTTGTATTCCAGCTGTCATAATTGTTCTGAAGCAAAATTAGCAAGTGCTGAATTATTAGGTTGACTGGAACCATTTATAACTTTGTCTATTGGATCTAAAGTTATGAAACTAAGGAAAATTGAAACGGCTTTTAGGCAATATAAAAGACAAAGGAAATGGAAAGTGACGTATCAGTAATCACTCCCACAGTTGAAGTCTGCGACGAGCGAATCTATATATTTATAAATGAGAAAATGAGAAATTTCGGATGTGTGTTTGGATGTACTTCTGGAATCAATCACGTCTTAATAACTCAACATATTTAAATGAAATTTGGTATAAAGTCAGTTAATTGCGTGTGAAGTGACATATGATAGATGTTATCCCGCAAAAACGCATAGTTCTTTTAGAAATTGTCATTAATATCAATTCGCAAACAACAAAGAGTTTCCTACTTCGTAGACAGCCGAGCAACGTTTACTCTTTACTTTTTACGTAAATCGCAAACACTACTTTTCAGAAATAAAAGTAAAAACCTTCTTACATATGCAAGTTTGTGATTAGTTTAAAAGCCATAAAACCGATGCACTTGACAAATAATAGTTTGGAAGCAGGAAATATAAATATGTACTTAACCTTAAATTAAAAAAAGGTAGGTACTGTTGTTAAGTTCGCAAAGAGATGTTTTCATTTGCGTACATAAAATAGTATGACATCTCAAATATTAAACCATAATTTCGATGGTAATATACTAAATGTGAAAAATCAAAGCTTGGTAAGAAACAACGTAAAATGCTATGAGTATACCAGCACGAAAGTCAATTTACTAAAAGTGCAAAATGCCAGTGCCCGAAAGGTCATATTTATAAAAATGTTACACATTCCATCTTTCTCGGTTTAACTTATTTCCTGTGTGTTTTCTTTTTTTTGCTACTGTAGTCTCTGTACTATTACAAATTATTTTTGCCAAAATTTAAAACTTAAATAACCCTCTTTTGTTCAATCTTTTTTTTATAAATCAGCAAAAATAGTAGACTATTATTCACGAAAAACACCTTTTTACTTACTGTTCAATTTTTACAAATATCTAATAAATCCTTCACGTAAAACGAATGTATTCAATGGCCTAACGTAGAAACTTCTTGTTTCATGAAGCAATATTGGAAGTCGTTTACAACGCAGTACACCCCATTTACACGGAGCTTATGAAAGCTGCTTATTTATTACTAATAATAACTAAATGACTTCTGCCATATGCTGTAACAAAAACATTTCTGGTCCAGGCGCATTTCAACTTATCTCTGCTAATATTGCCGCTATAAAATCAAACGATATGAACACACCTCAATACATTAATGCATTGGAACTGTATTTCGAGTAGTTAGAGAATTTTCTACATCAAGATTCCTAAATAGTGTAGTATAAATTGCCGTCACATCTAATTTCTTTATACACCTTACTAAATCACGAGCAGTAACATTCACTTTATTGCGATGTAAACTTGACTAGGAATATTAAGGAAAGTTGTCTTAGAGTTGAAGAGAATTATGGACTTTCCAGTTGTACACTGTAAGTTACAAGCATTTTAGTATAAATTTTTTAATTACGTTACTGCAATAATGAATGTAGTTTCAGGTGTATTCAGTATGTATTTTCCTGCGATCTGAAATAATAATTCACGTTACTAATGTATTAATGCGCGAGTGATAGAAGCTTTGATTTTCTAGCGGTATTTTTAGCGGAGTTTGTGACTTTGTTGAAATGCAGCATGGGCCAAAATAAGAACTGAAACATTATTAGTTATTTAAGCTTCTTTCACGAGCACCATTTTAGTGACGCCATGTATCGCTTTATAATGATATTCTATCAAAAGATCTATAATAAGCTTGGATGATTTAGCAGAACACACGGCATTGCTTTCAATTTAAAACATTACAGTTGACATTAAAAATTGCATTTTCAATGAGAATCAATAAATCGCAGGGTTAAACGTTGAAATTGGTGGGAATACACTTGGATACTCACTGCTTTTCCTTTGGTCAAGTATATGTTACCTACCCTCGGGTATCGAGTGTAAAAAATTTACATGTTTTTTCAGAAAATAACAAGTCCTACAATATTGTATATACCGAAGTATTAAACTGAAAATACTCCTTTTAAAAGTTCGATGAAGTTGTTCGGAACAAATAATTTTTTTGCAATATTTATTACTACTATTACCAATAAAAATAGCTCTAAAATAAATTGTATGAACGTATTGACCTGGTGGCAAGGTTTCATTACGTCTACGCAATCAGCCCCTTTCGTCGCCGCTTAACCTAACGCAGTAATCCTACTGGGCATAGAGGACCTACAGTTCAACGTGGAATCAGAACCAAGTGAGCATTCTGGCGTACTTCACATCACACAACAACCTGTGCCAGAAGTGAAGGTGACCTATGAAAATCCTCTCCGAGTCTGGGATTCAAGCTGTGGACTTTTCCATGTCCAGTTGGACGCCCTAACCACTGAGCGACCAGACTTCTCAAAAAAATCTTATATTATAACACTCTTCCACGCGAACGAAGTCGCGGGTAACTGCTAGTAACATATATGACGAATTCCAACAAATACGATATTTCGGTTTTCACCTTATTCAAGTTATAGGTATTTGTTCGTCATATATGTTTTTCACTCGTAGCAGTTTTAACTTTGGTGACTGACGGATCTAAAGTTATATTACGCTCTAGTTTATGGGTCGAAAAATGATTAGTAAATAAAGTACGTTGAAGATGATATTTATGAAGAAATCCGACCGATCAAACGCCACGAGTGATAACTAATGAAAACAGTGGTTTTGTTCAGATTCCACCGACAGTTAAATTTTGTAAAAGAGTGAATATTACTTGTTAAGGAAAACAATTTCCGTTACAATTGCTTTCGCAATCACAATTCCTAAATCTCACGGCTTAACATTGGATAAAGTTGTTGTAGACATCGGAGAAAAAGAAACTACTGTTGGTATAACATATGTTGCGTTATCGAGGGTAAAAAAATGGCGAAAAAAATATTTTTTTTAGAATTTCGAAACGCATACCCTCTACTTTTTTTTATAAATGCTAAAATGTACTTAAATATGAAATTTCATATTTGTAGCATGATTGCAACCCGTGCCGACCGAGCTCTCAAGTTTAATAAAAAATGGTGTCTTGGCCTGCCACTTTGGTTTGATCCAAAACTAATTAAAATGCAACAAAGAAAGTAAATATGAGTAAAAATAAAATAAGATCAACATAAACTTTTATTTAAATACAAATTATAATAATAATTAATTAGGGTAACTTCTCTTTAGTGTAGTTTTTTTACAGTCTGCATACAGATTTCTATGTTCCTGAACACAACGCAACAAAAACTGTTTTTGCTCTTCATCAGCCGTGATAAGTACATTAAAATCTTGCATTAATTTAACAGCTCTTTCAGCAGTGTCATTTACGACCTTCAAACGACTTATTCGTCTTCTAGCTTCCAAAAAAGTAGGATTGTCACCCCAAGAAGATACATCTTCCCGAAGAAAACTGTCGTCGATCTGCAGTCGAGATAGAAATTGTTTGCTTCTTTGAGTCACAAAATCATCCAGCGTCATATCTGAAAGAAAGAAAAAAACCATTTAAATAAGCAAAAACTAAGCCACGAAACTTTGAAAAAAGAAACAAGAAAATATTAAGCTTACCAAACAAATTTTGCGTAATTTCTTCCTTCGATGGGACATAGCGTTTAGCGGAATCTGAACATTCGCCTGTGTTTAAATTATTAATTATTTTTGTCTTGGTTTTGGAATCAACTTCTTCATCAAAGAGTGATAACATGACTGTTTCTTCACACAAATACCATAAATGATGAACAAACTTGTTTATGGATGCCTTGGAACTTGTCGCGTCTACTTTTTCATATTCTTTTAGAGCTTTCAAGAAGCACAAGTCTTGGTTAGGTGCTTTAGTTGGCCACTAAAAACAAATTAAATAAATCTATTTTTTTTCAATATTTAAAGATTTTCTCTTATTATAAATGTGTCTAATTATTTTTCGTCAACAACAAAGTTTGTAATAGTATTTCGTGAAGTTTACAACATTAAAAAAATAAAATAATAGTTGGAATTTTAATTGTATATAATATTAATAAAATTACTACAGATATCTTAAAGATAGCCGGATTGTACCTTATCTTGAAATATTATTTAAATTGAGTCTGGGTACTTGCTGCTTACCACAAGACTGGAAAAGTGCGATAGTAGTATCGGTACATAAAGGAGGGGTGAGAAATAGAGTCGAAAATTACAGGCCAATCAGTTTAACTTCAGTGGTTGGTAAATTAATGGAAAGATTGATATGCAACCACATCAGAAATGTATGTGAGGAACGTAAGTGGTTTTCAAGTAGGGAACATGGGTTCAGGCAAGGATATTCATGCGAATCTCAGTTGGTGGGATACAGCTGCGGCCTTAACCATTGCGAGGCCCAGGGCGACAGATTAACGCGAGGCCCTTGTCCTTTGTGCAAAGTATGTGAACCGTAAGTAAGTATTTCTTATGATTGACGAGAGTTATAAATAAATAAATTTTTAATTTTAAAATATTGTATTAGAAGATTTATAAAAGTTAATAAAATGACAAATTAGTGATGATCATAAACTAAGGTATATAAATGCCTTGAAAGATATGCACAGGGATTTAAAAATAATGTTTGTGGCTTTTCTTAAGATTAAAATCTTTAACTAAAGCACCAGCTTTATTTTGATGGCACGTTTCATTTTTTAATTACCCGTCTCAAATTTTCTACCGGCATCGCAATCACACGAACTCATTTCATAAATCTTGTTTTGCATATAAAACCAGTCAGAAATAATTTGTAAGTGGTTTTACACAGTTTTTTAACAATTCACTTTTTACTATAAGTGCAGTTAATAACGTGAGATTCTCTAAAACTTAATGTAATTTAATTTTTATTTACTTACTAAAAGATATATTCCCTAAAAACGATTTTGTAAGGCATTTAGATCGGGCCACACTATACTAACACTGGTCCGCACAGCCACAGCAATGACACTTCTCTATTACTGGCGCTCACTCGATTGAAGTTAGCTCAAACGACAACGTGTGTCTTCCAACAGTTGGCCGACACCCCGCCGTCATTGGTTTTGTTTACTTTTTGATGTTGTAGTCCAGTGTCGGACAGGTGAAGCATAAGGAAGCAGTTAGAACGGTGTTTCCCAACGTGGGGCCCACGCCCCACAGGGGGGCAATTTGGTTTTTTTAGGGGGGCAATTTAGAAATTGACTTGATACGACTTTACCGCTTTCTCTTCGGTTTATTTAAATGCAAAGCTAAATATAGATATAAAATATAGCAAAAAAGCAAATTCTTAAAGCAGTGCTGTAAATAATTATTAGGTATAGTTTCGTTTGATGTTAGAAAAATATTTTTTTAATTAAAAATTAGGTATGGGGGGCAAAAAAAAATTAAAAGTGGGACATGACCCAAAAAAGGTTGGGAAACACTGAGTTAGAAAGTTTGCGGTACTTTGTGGCCAAATATTGTTTTCGTGTTATCGATTACCTTAAAAAAAAGTGTCTTTTCTTCAACTTCGCTTCCATGTTAATCAGTTGGTTGTAAAATTTAGATTGCGTCATTCTAAAGCAGGATTTCTCAAACTCATAGCTCCCCGTACCCCTATGAAATTTCCCAAACAATGGCGAACCCATTAGAATCTGGCTTTTTATTGTTCTTAAAATAAGTCCTTTTTGTTAATAAAAAGTAATACATTCACAAAGAGCAATATGTTATTAATTAATTTGATGGATGGGTTTGTTTCTTGACGCAAGTTGAGTCGATTTTAGGAGCAATTTAGCTCATATTCACTCTCAATTCACCATGTTGCGTGTTGAACTCTCGAGAAACCCAATCAGCCGCATAACGTAAATATTGTGATAACTGAGTCAGGTAAAGAAAGTATTTTAACGTACCTTATTACTTTTGTAGTTTATAAAGAACCTTATGCAAGACACTTTTACACAGATTTTTGAACACCGATTCCGTGAAACAGCCACGTAAAAACAATAAGGGAGACAGAAGACAGTATGAACAATGAACATGTCCGTTAGGGACGAGCAACGGCCAAGTGTAAACACACTAGAGGGGCAAGCGGTGGCCAACTGTCGGTGCGGTGAAGGTGGGGACCACTATCGGTCAAGTGGGGCTCGAACTAACAGCTGCTTGCAAAATAAGCTTAAGGTGACAAGAGTTGACTAAAGAAATGAAATACGGGAATTCCCCAATCGTAAACACTATGAAAGTAACAAAACCGAACGTTCAAGTGAGTTTTCTGTTGCGCGAGGCACGAAATTCAAGTAGTATTGAATTTTAACCATGCTTGAGAATAAAATTTAAAAAATATTATTTACTGATAAACTAATTTATTTTTATCGCTAATTTTGCTTCTATACGAATTTGATAATGAATAAATCTAAATGAGAAATTTTATTTAGGCACTTATTACTATTATTATATTCTTTACCATGAATTAACCAACTTTTTTATTGTTGCAACTAATAGCTAACAATAAAATAAAAAGTTATAAATATTAAAAAATTTCTAATCGGGTTGTTGCGCGAGGCCCCGGGCGATTGCCCCTTTCGCCACCCCCTAAGGCCGCCTCTGGTGGGCTATATGCAAGATATTTCAGATGATATGGACAGGGGAGGCCAAATTGGTAGCGTAGCACTGGATCTTTCAAAGGCGTTTGACAGAGTAAGCCATAAAATGGTAGTAAATAAGGTAAAAACAATTGGAGTGGATGAGAAATTATGTTGATTGTTTACTATCTGAAATTAGATTGTTTGCAGATGACTTAATGCTGTATAAACGGGTCAAAATGATAGAGGACTGTTAACAGTTGCAGGTTGATCTGGATAGGATAAGTTGGGTTGGTAAACATGGGATGAAGATAAATGCAAAGAAGAGTCAGCTATTTAGATACACAAATAAAAAAGTTAATTATGAATATAAGGTGGGGAAAGAATTGCTTGCTGAAGACTTGAAATGTAAATATCTTGGCATTACATTTGATAACAAGCTTAACTGGGCAGGACACATTGGACAGGTGGTAGGAAAAGGTTTCAAACTTCTGCACTTGTTGGAGAGAGTGATGAGGGGATGCATGAGAGAAGTAAAGGAATTGGGTTACAAAACTTTGGTCAGACCATTGCTCGAATATGGTAGTGTAGTGTAGTATGGGG
Source organism: Vandiemenella viatica (assembly GCA_031002005.1). Lineage (NCBI taxonomy): Eukaryota > Metazoa > Arthropoda > Insecta > Orthoptera > Morabidae > Vandiemenella > Vandiemenella viatica. The sequence continues at coordinate 258,139,499 of JARYHS010013630.1, read as the reverse complement.
CCCACAAAAAAGGGCTGTTAGATTGGTTTCTGGAAATTATCGCAGAATGCAATCAGTGACAGGTATGACAAAGGAGCTGAAATGGGATTCATTGTAAGGCAGGAGGAGGGTGATGGAAGTGTACAGGGTGTATACTGGCGATGAGGTATGGAAAGATATTGCAGTAGGTATATAAAGTAGTTCATGGAAGGGAAAAGATTTTTTTTTTTTTTTTTTTTTTTTTTTTTTTTAATTTAATTTAATTGCAATGGAGCACAGGCTCCGGTGGCAATTTCCCTACACAGCTATCTTCCCCCTATCCTGCACCCACCTACATTTGCCCTCTACAAATTTTTTCTTTAAATTCCTTCAAAGTTTTCGGTAAATTATTCATCGTTTCTCTTGGTAACTCATTCCAATCCCTGACACCCTTACCTAAAAAAGAGAATCTTCCTACACCCTTGTGCCTGAAATCGAGTGCCAGCTTGTGGTCATGGTCATCTTTTCCCTTCCATGCACTACTTTTCATACCTACTGCAATATCTTTCCATGCCTCATCACCAGTATATGCCCTGTACACTCCCATGACCCTCCTCATCCTCCTCCTGTCTTGCAATGAATCCCATTCCAGCTCCTTTATCATATCCGTCACTGATTGCATTCTGCGATAATTTCCAGAAACAAATCTAGCAGCCCTTCTTTGCACCCTCTCCAACTCCTGTATTTGATACGTAAAATGAGGGTCCCATACTACACTACCATATTCGAGCAATGGTCTGACCAAAGTTTTGTAACCCAATTCCTTGACTTCTCTCGTACATCCCCTCATAACTCTCTCCAACAAGTGCAGAACTCTGAAACCTTTTCCTACCACCTGTCCTATGTGTCCTGCCCAGTTAAGTTTGTTATCAAAAGTAATTCCAAGATATTTGCATTTCAAGTCTTCAGCAAGCAATTCTTTCCCCACCTTATATTCATAATTAACCTTTTGTTTTTTATTTGTGTATCTAATAAGCTGACTCTTCTTTGCATTTATCTTCATTCCATGTTTACTAACCCAATTAGATATCCTGTCCAGATCACCCTGCAACTGTTTACAATCCTCTATCGTTTTGATTCTTTTATACAGCATTATGTCATCTGCAAACAATCTAATTTCAGATAGTAAACAGGCAGATGACCATGACCACAAGCTGGCACTCGATTTCAGGCACAAGGGTGTGGGAAGATTTTCTTTTTTAGGTAAGGGTGTCAGGGATTGGAATGAGTTACCAAGGGGAATGATGAACAACTTACCAAAAACGTTAAAAGAATTTAAAGTTGAAATTTGTAGAGGGTAAATGTAGATGGATGTGTGGGGAAATTGCCACCGGATCGTATGCTCCATTGCAATTAAATTAAATTAAATTAAATAAAAAACTTCACAAGCCATGGTACTTTTTTGAGGTCTGATCCCACAAAGGTTTTTCGCTCACAAACTAAAGAAATCAACCTGTCTGTATTCACTTTCGTGGTACGACTAAGCAGCAAAAACCAAACAAACTTGTTTCCAGACTCTGGTTGGGCATACACGCCCCTCAGCTGACGACTAACTCGCTTCAACCAGACCACAGTGACCTGTATCGCAGTGTTTGTTGCACTCCGACAAAAACGCACGAGTATGCATGATCAATAACTCGCCAGAGTACGCATCCACTGTGGCCACAGTCTAAATGTTTCCATCTATCTGTGATTAATGTTTGTGAAATAAGTAGTTTCTGATGTGCCTAAACCACACTCAGGACAGTGGTTATAACTCAAACCTGGGTCCTTTGTACCCCTTAAATCCAGTATGGTGGCACCTTAATGCATGCAGCCACACTGGTGTGTAAAATGTATTTGTATAATTAATTTTATATACTAAGAATATTAACAAATTGTTATAATCCTATAATTTTGGTTTATGTTCATCAGTTTAACTGTAGTTTTCTTCTTATACATTGTGTACAATATTTATTATGTAAACTGCAGAAATCTTTATTCTGTCATATTGACTGAGGTTTGTACTCTTTGTGAATAAAACAAGACAGACATTAAATAAAGTAAAAAAGAATCTTAACATTGTAGGATAGGTTCTTTGCTGAGACGTCTTACTTCAGTGGATGGGAGCTAAGCCAGTAAAGGAAACATCTATGGTTAGTGAAAATGAAATGGCCGTTATATTAAAGGATTATATATACGTACCTAAAAAACCTTGATTGGAAGAGCTTAGCTTTGTAAAATGTTGCTCAATTAGTAGAGAGGCACCCACAATATTTTATGAGTAAATAATAAATAACAGGTCATCAGTTGGTAGCACAAGGGAAACAAAATACAAAAATTCCCATGCATAAGAATTATTAATTTCTTTTTTATTATTAATATCCCAGCATGTGAATGTTTGTTATTTTCTCTGTCTAGATTTTACCATTGCAGTAAGCTCAGAAATACGGGATTCAGTTTATATCGAAGTACAGTGACAGTATTAATGCAGATGTGGTAGAAGTTCTGAGCTTGGTATTTTATACCAATCCCTGACTCCCCACAAACAAAGTTTCCTGTTCCTTATGCCTGAACTTGAATGCAAGCTTGTGACGATATCCAGACTTAATGTCTTTAGCCAAGGGATGTGTGGGTAAGATGGGGGGGGGGGGGGGGGAATAAAAAAACCATGACAAACTATTTATAATAAAACCAAGCTCCATCAGACATAATGTTAACTGAATATTTGTTTCTTGATATAGAATGTTAGTTCACTCATAGTTATAGGAAAAGTTTGATATGTTGAATTACTTGTTAAACAACTACATAGGGAAAAGACACTTTAGAAGATAATACAATGATTGAGTTTAATGAGCGATCAAACAGAGCACGAAATATTTTCTGGGTTGTATGGTAGATGATTATAGAAGTAATACCAGTGGCGGATCCAGGATTTTGGTTGGGGGGTTTGGGGAGAGCTTGAGCCCCATAGACCCTCACCCCCTTCCCCTGGATCCGCCACTGAGTAATACCATGAAAAAATTTGAAAAGTCCGAAGTTTGATGTATGATAACAGCTTAGGTATTAATGTCAGTTACCCTGTGCTTTTGTTTCATTTGGCTCCTGGCTATTAAAATTATCACTCAATATTGAAGATAATAACAATTTCATTGCACTTGATTCCCTTGTGATCTAAGTGAAGATTCTTCACCTCCCAAAATTTCACTGGACAGTGACTCTTTTGAGGAGCAGAAGTTTGTTCTGAACTAGAGAAGTGCCACGTGGCAGGTGAAACTGACTTCTTAATAAAATATGCTAATCAGGAGCTCAAAATAATCCAGAGCACTATAGGGCCTTAGTTTCTGGGCTTACTGGAAGGTCCAACAGAGACTATTATTATTACTCACACTGAAGGTTTTGTGCTGCATCCATTTCTTATATGTACTTGATCATTGCAGCATTGTATCATCACCTTGTTAAATCCCATTCATTAGTCAACTTTAAAATATACCCTAATAGTTCATAAAGCTTATTGATTATTTCATTAATTTTCACTTCAGCTGATAGTGTTATATAGTTGGCAGGGGTAGGGAGGCATTGACAAATTTGCTTCATGGGAATACTAGTCAGCAAGACTTACTAAGTTTGAGTTGAGTTCAGAGAAACTGGAAGTACTGGAAAGTGGAATGTAGCAAATGGGAAGAACTGAGACAACATAGTGAAATCAACCATAGTCTGTTCCACTGGCAAAACAGAAAAAGCATTCCTGAAGGATAGCTGCTTGTGAGTATACAGTCACAGAGAAACAAATAGCCTGGTTAAAGTGAAACTCCGATAGGATGTAGTCTAATAGCCACAAGTTCATATAACACCATAAGTTAACTCCCAGAACCATCATACAAGTAAAGAGTCAGTTCACAAACAAACTTATGCAGCCGGATAAAGACTTTGAGAAAAAATAATGGAACTTCTACATAAGTTTTGAACAGTACCTCAGCCACTACATGCCACCTGAACTTCACTACTTAGGTCCAGATGGAAAGATAGCCTGTAGTGACGTAATCAATTGCCATCTTCTGGTAAAGTGTTTTAAGAATCAATTTAATTGTAAACTACCTGATTAACATTTTACCAATAAGACAGCAGTGAATAATCAAACACTCAACATCCAACCAAATAAATGGTAGAAATCATCCAGTTCTCGAAAAACAACAAAGTATCAAGTAAAGACTCAAAACTAACCAAAATACGAAAAATGGCTGTCTAGTGACTGGACTTCACCTTCCTTGTATTGACAGTGAACAGTAGTGAAGCTAGGAATTTTCTGAACCGTGGCAAAAACTGTGTGATTGCCACCTCTTCAAACATTATTTTGCCACCCCATTGTTGTCACCCCAAGTGTTGCTGCCTTGAATGTCACTACTCCCCATTGTTGCCATCCAGAGTATGAGCAGTAGAGAGAGAGAGATAAAGAAAGGTTTCGTGGATTAAATGCCGCCCTGCAAAAACCAAATTTGGCCCCCCGACATTCTTGTTGCCACACATGGGCAACCACCCTGCTTTGCTCCCCTTCAGATGCGGCACTGAGTGTGAATCAAGGTAGACTTAACAGGTGTCAACAATTATGGAGGAATCTCCTTGCTAACCGACACAGACAAACTTTTCTTCCAGGTCTCATTATTCAGAAGTTAACTCCAACTTGACCCACAGCTAGAAAAATACCAAGGAAAATTCAGAAAAATCCACTCTTGTGCTGAATAGGTGCTCTACCTGAAGCCAGTAGTGAGGCAAGTAAAAATGGTTGGTACGAAGTATATCATTATCAAATTTAAGAAGGTAAAAGTTTCAATTGACATGGCTACTCTCATGAAAATACTCTGAAATCTGGGACAGGAAGACCCATAATATTATCAAACAGAGTTGATAAACTCCAGGTCATGAGTGACATTTAGAGGAACATTCTCAGAAAGTTTTGATATCAAGACAAGGTGATGGTCTCTCCCTTCTCCTTGTCAACTCTTAGGGGTTATAAGAGTGTGACAACACTAGTCATATAGATGGGAGATCACAAGTGGTAACTGTCGTGAATACTTGTGCAATGGATTCAATGTGGATCGTCTGGCATTCACTGATGGCCTGGCACTTCTACTTAATTCAATAGAAACATCTTTAAATCAATTTGATCAAGCTGGAAAGGCAGGAATACATGTGTCACTTGAAAAACACACAGTGAATTTCCTTTTGTATTACTTCTGGAATAAGAGAGGTTCAACAAAACCAACAAGTATTTGTAGGAATGGCTGGAACCCAATCTCTCTGAATGAACACTGTTATCATCTTGAGTTAACTAACGAGAACTAACATTCAAACTGAACAAGAACATTTACAAATAAAAGCCTCTCTCCCACAACACTAATTGTAAAATTTGTGTCTTATAGGCAGAGGGCAGAAGTTTTTCGCGAAAAACGTAAATTGGAAAAATCTGGTGTCACTATCCGTGAAGACCTCACTGCCGAACGTTTGAAACTGCCGAACGCAGCAATTGATAAGTTCAGAGTTAAAAATGTTTGGACATATGATGGTCAAATTGTAATAAACAATGGAAGTGCAAAAACCTCCATCTGCACAGTAGTGGAACTGAAAAATATCAAATAAAATTTGCGAGTTCAAACTATAGTACTATAATAATTTTTGTTTTCTAAGTATGAATTTTAAGTAACGTAATTAATTCAATTTTTGTATATTTTTTATTTCTTCTTATCACAACTAGTTTATATACCTACCTAATTTAATATTTGTATTAGCTAAGTTATTATTTCTGTAAAATTAATTTTAAAAGTGTTGGTTGACAGTTGTGGGACATTCAAGTACAAACCCTCGAAATTTTTCGCTCTTGTTCCAACCCGGTGTTTCCCAACGTGGGGCCGACGCCCCACAGGGGGGCAATTTGGTTATTTTAGGGGGGCAATTTAGAAATTGACTTGATACGACTTTACCGCTTTCTCTTCGGCTTATTTAAATGCAGTACAAAAGATAGCAAAAAAAGCAAATTCTTAAAAGGATCACACTAAATTGCCATAATAAATCTTTATTAAAAATCTTTTGAATTTGAATTTTAGTATTTCATTATATGTTTTTTAATTTTACTTACTGTGTTTTATGACAATATTAAAGTGTTTTCTTTCAAAAACCATCCTATATCAGTTTATTTAGTAACAAATAATTTTTTATTAAAATTATGTAGGGGGGGGGGGGGGGGAGGGCAAAAAAAATGTTAAAAGTGGGACATGACCCAAAAAAGGTTGGGAAACACTGTTCCAACCGTTACTTCTAGCTTACAGCTTCTTGTTTAGTTTGGACAGCCCTGTGAATGTCGCCATTCCCTCCCCCACCACCACATTCCAGCATGCTGACATAACAACCCACCCCAGCTGTGTGTCACTGCAAAAAGTTACTGAGATAAGTTCACAAGCACTTCACGTGGCACATATTAACACACAATCTCTCGTCACATATTTTATTGAGTTTCAATATATTTTTGAAAACTCCGGATTCGACGTAATTCTTGTCTCAGAGTCATGCTTAAAACCATCAATTAGCAACAACTTCATAGAGTTAAATGGTTACACTCTGTATAGGAATGATAGATTAAAGAGAAGGGGAGGTGGAGTGGCTGCTTACGTCAGATCTAACATAAATGTTACATTTATGATTGCCTCCGATAGTACTAGGGATAAATACCCTGAATTTATTTTTATAGAATTAATTATTCAAAATAAAATGTGTTTAATTTCTGTGGCATATAAACCCCCAAATGGTGCTATTTAGATTCATTTTATGCAGCCCTATTCTCACTTCTACCAGAATACGATCATGTAGTTTTAATGGGTGATCTTAACACAAACTTATTGAATAATCAACCCTCCACCATAAATTTAAAATGAACCGTTGAAGCTTGTGGTTTGAATATTCTTCCACTAAATACCACGCACCATGTCAGAAATAGTCAAACATTAATTGACCTCATTATAATAAAGCAAAACGATAAGATTTTAAACTACGGTCAGCTTTCCGCCCCAGGTATATCCGGACATGACATCATACACACTTCATACCATCTAGAAACTCTGAGACACCAACCAAGAACAATAACATACAGAAATCTTAGACAATTTAACTATGAGGTGTTACTGACTGACGCGACCAATACACCTTGGAACGAAATTTACACAGTGACTTCTATTGACACTAAAGTCACAAAACTGACCGATATGATTACTGAACTATATGACAGACACTCCCCACATAAGAAAAAGAAAGATAGACAAGCTCCAGCACCATGGCTAACTGAAGACATAAGACAACTTATTACTGAAAGAGATACTGCTCATAGACTTTACAGATGAAACCCCTCAGACGATAACTACCAACACTATAGAAAACTGCGCAATCACACCAAGGAAGACATGAGAAATGCTAAACTTCGTTACGATCATAAGGTCATCACTGAAAGCACAACCCCTACTGCTTTGTGGAAGAACGTTCGCGCCTTTGGAATTGGCAAAAGAAATTACGTCTCAGATATCCATATGCCACTAGACAAGCTTAACAGCCACTTTTCAACTCGAACAGTCGAAATTGACCCTGCATTAAAAACACAAGTAATCATTCACCAAAATTCGATAGTAAACAACACCCAACAATTTCACTTGTCACTTACGACTACAAAGCAGGCGAGGAAAGCTATTGAACGGATAAAACCTAATGCAGAAGGGGTAGATGACATCGATATCAAAATGTTAAATAATATATTGGATGTAAATACCCCATTTATAACTCATATCTTTATTTTTTCTATTCTTACTGGAACATATCCAAAAGTTTGGAAGATGGCTTTAATCAAACCATTACCAAAGAAACCCTCTCCTGTTGAACCGTCAGATTATCATCCAATAAGTTTATTACCTACCATTTCAAAGGCTCTTGAATACGTAGTTCATGATCAAACCACTATGCACCTTAATGCGCATAACAAACTAGATAATTTTCAGTCCGGTTTTTGAAAAAAAAACCACAGTACGGCGACTGCACTAATAAAGGTAACAGATGACATAAGACTTGCTATGGACAGACGAAAAATAACAATAGTGATACTTCTTGATTTCAGCAAGGCATTTGACACCGTCGACCTTGACATACTCCTGTCCAAACTGAGGGGATTAAATTTTTTGCCATGGGAAACTGGAAACAGAGGGGTCCCCCAGGGCTCAGTCTTGGAGCCACTTCTTTTTTCTATATATACTAACGATGTGGCTAGTTACTGTTATTACCATCTGTATGCTGCTGACCTACAACTATACCTTAGTGCATCACCAAATGATATACTCACTATAATACAGCAAATAAACTCAGACCTTAAGAATCTTTGTGATTGGGCAAAGAGACTTGGATTAAAAATAAATCCCTCTAAATCTCAGGCTGTTGTTATTGCTAGTCCAAAACTGATAGGCAGCAACTTCACATCAAATCTCACAAAAATAAAGCTTCAGGAAACAGAGTTAAACTACAGCGACTCTGTAAAGGATCTTGGAGTCCTAGTAGATAGTAATTTAAACTGGTCTGAAAACACTGTTTCAGTATGTTGCAAAGCCTTCTCTTCTCTTCATGCTCTGTATAAATGTAAGAAATTCTTCCCCACTCATATGAAAAAGCAATTGGTGCAGACTCTTGTGCTTCCCCATCTCGATTATTGTGATGTTGTTCAGCAAAATTTGAGATTTTCAGACATAAGGAAACTTGAACTTGTTATGAATTCCTGTGTAAGGTTCATCTGTGACCTACGACTGTACGACCATGTCTCACCTTCATACAACCGCATACAGTGGTTGCGTGTTTGGAATCGACGACGATTCCACACTCTATGTCTCCTTCACTGCCTCATAGATCTGAAAACTCCCGCCTACCTTTGTTCCAATATCTCATACCTAGGACTTTCCCATAATATTAACACCAGATCCCTGAACTCAAACATACTAACCATCCACTCCCACAGATCGGAAACCTTCTTCATTTCAGTGGCTAGACTGTGGAATGATCTTCCCCTGAAAATTCGAACTACAGAAAAAATCGGCCCATTAAAAACTCTTTTGAGAAAGCATTACTTATTGGAGCACTAGCTAAAAGTTCTCTCCTTCCATGCATAACTTAATTTTTGATCTGAATAATATTGATGTATACAGTGTCCACCTCTTTATTTTGCCTTCCCTATTATTAGTTTGTGTCTCGTTTCTTCATCCTACTAGTATGAAGTTTTTACCATTCACTTCTTTAACTTTCACTAGCATTAATTTATACCATTAAATTATTAACTAGGTAACCACGAATTCTTTTAAGATTTTAGTCAGTTTTTTACTCATAAATATTATTAAGTTTTGTTGTTAGTATTACTCTTGAAGTTGATTTAGGCCAAATGTTATATAAGTGTTGTATACTGTTAATTTGTGTAAGGTGTATATTATTTATTGTAAACACGTGGTATGATGTAAGAGAGGGCTTGACAGCCCTAATCTCTGCAGGCTGAATAAACCTTTAAATAAATAAAGAAACTGAAACTCTACCAAAGAGTCATCCACGCTGAAGCTTACATGCTTTGGAATATCTGATATTTGATGAAATATTTAGTGGAATAAATTCGAATTTCAGGAGAGAATGATAATGAATAAGATATTGAGACAACTCGAGGAAGGGAACAAATTCAAAGGCAATCTAATCAGCAGCTCTGCTGGTACTATGAAAAAATCACGGATGTGGGGATGTGTTCAGGAAGAGACACCTGGCATTTTATCTACATCTACATCCATACTCTGCAAATCACAAACATTGTGGGTGGCAGAGGGTGCTAAGCACCAATCCTAAACCCGCGCATTCCAATCCCGAATAGTGCGAGGAAAGAAGGAATACATAAAAGCATCAGTATGGCATCTTATTTCAATAATCTTATCCCTCCGGTCATTGCAACCTAAATAGGTTGGTGGAAGAAGTATTTCATTGCACTTGAAATTTAAATTTTTTCGCATATTCTCCAATAAATTCGAACACAAGCTACGTCATCTGTCTTCCAAACTATCCCAGCCCAATCTATGAATCAATTTTGTGACGCTTTCATAAGGGCTGTAACAACAAGTCACGAATCGAGCGGCTCTCCTCTGCACTCTCTCCACTGAGTCAATCAGAACCTTGCGATACATATCCCAAACTCCACAACAGTAATCCAGATGCGGATGCACTAGTGTTTTGTATGCTATCTCCTTTGTATGAGCATTACAATTCCTCAAAATACGACCTATGAATCGTAATTTAGAATTAGGCTTGCCTACGATGGAAGTTATGTGCATTTCCCATTTCATGTTGTTTTTTACTGTCACCCCCAGATACTTCACAGAATCAACCGTGTCAACAGCTGAATTGTTTATTTTGTACTCATGAACAAACTGATTCTTTTTGTTACTTATCCGCATTGCCTTACACTTTTTGCAATTAAGTGTAAGCTGCCATTTAAGGCACCAATCGAAAATAGCATCCAAATCGCGCTGAATTTCTAAGCAATCGTTGGAGCACCTTATTTCCCTATAGATAACTGCATCTTTGGCAAACAATCGCAACCAGCATTTGACGTTGTCATCTAGATCGTTTATAAATATTAAGAAAAGAAGTGGTCCTATTACACTTCCTTGAGGAATGCCTGAAGTAACATTTATCTTAGAAGAGGCTTCCCCGTCAACAACGACATACTGTGATCGACCAGTTAGAAAATCATGTATCCACTCACAAATCTGAGCTGAAATATGGTAAGCTGAATCTTCATTGAAAGTCGATTATGTGGCACAGAATCAATAGCTATCTGAAAATTCAAGAAAACTGCATCTACTTTGCAACCTGCGTCAGTAACTTTCACTACACCATGGAAAATGGGGCCAATTGTGTTTCACACGATCTGTTCTTCCGAAATCCGTGTTGACACGGTGTAAGTAACTCGTTCTCATCTAGAAACTTCATAATGTTTGAGCATATGACATGTTCCAGAATTCTGCTGCAGACAGATGTTAGAGATATGGGTCGATAATTCCTAGGATCTCTCCGATCTCCTCTCTTGAAAATGGGAATTACCTGGGCTATTTTCCAGCTAGAAGGTACTTTTTTCTCTTCTAAAGATTTACGGAATATACGTGACAGAAATGGTTCAATATCCTCCACATATTCAGAAAATACTCTTACCGGTATACCATCGGGACCCGGCACTTTACCCCACTTCAGTTGTTTTAATTGCTTTACAATACCTATGCTATCTATTTCTATCGGATCCATCTCTAATTCCACACAATGTGGTAAAGTGGGGATGTTTTCCATGTTTTCACACGTGAATGATTTTTTGAATTCGGTGTTAAATTTGTTAGCCTTGTCGCGGCTGTCTTCAACTTCCCATCCGTCTTTTATTAGAACTGGCTTATTGTTCCCAAAACAACTAACTTTTTTTACATACGACCAAAATTTCTTAGAGAGAGAATTGGCACAAAAGTCATTAAAGGCCTCACGCATCGCATTCTTAACATGTCCCCTTATCTCCTCTAACTTATCTAAATCAGTCCAATGCATCATCCTTTTTGATTGTGCATGTGTCTTCCTTTGCTTTTTGAGTAACCTTTCAACCTCCCGTGTGTACCACGGGAGATCATTCTCTTCCCTGATTGTCCGTTTCGGTATATGCAAGTTCATACCTTCCCCGACTATATGTAAGAATCGATGCCACCTCTCTTCAACGGTGCCTCCAGCTACTAAGAAAGTATGGTTATTATGTCTCAAATACACTCTAAAATACTCTTTTGAAGCCTTTTCAGATCTGTAAACGAGCCTCTCTTTTCTCTTTTTGCATGTGGTTGTTAGTTTTACTGTAGCAATTACAGCTTTGTGATCACTTATTCCTGCGGTGGTAGAAATATCTGTGAATAATTCAGGCCTATTTGTGACAAATATATCTAAAATATTTTCGTTACCGTTGAGGCATTGCGTTGGTTCAGTTACGAGCTGCTCAAGATTGTGATCTGAGAAGAGATCTAGAATGATTTTGCAAGCTGCTTTATCCCTGCCCCTAGTAACGTGAAGGTAATTAGTCCAGTCGATATCTGGAAAGTTAAAGTCACCACCTAGCATTATTGTATGGTCCGGAAATTGCTGTGCTATATTATTTCTTAAGGCCTCGGCAATATTACGCTTGCATCTGGTGGACGATAGAAGGAGCCTACTACAAGTTTTGTCCTAGCTATGTTGAGCTTGATCCATATGATTTTGCAGACAGTATGGACATCTATTTCGCTACATGGGAGGTACTTATTAACAGCTATAAATACACCACCTCCTTAGGAATGCAACCTATCCTTACGGAAAATGTTCATGTTACTATTAAAAATTTTGGCGGACCTTATATCCGGTTTTAACCAACTTTCTGTGCCTATTACGATATCAGCATCTGTACTATAAATAACGTTTTCGAGTTCAGGCTGTTTATTATAAACACTTCTGCAGTTAATTACTAGAACTTTTAATGTTCAGGATTCTTTTAAGCTACCCCTAACATGCGGTGCTGAATTTATCTTGGCAGTCCGCAACTGAAGTTCCTTCTCAGAGTCACCCTCCCTCAGCCTAAAAAAACCCCCAATGCACGCCACACGGCCCATGCCATCCGTGTAGCCGATTCCCGTGTGTAGTGCATGGACACATCTCCAGGATGCATCCTGCAAGATTGCCCATTCAGCTTAACACATAGTGGTGTATAAGAAAGACAAAATCTCTTTGGCTGACAGAAGTGAGAAAGGGTCTGAGGGAACTTGAGGGGGCAGAAAGAGACTTAACATAAATATATCTCAGCAGGATGCTTAAGCAAAAAGGTTCTGTGACAAACCACCAAAGAAGACATATGCCCTTTGGACAAAGCCAGATGATGCATAACAATTGGACAACCATCAAAGCTTTCCCCAAACACAACATATACAAGTTGTGATCCTTAGATAGCCTATGCAAATCAAGAACAGTAATTATGATATGAAGTCTTCACGGGTTCTCCGCCGTATGGAGTTGAAGAAACGCAACAACGAACTTTCGGCAGCCAGCTCTGCTGCCATCTTCAGATCTGATGTTATGTAAGGAGCACCAGAGCTGCACTGTTGGTTTTCTTCAACACCGTATGGCGGAGAACCTGCGAATACTTCATATCATCGATAGGCCATAAAAGCCTTCATTCTCACAACAGTAATGATGATCCACAGGGTCCTGATAAAAACTTATTCAATATTCACTCCTTGCAGTTGAAGAGGATTATTTAGTATGTCCTTCTGTTTAAAATTGTACTTGCCTTTTTGATTCCCGATCATGTGTATTTTAAATGGCCTGCAGATTCAGCATGAAATAAGTTATTTCAATGAATATTTATCTGCACAAATTATGAGGGATGAAATTCCTTAGTGTACACACAAATATTAAAAAACAAATATTCAACCATATCCATTAATAAAAATCCAATGTAAAAATTATTATTAATTTGGTTAGGCAACAATGATGCAACTAAGGAAAATGGAAGCGGCTTCTAGGCGATATAAATAAGAAAAGAAAGGGAAATTAACCCACCACATACCAAAGAGGACGGATGCGATGAGAGAACACAAATGCTGACTAACAACTGCACAATATTTCGGCATATGCCTTGCTCACAAATAGAAAAAACGGGCCATTAGGCTTGGAACGTGTGTGCACACCGAACGTTACCTAATGACTAACCGTGTTGTGGTGGGGGGGGGACTATCCGTTCCACGTTCCAAGCCTAATGGCCCGTTTTTTTCTATTTGTGAGCAAGGCATATGCCGAAATATTGTGCAGTTTGTTAGTCAGCATTTGTGTTCTCTCATCGCATCCGTCCTCTTTGGTATGTGGTGGGTTAATTTCCCTTTCTTTTCTTATTTATTAATTTGGTTAGAGAACATAAATAGGAAATGTTATTTTTTGCAATTTTGGTGTGGCTGAATTGAAAGAAAGTGCCATATTTAAAACAAGTTCAATTTTATTGTGTATGTATCGATAATGAGTATCCCCATAAAGGATTAAATTGTTTTGCATTCAGGGGGCCTGGCTTCAGCTGTACCTGGTGAGCTCAAAGGCTACTGGGCTGCTTTCAGTACCTATGGGAGTAAAAATGTGACATGGAAGGATCTTGTATCACCATCAATAAGAATATGTCAGGATGGATTTCAAGTCAGCAATTATCTTGCGAAAGTTCTTCAAAAAATGGAGGAAAAGATAAAAGCAAGTAAGACAATGAGGTAAGTTACAGTATAATAATGAAACAAATGTGCCCCCAATGTTTGAATAATAAAGGTACTGATCAACAAAGGCCAAGTATGGAACTGGTACCCCTGCAGAACCCCAGCTGTGAAATGGTGAATGCTGGCAGTTTTCTAATTCTGTATACACTGTATACACTTGAATGCCCCCTATAGGAAATGATGAAATGGTACAACTTCCAGGTAGTGGTAATATTGGCTCAGATGTCTGCTTCTAAGGATATGTCGAAAACCTGCCGCATCCCAGTTGTACTAGGATTGGCAGTGTGATAGAGGGATTCAGCATTACTAAAACATTGTTCAAGACTCATGGGGCTAAAAATGAATTTTTAACTGAAACACCTATGAATCTTATGTTGCCTGTGGTAAAGGCAGGCAGCATGTTATACAATTTTCACAAAACTCCATAAAGTCTGAGAGGAGGTTAATGACATATTAGTTTCATTAATGAAGTGCAAGAGAGTAACTAAAAGGGATGTATTTTAGATAATGCCTCTGTTCACATGAATATAAATCAAGATGATATTGAAAACTTTTTTCTATATTTCTAAAGGTATATGATGTTAGGATAGGACTGTTGATAAAATCTATAAAAATACTTTGGAATGTGGTGTTAACGTGGCGAAAAATTTATAGTAAACCAGTTTCAACGCTCTTCAAGCATGAGAAGTTTGAAAAATTTACAGTTTAGCAAACTGTACAAATAACTAAATTATAATAATTATTTGATAATCTGTAGGAATTAATGGATTGATAAACTAGGAAAGATTGGACAGTTTATGTGAAAGTTAAATGATAGAATGGAGAAGATTGCTACCTATCTTCCAACTTCCTACAATCCATCATTATTGAAAGAGATCAAAGCAGGTTTTATCAATCTTAATGTGCAATCAGAAGCACCCAGAAGTTTGGCATTCCCTTGTGTTTTGTGGGCAATTCACAGAAAAAAAGTGAGAAGGTGAAATCCAGTTTGAGTATATTCAAGCATATTATTTCGAAAGACACCAAGGGACTGCAGTGTATTATAGTGAACCTATTCATCAGACAAATTGCCAATTTTTCAACAAGTTTTTGCTCTCTATGTACCATGGAGAAGTTTGTGATTTAATTTAGGCATTTTTATACAATTTGTTAAATCTGAGTCATTTATCAGCCCCTTTCCTACCCTGCCAGTCAAGACTCTAATGATGAAAATTTGCCAATGGTTCACCGAGTGTGGTGGATGAGCAGTTACAATCTGGCCTTACATTCGGAAGGACGCTGGTTTGAGTCCCCATCCGGGCATCCAGATTTGGGTTTTTCATGATTTTCCAAAATCACTCCACGCAAATACCAGGATGCTTGCTTCAAAAGGCCATGGCTGAATTCCTTATCATTCCTTGCCTTGATTCTTTTCCACCTGTGACAATCTCAACATCAACGAGGTGTTAAGCCGTAAGTGGAAAAAAGGACCAGTGGATCTTGAATTGGCTTATTTGTGTTTGCGTAGATGGCACAATACAGTATTTACATGTAGTCTTTTCCATGAAAAGAGATAGTATTTCCTACATCCTCTGTTCCATCATCATGATAGGTAGGGAACGAGGAGAAAAAGGCAAAATTTGTAGAGGCTATGAAAGTTAGAGGAATCATCTTCGTCTTCTGACAGAGAGGATTTGGTCAGTAGATTTGGATAAATCTACACCCCCAGTTGTGACAGACAAAAACCATATGAAGCCAGATTACTTAAATTAGAGATACAATGCCGCAAGTGTCCCTTGGAACATTGATGACATAAAGAGTTGCTCAATGCAAGTGCACCTCTCAGCACGGTATAATCTAGTGGCAGTTTTAGGAGACATAGCACCATAAGGATACAGTCTGTATATGGAGGATGGTATAATAGATGACAGTGAAAAACTGAATGTCCCTGTTTGAAGCTCTGCCTATTCAGAGCTCACTCCTTTGATACACACTTGCGAGCAATAATGGTAAGTATGAAGCTCAGGCTGTCTCAACCAGGCAACTTACTTGATCACCTCTCCTACTACATTTTAAAACTTAGATGATGAATCCTACAATACATTATGATTGTTCCAAAGATCACACATGTCTCACGGAGCAAAAATAACTGTGCATATTGTATTCAAGTAAATGGACTAGTTTCATTGCTGCAGTTTGTAATATATCTATAACCTCGCTAAAACCATTCAGAAAGGACCCTATTCCATATAAATTAATACAAAAAATAATTTTTAATAGCATTCACTTTACAGTAAAGCCAATAAGGTTGTTTTTTCAGTTGTAATAGATTCTGTTTCTTTCCACTGGGAAAGTTTAATATGATGATAATTCTTCTATGTTATAAAAAATTTAGTTTAAACGATATTTCAATATTTTTTGTTGATATTATACCATGTGCTCAGATGAGGCAAAGTACAAAATTTAAAATTATTAGCTAATTCAAAGAGCTATGTTAGATTTTGATATTACAAGTTATTGTCAGCATCAGGAGGAGCACCCTGATTATAAATTTGAATAATTAAATAAATTTTAAATATGCTTTTTCATAATGTAAAGAAAATCAAAATTTGTATTAAAATGAAAAAAGTTTTAGAAAACAGAGAAAATCGCAAGGATTAAGAATATGTTATCAGTTTCAACAGAAAGTTTAAAGTTTCGAGGAGAAAAGTAGAATTTTTAAGTCTTGGGGTTCACAGCTAGGGTTGCCACCTGTATCCTGTTATCGGGGTATTGCACTTTATTTTGTGTAGGCATACTTTGTAATCTATGAAAGTAACGAAGTACATTAAAATACTTTTTTTACCTGACACACATTATCACCTCACTGGTTAATCTTTTATATACAAAAATAGTATCCAACCACATTCTTAACAAGCTGTCATTAAAAGTCTTTGGGATTTAATTTTAATTAGTTTAATTTAATTGCAATGGAGCATACGTTCTGGTGGCAATTTTCCTGCACACACACACACACACACACACACATTTCTCCCTTTCCTGCACCCGCCTACTTTTCCTCTCTACAAATTTTAAATTTAAATTCTTTCTATGTTTTGGTATATTATTCATCATTTCTCTTGGTAACTTATTCCAGTTCCTGACCTCCTTACCTACAAAAGAATATCTTCTCGCAACCTTGCTCCTGAAATTGAGTGCTAGCTTGTGGTCATGGTCATCTTTTCTCTTTAATTCTTACACAAACATCTTTCAACACCTTGTCACCAGTATACACCTTGTACACTCCATCATTCTCTTCACTCTCCTCCTGTCTTCAATGAATCCCATTCCAGATCTTTTAACATATTGTTTACTGCTTGTGTTGTGAATTAATTTCCAGAGACAAATCTGGCAGCCCTATATAACAGAAAAGTATCCTAGGCAAGCAGAAAAGCTTACAATGGTATTGCGTCGGTAATGAAAGCATGTTAGAAATGTGAACAAAATGTAAATAAACCAAGTTGGGATAATACAAGCCATAATAACTATGAAGAAGGCTTGATGACCATTGTGATAACAGGTCTTTATACATCCACATTAAAGCAATGGTTTGACTAAAGTTTTGTAACCCAATTCCTTTACATTACCTCATCACTCGTTCCAACAAGTGTAGGATTTTGAATCCTTTTTCAAATAACTGTCCAGTGTGTCCTGCCCAGTTGAGCTTCTTATCAAATGTTATGCTAAAATATCAACATTTAAAGTCTTCAACAAGCAGTTCTTTCCCCACTTTATCCGCACAAGGGCCTGGTATGTAACTGCCAGGTATGGGTTTGGCGAAGCCACAATTCCTGAGATGGAAACTTGTGAGCACCGCAAGTTTCCCTCACCATAAGCTCCTATCATTCTTCAACAACTGTAGGGCATGGTGGTGGAATGTTGTGTATCTAGTAGAATGGGTATCTTGGCTTCACTGCCTGGATCGTGAGGATGGTATATCTCTATATATGACGCATTTTTTTAAGTAAGTACCATTTTGTCACACCGTGGCTGCAGCTCTACGGTCGGCGTTCCGCGCATGCGCACTGAGTACCTGCATCTCTTGCCTACGCATGCTGACGCCATTACAGTTTAATTCTTCCTTGTTTACGTTGTTCACTGAGTGTTTAAGATGCCTCCGATAATCGTGAGTCCCGCCGACTGTGAAGTATGGGCTGTTATAAGATTTCTTTGTGCTAAAGGCCTAAAACCATTAGATATTCATCGTGAGATCTGTGCAGTTTATGGACAAAACATTATGAGTGATGGAATGGTGAGACAGTGGGTGAGAGCATTTAAAGATGGCTGCATAAATGTGCATGATGAACAACGGAGTGGGCGTCCTTCGGTCATTAATGAAAGTTTGGTGCAGAAAGTGGACAATAAGGTGAGAGAAAACAGACACTTTATGATTTCCTCCTTGTGTGATGACTTTCCTAATGTTTCTCGTAGTGTTTTGTATGGCATTGTGACTGAGCACTTGAATTACTGAAAATTGTGCTCATGTTGGGTACCGAAAATGTTAACGGATGTGCACAAAACCAAATGTTTAGGCAGTGCATTGACTTTCCTTAAGCAGTACCACAATGATGGAGATGATTTCTTAAGCCAAATTGCTACGGGCGATGAGACATGGGTGACCTACATCACACCTGAATCAAAGGAACAGTCCATGGAATGGCGGCATTCAGATTCACCCAAAAAAAGTGAAGTTGAAGCAAACGATTTCTGCCCAGAAAATCATGTGCACAGTTTTTTGGGACAGAAAAGGAGTGTTGCTTGTGGAATTTCTGCCTCGTAATGAGACAATCAATGCAGCAGTTTATTGTGAGACATTGAACAATCTGCGCTGTTCAATCCAGAACGAAAGGCGTGGCAAGTTGAGCAAGGGCATCGTTTTGCTGCATGACAATTCCCGTCCACATGTGGCTAATCAGACCAAAGAACTCATCACATCTTTTGATGGGAAACTCTAGATCATCCTCCGTACAGCCCTGATGTGGCTCCCAATGACTACCATCTGTTCCTGCACTTGAAGAAACACCTGGGCAGTCAGTTTCTTGAAGACTATAACGAAGTCAAAACAGTTGTGATGCAGTGGTTAACAAGTCAGGTGGCAGACTTCTATGAGGAGGGTTTTCAAAAATTGGTACCACGTTTTGACAAGTGCTTCAATATTGAAGGGAATTATGTAGAAAAGTAGAGTAAGGTACAGGCTTTCAAGTAAAAATAAAATTATTGAGATATATTTGCACGTCTTTATTTAATTTCAAAACTTTAATTACTTAAAAAACATACCTCATATATATAAAAATAACCCTCAACCTCAAGGTTAGTAATGTGCCGAGGAGGCGAATGGGTTGTGAAGCAAACCACTTGCTAGCAAAGAACCTCAGGGGCACCTGCAACATCCCTGTTGTGTTGGGCTTGGTGGCGTGATGCGGGGGTTCCACGTCACTCAACATCCATTCCTCTGAAGTTGTGGGGTAAAATGAAAAAATTCCATAAATCTAATTCTTCTGCTACCTGTGGCTTGGTCATACCACGGGGGAAATCTAATGCCCAAAGAGATGGTAAGCAAGCAAGGGTATATAACCCTGTTGACAAAGATGAGAATAACAGGAAGTAATAGTGCCTTCATCATAATGGCAAGAAAGGAGGGGGTCCTTTGAAAAATCTCTCGATTTTACATACAGAAAGGCTTGGAGGAAATTGCTGGATCTCTAAAAAGTGTGAAAAAGCTCAGGAATGGGATACTGTTTCCAGAAACATTTTCCTACAAGAAGGCTGTCCTACTTCTTAAGTCTCGTAAGTTCGGGGAGTTTACAGTCAAATGTGAACTCCATAAAAATCAAAACTCTAGCAAAGGTGTGAGCACCTGCAGAGATCTTATCAATATAGAAACTGAGGAACTCCTTAAGGAGTGGAGATCAGAGTATGTGGTTGAGATTCATCAGGTCACATGGAGTGTCAACAGCAATCTTGAGAAGACTACTAACTTCGTCCAGAAGTCTGATATTCCAACATTGCTGAAAGCCATTAAGGTTGCGTATTTAAATCTCAAAATTTGCCCATATTTACTGGATCCCATGCACTTTTTCAGGTTCAGGCATACAACAATGAACTGTAAATGCAACCCCTCCTGTGTGAAATGTGGAAAGGCAGCACATGAGCCAGGTACTGGTTGCACCCAGTGGCATACCAATCTGAAGTGGTACCTAGGAAAAGCATTTAAATTGCACCCTTTTGTAAATTGTTTAAATATAAAATAAACAGATACATTGAATAAAACAATCATAAATCTTAAAAAATACTTTTACTTTCTGTTTTAGAACAAAATTAACAAAACTGGTTAATAGTCTTAAACTTAAAATTGCACCTTCCTTGCATTCTGGGACGCAAATGGATTAATAACATTTCCAAAATGTTTCTTTGGTGTCTTATTGCTCAACTCTGATCAAAGCTAGCTCGCATAACTTTCTTGACTCATTGTAGCACTCAGATAAGAGAGTATTAATTTTAGCTTACTGAAAGATCGATTGCTACTTGCTATAGATATTGCAATCATAAGTGTAGAGATTATCATGGAGGTAGGAATAGAGGGGAGACCAGGTGTTGCTTAAACTGTGAAGCAGCCTGTCTCCGGAGCCGCCATCTTCGTGAGTTCAAAACATTGGTCCGTTTTCATTAGCTTACTGCTGTTAACATTTCATGTTCGGATATTTCAAGGTGTTTTATAGTGCCAAATTGTGTTGCCTATGGTTGCACAAACAGAACAAGTAAATAACAACCTGGAATAACATTCCATAGGTAAGTCACGTTGAAATTATTGTTGTTGAAGTATTTGTAGTGCGGCGTCTGCAAGACATGGTAGATGCCATTATAGATTTACAGTGCCTGTTAAAAAAGTTTATTCACAGCTCTCAATAGGACAACGGTGTTATCAAATATTTGCTGATGCAGAGAACCATTTTATCTTACTATTTTTCACGTGTGGATCAAGTTTACATAGCGATGAAGCGAATACATTATTCTCTGTGCTTTACTCCGGTTGTACCTAATTTATGTTGAAAGTGTTTGATGAAATTAATTGTGATAATTTGTGATATTTGATCTAGTAATCGTAATGCAGTCCATTTTGTTGTTATCTGAAATGTAATTCGCAATACGGTTAAAGTGTTTGGTTATATTTGCGTCGTTTAACTCTTTTGCGGCAACATTAAGTCAATATGTGATTAGGTTGAAATGCAGCCTGTAGCAGAATATTCTTTTTCTAGCATAAGGAACAAATTATTTATTTATTATTAGTAATTTATTGAGCACGTTGTTAGTGACACAAGCTTGCGACTTTTGATATATGGTAGCAAGATAATTGCACTGGCCAGTTCTATCATTACCTTGGCGCCATAATCTGATGATGAATACTTATGTAACTTAACGAAACTAATTGAAAGTAAAGAATACAATTTTTTGATATCTCACTTAGTTCTCTTTTCTTTTGGTCCAAGCCACATTTCGAACTAACCACTCATTTTCGAGACAGTATTTCTCGAGAACTAAGCGAAATATATATATATATATATATATAAGAATTCATCATCAGATTGTGTACCCATGGTAATGATAGACTCCCCTTGCACTGATGCTGCTCACGAATTTAAATAGGTCTATCGAATACTAGTGCAATATCTTCTGAATAAGCCGTGAATTCTTTTGAAGGTTTCAGTTGTTTTAAAGTCCTAACCATTCATCTAGGCTATTTTAATAATTTCATATAGGACTTGCTTCTGCTTGTAAATAGGTCTAGACCTATTTTTCTTGATTTTGTAATCTTTCTCATCAAAGATTTTGAAAGGATTAAAATTACTGAAATAGAATGTGGTAATATAATCTATTTGAACTGCTGTCCAATCTATCTGAAATAGCAATATTAAGCTTAGGGCTTGTTGTATTTTTTTGCGACTGTAGGGAGAAGAAAAGTTCTGTTTCGGCATACAAAATTCCTATCAAAAATTATTTAGCAGCTTGTTTTCCTTGAATTCTAATGTTTATAGGTTATATCAATTAGGGTATTTATAAATGTGACCCCATAAGACTTCATTTATAGTAATGCGATGATTAAAAACGAAGAAATTCTTCCGTTCCATATACATCCTTGTGTTTTTTGACCCTACCAATATGGCGACCTCCCCACCCCACCGCTCTCCACTCGGCGTCACGTCCTTGTATGGAGAAGGTCCCTTACGTGGCTCCTCTCTTTTCTTTGCTCCATGGAGATTATCAGTGAAATGCACAGATATTAAATTATTCTTTGCATTGTCTGTAATCTCGCTGGTCTATGTTGTCGTTGTACGTTGTATTGCGCATTGGCGTGCGAACGTGTAATAAAGAATTGCTGTTCGCAATAACGCGTCCTTTACAGTTTATTTTAGTACGCTTCTGTTCTACGCTATTAACTGCCGAAATATAAGTAATAATAACATTGGTTATGAGCCCAGTTACAGCGCAGAAGTGTTATAAACTGTGAAATTGATTGCGCAATCGTTAAGTTGTAGCGTCGATTCGAAAAATTGGCTAGGATTTTTAGCGTGAAGGTTACGACAGGCAAAAGTTGCGTGAATCAGTTCAAAATGTCTGATCACCGGTCTACAACTATAACCAAATTGAATGGTATAAATTACGCATCATGGAGTTACCAAATGAAAATGGTAATGATGGAAAGTGATTTATGGACAGTTGTTGATCCAGGTGAAGAAGAACCGTCTGCCGACGCAGATACAAATGTAAAACGTAATTACGCATCGAGACAAAATAAAGCTTATGCAAAGATCGCACTTTCTGTGTGCGACGAACAGCAGATGCATATTCAGCACTTAACGAATGCTAAGGAAGCATGGAACGAGCTGGAACGGTTGTATGCACCGCGTGACTGCAAATTTCGTATTGTGCAACTCAGGCGAAAATTGTATTCGTTGAAACTGAGTGATTATAATTCAATGGAATTATACTTGGGACAGATAAACAGAACTGTTGCAGATCTTGCTAGTGTTGGCAACGCCATAGAAGATGCAGATTTAGCTATGACGATTTTGTGCGGACTTTCCGAGGAATGGGATTCTGTTGTAACAGCTTTGTGTAACCTACCAGAAAGCGAGTTTACATGTGCTACAGTGAAAAGACGTCTTCTTGCCGAAGATTCAAGACGACAAGAAAACGATAGCACGAAACAGTCTGCATTACTCTTGAAGAAAGTAAACACGAAAATGATGGACGTCAAATCTAATTGCAAAGATGTCAAACCTAGCAGCGAAGATGGAAAACACTTTAAGAAAGGATTACGAAAAGGCAAAAATGGCAAAGGAAAGTGTTTTATCTGTAAGAAATCGGTCATTTTGCAAATGTATGTCCCAATAAATCAAGCAGCAAACGTTCATCTAGTGCATTGACAACGAATGTTTCATGTGGATCAGCTATATTAAATAGCGATGTTTGGGTCATAGACTCAGGTGCTACTCATCACATGTCTCCAGAGAAAAAGTATTTTTCTTGGATTAGTAAAAATGTGACTACTGAAAATGTTGTGACAGCAAGTGGCACAACAACACCTACAATTGGAAAAGGTACTGTAAATGCAAAGATTATAGGTAATAATTCTGCAAATAGTGATATACAGATTAAAAACACTCTTTTAGTGCCTGGCATTAGCCATGGAATTTTGTCAGTTAAACAGTTAACTGAAAATAACAAGAAAGTTGTTTTTAATAAAAATGGATGTTGCATTTACGATGACAGTAGGAATTTACTATTGAAAGCAGAGAATATGGGTCGCTTGTATGTGGTGAGAACAGAACCTAATGTAAAGAAGAGTGTAGTAAGCTCATTACACTATGAAAATGGAAAGTTAAAAACATTGGATTTGTGGCATCAAAGACTAATGCACGTTAGCAAGAATCAGATTATAAAAATGGTCAAAACACAGTCTGTAAATGGTTTATACTGTGAGTTGACAACTCCTACACCATGTAATGACTGTTTAGCAGGAAAAGCTACAAGGTTGCCATTCGTGACACATCCATCAAACAATTTGAAAAGTGATGGAATAATTTTGAATCTTGTTCATGCAGATCTCATGGGACCAATAGATGTGAAAAGCATTGGTGGCAACAGATATGTTCTTAGCATAGTGGATGATGTTAGCAGATATGCATTCATCAGACTTCTTAAAACAAAAGGAAGTGTACTGGCCGAGTTTAAAGCATGGAAGATCCAGGTTGAAAAACAAACTGGCAAATCTTTAAAGCGAGTTCGAACTGATAATGGACTTGAATTTTGTTCAAAGAATTGGGATATCTTCTGTGAGAGTAATGGCATTGTACATGAAAAGACAATGATTTACACACCACAGCAAAATGGAATCGCAGAGAGATTCAACAGAACTCTGATGGATTTAGTGAGAAGTGAAATCAGCAGTAGTAGGTTACCTAAGGCAGCTTGGGCAGAATTGATATATACTGCAGCATATATCAGGAACAGAGTCACAAACAGTCATAACGAAATTAAAACTCCATATGAATTATGGGTTCGCAGGAAGCCAAGTGTCGCTCACCTTCGGGCAATAGGATGTGAAGTGTTTGTGCATATTCCTAAACAGAAACGCCACTCAAAACTTTCAGCAAGGGCCAAGAAAGGAGTTTTGATTGGATATGCAATATATGGACGTGGTTATAGGATTTGGGTGCCAGATACTCAACAAGTTGTGGAGTCACGTGACTGTGTATTCAAAGAGATCACAAGTGATGAAGCAGAACACATTAGTAAACCCAAAGATTCTAGCTTCAAACAATTTGATAGAGAAGAAACTATCAGTTTTGACTGCAGTGATGGAACTGCAGGCAGTAATCCTGAAGAAAATGTGATGATCAATTCTGAAGAAGATCTGTCAAGTGAAGAAGAAGACTTCAAAGGATTTCCAGACACAGAAAGTGAAGAAGAAGAAATTTCAGACAAAGGTGAACAGAGTGAAGGACACTCAACTGTTCAAATTAAGAAGAGAGGACAACCAAAGCGAAATTCTACAAAACATAATGCAAACCTGCAAAAGCAACACAGTATGATTCTTCGAGAAAGGTGTTCTATAAAATCAAAGAAAGATGATAACATAGAACCACAATCTCATATGGTTCATACTAATAATATAGTGGAACCATCTTCATTCAACGAGGCTATCAATTCTGCTGAAGCAGCGCAATGGTTTGGAGCAATGAATGAAGAGATAGAATCATTGAAGAAGCACAACACCTGGTCATTGATTGTAAAACCTCCAAATGCAAATGTCATTAAATGCAAATGGGTGTTTAAACGGAAGACAGTAGGTGAAACAGAACGTTTCAAAGCACGCTTGGTTGCAAAGGGTTTCTCTCAAAAGAAGGGAGTGCATTATGAAGAAGTGTATGCGCCTGTATCAGGCTTCGATACTCTAAGGTTACTTGTTGCTATTGGTGTTGAGAAAAAGTGGTTCATGGACCAGTATGATGTTAAATCTGCTTATCTTCACAGTGATTTAAAGGAAACTTTGTATATGGAACAACCTGAAGGGTTTATACAAAGAGGTAAAGAAAAACTGGTTTGTAAGTTGAACAAATCGATATATGGTTTGAAACAAAGTGGAAGGTGCTGGAATGAACATCTCAACAAAACATTAGAAAGTCTTGGATTCGTTCGTAATAAAGTAGATCCGTGTGTATATCAGTTGAAGAAAGGAAATGGAAAGGCCATATTAGCTGTTTACGTGGACGATCTACTTGTATTAACAGAAAATGAATCAATGAGAAGTAGTGTTAAAGAACTTCTGGAGAGATGCTTTGATATTAAGTACCTAGGAACGATTTCGCATCTACTGGGAGTAAAATTCAATAAGAAAGAGAATGGTAGCATCACCCTTTCACAAGAAGGATATGTCAACAAACTGTTGAATGAATTTGGACTGCAAGACGCCAAAGGAATTAAAACTCCAATGGAGCAGAGGCCAGAGTTTCTCGACGAGTGTAATGAAGATGACCTCAAGAACCTTCCTTACAGAGAACTCATTGGTGGTCTATTATATTTATCGCAGAGAACTAGACCCGATATTGCCTTTTCAGTAGGCAAGTTGGCTCAGTATTGTTCACAATTCAACAAGTGTCATTGGAATGCAGCTAAAAGAGTACTTAGGTATTTAAAAGAGACACAAGACTATGGGATTACATATCACCCAACTAATGAAAGTCTTGTAGCGTATGCTGATGCAGATTGGTCTAGTTGTACAAAAACTCGCAAGAGCATAAGTGGATATGTGCTTATACTTGCAGGTGCTCCAATCATCTGGAAAAGTTCAAAACAAACTGTGATTGCACTTAGCACAATGGAGGCAGAATATGTGGCCTTGGCAGCTTGTGCAAGAGAAGTGTTTTGGGTAAAAGAACTATTAAAGTCCTTGGATTTCCAACAAATAAGTGACAGTGCAACCACGATATGGTGTGATAGTCAAGCAGCTATTGCACATGCTAGAAATTATGTTGACAAGTCCAGAACAAAGCACATTGCAATCAGGCATCACTTTGTAAGAGAAAAGGTGATGGATGGGACAGTGGAACTTCGATATGTTCCAAGTGAACAAAATGTTGCGGACATCTTCACGAAGGCGCTGTGTAACAGACTACACGAGTCACATCGCAGTCATCTGGTGGAGCAGGTCCAGGTGGCATAATCTCCGAAGTGCGGAATGATCATCCACAAGTCAATGATCTTCCGAGGGGGGGATTGTAGAGATTATCAGTGAAATGCACAGATATTAAATTATTCTTTGCATTGTCTGTAATCTCGCTGGTCTATGTTGTCGTTGTACGTTGTATTGCGCATTGGCGTGCGAACGTGTAATAAAGAATTGCTGTTAGCAATAACACGTCCTTTACAGTTTATTTTAGTACGCTTCTGTTCTACGCTATTAACTGCCGAAATATAAGTAATAATAACAATAAGCATAATCTGAATTAAAATGCGCAGATTCCAAAAGACTCACTCATCTCTGTACTGAAAAATGAAATCAAGAAGCTCTTCAGATTTTTTTATGTTTAAGTTTTTCTTGTGAACACTAGCATTCGAACATTCAATATTCCATCATATAACTGTTCTCTGTTAGCATCACAGCTATAGTTATAGAAATCTCAAAATTCTTTAGACTTCTTTTTTAAATGGTCGCAATCATCACTACCATAACACAGTTTTTTGATATCTGGTAGAAATCCAATTCAGTTTCATGCAGACATTTCACACACAATTTGATCTAGCAATCCCTTCATAACTCATTCTAATTCTTCCTTAGCAGTCAACCCAGCATCCTCCACATTCTATCCAACCATACGCTTTTCTGTCCTTGACATCTTTCAATCACTACATCTCATTCCTAGCAAAGATTGAAACCTTTCTCGAGTGCATCATTAATCAACGTCTCTCTTTCATTAGCAAAATGGTATGGCAAGGCTTTTATATTAAAGGCAGCATCATGAAAATTCATGTTAAGATCCTGGAGTCACATTTTAGCACAGCAAGAGAAGTGAATACATTATTCCAATATCCTACCAAAATCCGAAAACTGTAGGATAACATGCGATTATTTACCATAGAAGTCTTGCCTCTTTTCTTGTTTCACTAATTTGATTGACATCGTCTGTCATCTCTTGGAATACTTTCAGCATATCTTCAAGATATTTGTTAAATGGCTTTACTCTTTCAACTCTAGAGGTCCATCTTGTTCCATACTCTGACTTTACAACCACAGGCACGAGGTTCCTGAGTTTTTCTAGCGTAGACTGGAACGAGAAAAGAATACATAAATAGTTTTAAAAAATGTGATCATTATAGTATCCTGCTTGGCTGCACTTACATCAACAAAATTGAGTAAATATTTATCGCAGTTCACAAATATCGCCAGATTATTATTTCGTTTATTCTTTTGTGAACACCAATTCAGTGCCCAGCCATCACAGCAGTGCTGTCATAACATTTTCAACAACAAGAGCCATGCCGTCTTTCTATAACATCTTAAGGATTTCATATACTAAGTTTCCAGCATCCTTTTTACTCATCTGAATGAAACTGAGAAAAGACTCCCTACCGCGGGCTGATTTCCTCTCAAAATCAACTTCTAGATATCTCAATGCTTATGACATCTGCTCATAATGTGCATAGTCAGGAGTAGAGTCAGACATGAGGCCATAGTATTTTGATTTGTGAATGTTTCATAATAAACTTTTGCGAACAGTAATCACTATCAGATGAATGAACTCATTTTGAACACGAGGTGAAAAGTAAAATTTAGTTCCTGGATAATTTTTAACTTGAGTGAGATGCTTATTTATGACAAGTCCAAGTATGGTCAGAATCTTTGTTAATCCAACTGAATTACCATCTTTGCCGGTTTCGGATCTATCATATGGATTAAGTGACTCTCTGTGACCACATAATGCAAGATTTTGATTGGAAAGAAATTTGATGCATTGAAGGATTCTCTGTAATATATTACACAACTTTTATTTTTCTGCCCCAATTTAGATCTGAAGTTCAGCGTCAATAATCCCTCTATTTGCTACAAAATTTCTGTCCATGCCTTTTCATTGGGTGAAGAATTCACAATGAATCTTTGCATTTTGATGGGCAGTGAGCTATTCTGGTGCCTTCCAATGGACAAATTCATCTTTGTGTTCTAATGATGGTAGATTATCTAATTGTAAAAAGATAAGACAACTGATGCAAAAAGCAGCCATCGCAATTTCCTAGTGTCTTCTTCTTCTGGTTGTTTATGGGTGGTAAAGGACCCTCAGTATTTTGAAAATATTTTGAACCCATTTTAATTATTTGTTAACAAACCATCTGTCAGAACTGATTTCTCAGTTATAAAAGTGTAGAAGTCCAATTTAATCCTTTTTTTATTATTATTATTTTTAAACTTCTGGTATGACATTAATTTGGTTTTCCGCATCATCCACCATATCACCCCACCAGCTTTTTCTCCTACTACATTAATAATGTTTTCTTCAGTAACCTTAGAACTGGCAGCCTTGTTGCTCTTAATCTGATTACACTCAGAGTTATCTAAACTTCGTTTTGCTTTTTTTAATTAGTTTACTTGTTGTTGATTTTGAGGTCATTAGAGACAGGATGCGACTGGGGACAAGGAATGGGAAGTAATTCAGACATGGCCTTTTGATGGAAGCATCCTGGCATTCGCGTGTAGCGATTTGAGGAAACCATGGAAACCCAAATCTGGATGCCTGTAAGGGGATTCGAACCGGTGTCCTCCTGAATGGGAGGCCAGAGCATTAAATGTTCATCCATCACACTCGGTGTCTAGTGCTAACTTAGTGTTGGATACCTTGTATTTTATTTTACTTGTTGATGTAGGCAATTCCTGAGAACATGTCGAACTTACAGTAGCAGATCTCTTGAAGTACTTATTAGATTTTTGTGCTACTTCCTCCTTCAATTTTTGTTTTTTCTGTCCCTTTTCTTTGAAAACAATTATTTCATATAGAGTTGGTGTTATCGTGAAGTGAGTGATAATTATAGGTTGTTTTTTAAATAAAAAAGAAGGGGTTGCATTGTGTTCCACTCCTTGCATAAAGCTGTAAGGGATGTATGTATTGTATTTTTCTTTTTTTCTTTTTTCTGTTTGCTTTATTAGCAATTGCCCAGAGTTATCAACAACTTTTTTTTCAGTTAATACTTTCTATCTCCAACTACTGAACTACTAGGATTCCACATCAGGTTTCGAAGCATTTCCAAATCCAATTTCATAACACTGAATTGTCACCAGACTCATACAAGATTCCAAATTTTGAACCTAATACAATATTTAGCAGTGGGTGAAAATTGAGTTGCCAGATTTGTCTCAAAGCTAGTTTCATCGTTACCTAGCTTGACTTGAATATAACTATGTTTTTACATATGATTCAAGTTAATAAAAGCATCTTAAAATACTAAACAACCACACCCAAAGTCTCAATGTGCCCCTGCATAGGTACCTACATTGGTCGGTAAGCCACATAAAATGTGTTTTAGTGTACCTACTAATTATGTTTATTTTTTTAACTATGGCTTTACACCTCATTGATGTCAAGGTCATTAGAGGTGGGATGAGACTGGGGACAAGGAATGGAAAGGAATTTGGCCATGGCCTTTTAAAGGAAGCATCCCAGCATTCGTCTGGAGTGATTTGGGAAAACCATGGAAAACCCAAATATGGACACCCAGATGGGGATTCATCCTGAATGCAAGGCCAGAGCATTAGTCACTCACCTACCATGCTTGGTAATTATGTTTAGGTTTTCGAATGTTATGTACTTATGTTATCAACTGTTACAGTATTCAAAAGAATTACAGAGTAAATAAAAAAAGTTTGAGATCATGTCACTCATGAATGTTTATGTCACGCAAGTTATAGAAAATAGACTTCCAGTAAGTTAGTGTATGTTGGTAGTTACTGTATAAATGTCAAATATTTATGTTCAAAGCACTGTTGTTGACGGTGACTTACTTATTATATTGAGTAGCTTGTCGATCACTTGTGACACATGCAATGCAAATAATTTCACAACTGCCCCACGCCGATCATATCAGCAGTTAACCAATGGCAAAAAGTATGGCTTGTCTTATATTCTTACAACAATACTTGGTAGCGTAGGTGCAGGGCAGAGCCCAATACTATTGGGCCATTCAAGGATATCTCAACAGAGCAAGCAAAATTCCTTTCGATCGTGCTCCGATTACTGAAAACTTATTTGATTCAGTGTTTATTTATTTCCTCTCGCTCATTCATGAAAGCTCACAAACCAAGTGAGGGAATATTTGAATATGAATTATGTTCTTGATTTATTTTGATTTTTAAGTTTAATAATTTGCCAGTTTTATGCCCTCCTTTCAATGGCGCTCAGGACACATACCCTACCTGCTCCCTCTATGTACACCACTGGTTACATCCTCTCACAGGTGTGTATAAACTGCTCTGGGTCACATTCAGCCTGGAGTAGTGAGTGTCAAGTGCATCTGGGGGGGGGGGGGGGGGAGATACAGGAGTTGAAAACGAAAGAGCGAATATTGTACGATGAAGTCAAGAAACAATATAAAGCTTTGGCACCACCTGTCTTTGCTACCAGCTTCGTGAAGACATTATGAGCTTCCATCATGAAAGAAAGTGTTGTTACGCAGACGTCTGTTGTGGACATGGGCACAAGCCCAGTGTCCTCATGTCAGTCAGTGTAAATGTGGTGCCAAACCATCAAGGTCTTAACACCAAGGACCATGGACATCGGTAGCAACATGTCTGCAACCATCACCGCCAAGACAGCAGGTTCAGCAATTTCACCAGCAGAAGCACAGCCATCTGCTACAGTAGCTACTGCCATTGGTCTATCTGCTACAGCAACAGCAGCACCTGCAGCAGAAGGATAACTATTAATGCAATCAGCTAGTAGTGAATGGAAAACTGCAGAAAGTATGCTGGTGAAGTCCTTTTCTCCTCCCAAATCCCCAACTGGCAGGGAAAAGAAAGAGAAAAGGCCTCGGCAGATGAAGAATCCGCAAGTTCCCAAGGCCTTTACAGTATCCAAAGTGTCGCCGGATCCTGAAGTCACTGAATGTGGCGGGCTCGGATGTGACCACATCTCCCCCCTGCCATATGTCTCGCCTCCCACACGACTAAGACTAAAGTCGAAATATTGTGCAATTCGTTTGTTTTTGTGTTTTTACGTGTTTCGCCCTCCTGCCTTCATCTGTGGTAAGTGACGGGTAACTGTTTATTTTCCCTATCCTATCTTATTTTCAGAGACACATTTTAGACTGACACACCAACCAGTGCTAAGAGGATACGACCTGTACAGGAAAGATGATACTGAGGGTGATCAAGCAAAGGGGAAGCCTGTGTTTGCCCTAAACACGGTCCTTTTTGAACCTGTTGCTCTCACCTCCTCCTTACAAGCAGTAGTGGCGAAAATACATGATCCAATGCAACTGACCGTATGATCTATATATCTGCCACTGAGTACGTCTGTCAACTATAATGACCTGGCTGGCATCGTACAACTCACTTGGGCCTTTCTCCTTTTAAGAGATTTTAATGCCCATTGTGTTTTGTGGGGCTTGAACACAGATCATCCCAGAGGCCGAGTGGTTGGTAGTAAGATAGAGGAGGAGGAAATTAGTTTCCTGAACACAGGACAAATAACTCATTTCACCACTGCTTCCAGTTCATCCTCTGCCATTGGCCTTTCATTGTGCTCTCTTTCAATTGTGGATTCCATGCTTTGGGAGGTGGATTGTGACCTCCATGGAAGCGACCACTTCCATGTATGGTTGCACTTAGCAGTTGAATATGGATGAGGGAACACGCGACACAAATGGAACATCAGTTATACAGATTGGCAGCTCTTCCACCATTCTGTGAATCATTTCACAGAAGCGATCTACCAGGCAGCTGATTTCTCCATGCCAAAAAGCTCCAGAATGCTGCGAAGGATGCCCGTCCGCTGGTGGAACAGTGAATATTGTTCCACTATACAGGGTCACAGACGGGCGTGGCGTCAATATAGGCTGCACCCAACATCCAACAACCTGGTAGCATTCCATATTGCAAGAGCTAAGGCACGTTGTGTGATTAAGGAAAGCAAGAAAAGGTCATGGCAGGAACACAATTAACCATTCAACTACTTCATCAAAAGTATGGGAATCTGTCCAACATATATCTGGAAGTTACTCCTGCCCAACAGTATCTAGATTACTGGATCAGGGATGCGTAGTTACCGATGAACAAAGCATAACACAGCTGATGGCAGAGAAATTTGCTGCCATCGCCTTGTCCACCAATTTGGATCTTCAGGTCCAGCAAGAGAGAATCGCTGGCAAAAGGCAAATGCTAGCTTTGATTCGTCGAATACCCAGGCGCACAACAGCCCATTTATTTATGGGCAGCTGGAGACTGCTTTAAACAACGCCAAAGATACTGCTCCAGGGCCTAACCTGATCCAATACCAGATGCTGAGGCATCTTAGAAATGATGCTAAAGAGTACCTTCTGGATATTTTTAACTGTATATGGGCCAATGGATACTTAGCTGACTCATGGCAATAAGCAACGTTTATTCTGCTTTTAAAACCTGTGAAGGACAAGATGTCGCCAGGTAGTTATCGTAGTATTGCTCTGACAAGCTGCGTGGGCATGACACTGGAGTAAATGGTTAACCACCACCTCCTCTAGTTTCTTGAGTCCCGAAACCTTCTGAGCTGCTTTCAGGGTGGATTCAGGAAATTCTGTTCCACCTTGGACAACCTGATCCTGCAGGAAGTAGTGATACAGAATGCCTTTATCTGCAACTAACACCTTTTTGTTGTATCTTTAATATTAAAAAGGCAAATGAAACTACCTGACAGCATGTAATTCTAAAGCAATTACATGAATGGAGATTTAGGGGAAATCTGCCCCATTTTTAAAAAATTGGTTTGTTAGGACGTTGCTGCCAATACTGACTTGGTGGTGAAGTGTCAGAACTTTTTATTCTGGAAAACAGTGTTCCTCAAGGGTCAGTTTTAAGTGTGACCCTTTTCGCTATTGCTATTAACAGCATTTCAAGTGTTATAAGGAGTCACATCTGGTACTCCTTATATTTTGAAGGCTTTTTAATTCGTTGTACATCTTCCAACGCAAGAGGTGTTGAATGGCAGCTGCAACTCATGCCAAACAAGCTGGATGAATGCTCAGTACACTCCGGCTTTTGTTTCCCAGCCGAGAAAACTCAGTGTGTACTTTTTACTCATAGTAGAAGGTTTTTACCAGAGCCTCACCTCACCTTG
The DNA here is from genome assembly GCA_031002005.1 of Vandiemenella viatica. NCBI lineage: Eukaryota > Metazoa > Arthropoda > Insecta > Orthoptera > Morabidae > Vandiemenella > Vandiemenella viatica. The sequence continues at coordinate 258,105,277 of JARYHS010013630.1, read as the reverse complement.
AGGAACACCATTTTAAATTTTACTGAAACTGTTTGGTTTCAGGGGCTTATTTTAGACAGGAGGCTAACTTGGCTGCCGCACCTTAAAGATGTGAAAGCCAGAGCCTCAAAAGCCTTAAATGTTTAGGTCATGGGATGCTGACTGCTCCTGCATGCTACAATTTTAGAGTCTTTGTATGGTCATGATTGAATTACAGATGCATAGTATATGGTTCAGCATTGGAAAGTTATCTGCAGACTTGGGATAGTGTCCACCATTTAGGAATTTATCTCACCATGGGTGCCTACTCCATCAGCCCTATTTGTGCCGAGTCCGGCGAGCCGCATCTTTACATCCGTTGGCATCTCTTCATGGTGCGATACTATATGCTTATTGTCACAATTCCTGGCAGTCCCGTGTTTGCCATAGTAATCAACCCAAATTTCAAACAGTTCTATGCCAATCACCATAGAGCAACTGTTCAGTTACTGTACAAAGGCTGTTTTAGAAGAATATGGGTTTGAGCTGCCCTCTTTTTATCGCCAGGCTTGGAGTAAATCTCCCCCCTGGCTTATAAAGAGGCCCAGAACAATTTTAGAATTGTCTCGTTTTTTTTTATTAATGTTTTAAATATATTTTAAATTAGCACCAGACCTATACCACAGTATACATGGATGGGTCTAAGCAGGCTAATGGAGTTGGTTGCCTGTAGTGTTCCCTCGAGTGACTTACAAATGCAGTAGAACTCCAATTATCCGAATTGCTGATTATTCGAATCACTTTTTAAATTAAGATAGAAACATACTGCGAAAAACGTCCCCTCTTTTATAAAAACCAACCCAAATGTTGGATGACTGCAGCATTGTTTACAGATTGGTGTGGCGAAATTTTCATCCCTGAAGTGAAAAAGCACCAAAAATCTCATGGAAAAGAAGGAAGTAAAGTGCTTTTGATTGTTGATAATGCACCAACTCATACCACCGAAGAAGTTTTGGAAAGAGGGAATGGCCAGTTTAAAACCACCTTTTTACTTTTTACCGCCAAACATCACAAGCTTATTGCAACAAATGGACCAGTCTGTAATCAAAGTCATGAAATGCCATTACAGAAGGCAATTTTATTGAAACTTTTGGTGGATAGTAAAGACAAAAAAGATGTGTTGGCTTAAAAAAAAAAAAAAACCTTTTTGAAAGATTGCGCTTCTATGTTGGAGGAAGCTTGGAGCTTGGTTAAGGCAGTTGCATTAAGACGTGCGTAGAACAAGTTGAAAGGCATACCAACTGAAGAAGAGAAGAGAAGGAAAAGAGGAAAAAGAAGTTCAAGAAAAAGAAAGGGAAGAGACAGGAGAAGTTGTGGATGATGTGATAATTGAAAAATTCAGAAACATTCTTTGAAAATTCCTGGATGCTCAGAAGTTAGTGCTGATGATATAGATTTGTCAGACCATGGGAATCAAATTCTAAATGATGATGTACTTTTTGAAAGTGTGCGAGAAGAAAATGTTGAGGAAGAAGTTGACCTTAATATCATAGTTGATGTGAATGGAGTGTCAGTCCAAGTGTGACCACATGCAACTTCTCACAATTTGCACAGGTTGCCCGAAAATGGATGAGTACAGTCAAATAGCTTACTTTGATCGAGATGTTAAGCAAGCAGTGACTCATTTACAGTACATAATGTACAGTACGCTTAGCATGTAAAAGAATTGCCTTGTCATTTAATTAATTAAAAGCTGTTTTTCTCCCATTTTCAGTATACATCCAATAATTAATTAAAACAGACCCTTTTTCGGGAAAAATCCAGCTATCCGAATGGGGTCCTGTCCCAATTGATTCATATAACTGGAGTTCTACTGTCAAGCTGGATAGCAGATGCAGTGTTAAAATTGCAAAGTGTTACACCCTGTTAAAGTCTCTCCAGGATATGAATGTACCGCTGTATGATAATAACATCATAAAGCTTGGCACATTGTTCATTTTTGTTGGCCTCTCAATCAAAATAGCACTGTTTCCATTGAGTAGATGGCTAGTTAATTCGTATAGTGAGGCGCCAAGTTTTATTAGTATATCAGTTGCGATGTGGAGTACATCATATGTTGTGATTCCCTCAGCTGTATTCAGGCATTAGTAAACATGTACCCATTAGACTGTTTAGTACAGGCCATACAGGACACCCTCCTTTCCCCCCAGTCTTATGGAAATGAGGTTTTATTCTGTTGGGTACTGGGTCATGTGGGAATCAGGGGGAACGAGGCAGCTGATGTAGCTGCCAAGTTAGCCTGCAACAAGGTCAGAAATAACTTTGATCCAGTCCCAAACTCAGACCTTGCCTTAGCAGCAAAAAGAACTGTTTTTTGATGTTTGGCAGAGGCTTGTGCTGGAGGTAGAGCATAATAAGCTCCAGCTGGTCATACTGACCGTTCATCCTTGGAGCTGTTCCTTCCAGCGGGCAGGAGGGATGAGATTCTCCTTACTCACCTCCACATAGAGCACTATCTTCTGACACATAGTTTGCTTCTCCACCAGGAGAACCCACTGGAATGTGATTCTTGTGGCGTACCTATGACGGTGCACCACATTTTAATTGATTGTGCATTATTTTTAAACTTAAAGGCAAACCTAGTACTTGCCATTGATCTGTCCCTTATTTTATATGATGATAATGACAATGTGGTTAAGATTTTAAAATTTTGTAGCTTGGCCGGTCTTCTCCCAAAAATTTTGGGCAAATTCGGCCTAGGTCCTAATATGTATTGGTGGTCTGTTTTATAGTCTAGGATTTCATACTACCTTTTTTTAAGTTTCACAGTTTATTTCTGGTTGGCTGCTTTACAGCCAAACATTTATTTGTTGTTTTAATGTTCATTTGAGCTGGTTGGCCCTTTTACAGCCAACCAGTCAGTATTTGTAAGTTTGTTTATTTATGGCCAGTTTACAGCCATTGTTTTAGTATTTTTTATTTTTTCTGTCTGTATGGCTGACCTTTTTATGGTTGGCCATGCAGACAAGTCAGTATTTTAGTATTTTACTCTACTGTCTGATTGGCCGACCCCTTTACAATTGTCCATCCGTGTGGTAGTTGAGTTACATTTTAAGCCAAATTGTCATTCCATGTTTTAGTCAGGGCACTAACATCCCAGTTGTTGATGCGCCACAAGTGCCAAAACAAAAACCACTCTATCTTATATACTTCACTCTACGGCTTTTGGATTGGAAGAGTCTCACGTTTCTGAATGCAATCACACTAAAACGTTAAACATCACTCACTTGACAATTGCAATAGGTGTATTGCTTGAGGTTACTTCTGATTCACTCAATATTTTTTGTTAATAAATAGTGAGATAATTATGTAATTTAATTTAAATGTAGACCTTACAAAAATTATATAACTATCCGGCGGCATGCCCGAGAGATTTTCAAGCATCAGATTCACCAGGAAAACCAATGATTACACATTATATAAAAGGCACTTCTTTGTGGTGGCTTACGAAGTTTTGTTATAAAAAATATTGTATACAATTCAAAATTAAATAATAATCATAAGGATTTTAATATTTAAACTACACAAACCATCATCAAAATCAGTGTTTTAAAGTTTGTTGGAAAAAAAGATTAGGCACATTTATAACAAGACACAACTTTAAATATTTAAAATATCAATGTGTATACTTTGTTTTTAATCAGATACAAAATTTCTTATTCAAGTTTCTTCCTTTTTTTCTTCATTTTAACATACCTGAATTTTTAATATTACTAATCTTATATAAATATAAAAATAGACAAGTTTTTTCCTATATTTCACTTTTCAGCGACCACTACCTAGCACAGATCACTGATGTTTGTGGGTGGAAGTAGCATGGAGTTTCCTGTCATGCACAACGTTGGCCGAATGCCGATAGCTGTGGGGATGTGGGAGATATAATGATTAAAGTTGGTCAGTGCAGGGCGTTTTCATATTTCGACCAAAAATTCGAATCTTGCGTATACTTCTCTTCCTGCCACAACTACATAACATAGACCTTTGCTGTTTGTGTGTGGTAGTAGAATCGTCTTTCCTGTCGTGCACTATGGTTGTTAGATGTCGGTAGCTATGGGGGTGTGGGAGATATGGGGGTTGAAAGTGGTCAACCTGTGTCAATTTCATACTTCTGCCAAAGACAAAAGTGTCATGGTGTATCACTTTTCAGCGAAAACTATAGATCACAGATAACTGGCGTTTGTGTGTAGTAGTAGCACAGAGTCACCTTTCGATCACAACAGTGGCCGAATTTCAGAAACTGTGGTACTGTGGTAGATATGGTGGTTGTAAGTGACCGACCAAGGATATTTTCGTATTTTGACTGTCTCCGCATATTTCACTTTTCTGCCACAACTACATAGCATAGAGCATTGGTGTTTGTGTTTGGTAGTAGAATCGTATCTCAGGTAGTGCACTATGGTTGTTAGATGTCTGTAGCAATGGGGGTGTGGGAGAAATGGGGGTTGAAAGTGGTCGACCTTTGGCAATTTCATACTTCTGGAAAGGACAAAAATATCATGGTGTATCACTATTCAGCGAAAACTATAGATCACAGATAACTGGCGTTTGTGTGTAGTAGTAGCACAGAGTCACCTTTCGATCACAACAGTGGCTGAATTTCAGAAACTGTGGTACTGTGGTAGATATGGTGATTGTAAGTGGCCGACCAAGGATATTTTCGTATTTCGACTGTCTCCACATATGTCACTTTTCTCCAACAACTACATAGCATAGAGCATTGGTGTTTGTGTTTGGTAGTAGAATCGTATGTCATGTAGTGCACTATGGTTGTTAGATGTCGGTAGCTATGGGGGTGTGTGAGAAACGGGGGTTGAAAGTGGTCGACCTGTGTCAATTTCATACTTCTGCCAATGACAAAAGTGTCATGGTGTATCACTTTTCAGTGAAAACTATAGATCACAGATCTCTGGCGTTTGTGTGTGGTAGTAACACAGAGTCACCTTTCGATCACAACAGTGGCCGAATTTCAGAAACTGTGGTACTGTGGTAGATATGGTGGTTGTAAGTGGCCGACCAAGGATATTTTCGTATTTTGACTGTCTCCGCATATGTCACTTTTCTGCCACAACTACATAGCATAGAGCATTGGTGTTTGTTTTTGGTAGTAGAATCGTATCTCATGTAGTGCACTATGGTTGTTAGATGTCGGTAGCTATGGGGGTGTGGGAGAAATGGGGGTTAAAAGTGGTCGACCTTTGGCAATTTCATACTTCTGGAAAGGACAAAAATATCATGGTGTATCACTTTTCAGCGAAAACTACAGATCACAGATAACTGGCGTTTGTTTGTGGTAGTAGCACAGAGTCACCTTTCGATCAGAACAGTGGCCGAATTTCAGAAACTGTGGTACTATGGTAGATATGGTGGTTGTAAGTGGCCGACGAAGGATATTTTCGTATTTCGACTGTCTCCACATATGTCACTTTTCTCCAACAACTACATAGCATAGAGCATTGGTGTTTGTGTTTGGTAGTAGAATCGTATCTCATGTAGTGCACTATGTTTGTTAGATGTCGGTAGCTATGGGGGTGTGTGAGAAACGGGGGTTGAAAGTGGTCGACCTGTGTCAATTTCATACTTCTGCCAAAGACAAAAGTGTCATGGTGTATCACTTTTCAGTGAAAACTATGGATCACAGATCTCGGGCGTTTGTGTGTGGTAGTAACACAGAGTCACCTTTCGATCACAACAGCGGCCGAAATTCGGTAACTGTGGGAGTGTGTGAGATATGGTGTTTGAAATTGGTCGATCATGAATATATTCGTATTTCATCCAATGACTTGTGTGTATCCGTAAATTTTACTTTGCTGCCGGAACTACATAGCGCAGAAGACTGGTATTTGTGTGTGGTAATAGTATCGAGTCTCCCATCATGCACTATGGTGGTTAGATGTCTATAGCTGTCAATATGAATTCTTTACAATCACGAATGAAGTCGTGGGTACCAGCTAGTTCCATAATAAAAATCTTCTATCTTTGTAAAGTTTTTACTCTCTATAACCCAACATATCTTAAACCAACAGAAGTTTTTTTTTCTCCAATATCTACAGCAACTTTATTCAATATTAAATCTTCAGCTTTATGAATTGTGATTGCAGAAGCTAATTGTAATGGAAATTGTTTTCTTAAACAAGTGATATTCCATATTTTACAAAATTTATCTGTTGGTTGAATTGGAACACAACCACTATTTTCATAAGTTGAATAAAAAAAAAAAATTCAAAATGAACCATTATCACTCATGCCATTACATATATATGCTAATAAAAATTATGGCAATTTTTTCATAAGATAATGACTGATGACCTATCTAGAGATGACTTTGAATTATTAGTGCAAGCTAATTTATGTTCAATTTCATGACTAGACATACAGTAGCTTTTTCAAAACGTTTGCCACAAAAATCTAAAAATTGTCGGCTAGTGTCACTCGCCCTAATAACATCAGTGTACGATTCTGACTTACAAAGTTTGTGTACACATATGCCCAAATAGGAATAATTTTAATGGGACATAATTGATGAATAATTTTATATCAGTTTCCCAACATAGGAATAGTAATAAAAGAACGAAAATGTCAGCATGTCATTAGGTATGAAATCATTGTCAGAAATATTTCTTCATTTTTACGGTCCGAAAAGGGCAGTTTGAATTAATATTTGAGGTAATTATGTACAGTTTGTATTTGTTTTCATAACAAAATTTTCTTACCTTACTTAAAGGAAAACTCGATTGATCAAAAGAATTAATTTTTCTTTCTCATAAAATCTTTGTTTACTTAAAGCGATACAAGCCTGACAGTGAAATTATTATTAGCCATTTTCAAGACCTTTTAACTGAAGGATTACGTAAGTTTATTACAGTATAGCGAACACTTGCGTTAGAATTGAATTCTGGACCACATATCGAACCCAAGTCCTATGTAAGTGGAAAATCATAGAACGTGTGTAATAAGAACTAAGAACACAAGGGAAAATGCACCAGGTGACTGAAATATCATCATACTAATTCAACTACTTACAAAAATGTAAATTTATTTCTATTCAGAAATTTCCTAAAGTTTTCACTTGCTTTCACCTTCAAACATTAGTACACTAAATACTGAACATGGAACCTTATTGTAACGCAAATTTACTGTTAGCTAATTGAAATTCCCTACCAAATGAGCTATACGATTTCTTGTAAAAAAAATACAGATACCGTACAGTGAACTCAACTAATTGTTGATGCCTATTATTTTTCTGTTTTCAGTAGACAAATTAAAGTTTTGCTATAATTTTCTCAATCACAACAGCTTGAAGTGTGGTTAGGACAGGAAATATACATGTGCTTTGCTGCTCTAACGGTACAAATTTTTTCCCTCAATTCCTCTAAAAGGTATGATTAGCAGTGGCAGATAAAAATTACAGCCACTGTGCTTGCATTACAAAGAATCATTAGACTTGTCTGTAGCTGAATAGTTACCAGTATATTGCAGGCATATAGCACAGAAACTGCTCCTGTTAAAGAAAATCGCCAAATAAAAATAATCCGCTGTTGTGACATAACTCGATCTGGATTGTTTCATAAAACTCAAATATCTTGGTCACAACTTGTCATTTCACTACATCAAAAAGCTATGACACACAATTCTATAACAATAACACAAAATAACACCCGTTCTTCCACATTGAAGCACCCAATTGACTGACTGTGGTTGATTGCAGAACATTTTTAAATAGTGGGATTCTAGAGAAGGACTGGGGGCAAGGAATGGGAAGGAATTTGGCCGAGGCCCTTTTGAAGGTAGCATCCCAGCATTTGCTTGGAGTGATTTGACGAAACTGTGTAAAACCCAAATCTGAATGCCCGGACGGGGATTCGAACCCGTGTCCTCCTGAAGGTGAGGCCAGAGTGTTAACCGACTATGAATTCGAGGTGAGGGGTTGTCACGAATATTTGCTTGCATGGGGTTCAAACATTACTCATTAACTTGATCGTGTTGCCTGTATAACTGATACTGATACCTTTTCTCGAAGATGCTGTAGTTCTTTAAACCGGTCGCCAAGCTATTAGTTTACCCTGCAATAGCTAACAGGTCATGCATAAATGAAAGAAAGTCACTTGTAGTTACGAATTTGAAATATATTCTGAAAGTTTGCTGAAGTTAACACTAGTATCAGATTACACTTAAAACATTTAAGGCAATATCGAACTTCGAATCACATAAGAAGATGCAGGTTATCCTTCAAGGCACAACACTGATGAAACATTCATTCTTGCAAACATATTTTCTATTTGCAACCCCAAAATGAGAGTGAGCTTCACGATAGTTCTCAAAGACTGCTTCTGTTAACTTCTTAAACCAACGTAAAAAAGTTCATTCTTTTAGTTTAGCTTAAAGTTTCCTTAAAGTGAATGAGTAGGCCCCTAAGTCCACGAACTTGTACCGTGGCGAGATAGTTGAACTTTCAGTAGTTACATTTTGAAATTTACCCTCGCGGAGCAACTTCACAACTGCCTGCTTAAAAACTGTTTGGAAACTATCCAAGACTGCCAGCACCGTAAAACTGTTTGTAAACTATTCTAGACTGCTTGCACTGGTCGGCTTTGTATAGGCTAGGCTTATCTATTGCTGAATCATCATGGAACACCGGTGTATTCCCGCGGGGAAACACTATTCTTTAGAGAATTAGAAAAAGCCCCCACTCCTGTGGAATAATTTTACTCGGGTTTTCCTGAAATTTTAGTATGTTATAGTTTAATTTATTCTGAATCTTTTTGGTCTTGACAAATTTTCTCATAATTATTCTTGTTTAAGAGCTATTAATTTCTGAAAGTCTCACATGTGGATGCTATCGTATGTCAACACTAAAACTTCGTTTTTCTTACTTTAAACATCAAGTTACCTCTGAACTGTTATATGTTTGTTACTAACTGAATTTTTCTCTTTCATTTAAGCATACTTTTATCTTTCTAGCTCTTTTTTCTAAAAATACTGAATTATTTTGATCTGAAATATCTCCTTACATAAGGTGACTAGATGTCCCGCTTTTGGCGGGAGAGTCCTGATTTTTAACAATTTGTCCCACATCCTGTGGCGTTTTAAAAAAGTTCCGATTTTTTGAAAGAATACATGACAAGCTAGGTAACGGTGGGAGAACGGGAAGGGAATATACGGCTTTCGGCAGCCATGTGGCTATTTCGTCAGGATATGAGCTTTATTAAACTTTAATAAAAAATAATTCTTGAAAATTTACTTTCAAGAAGTGATTATCGAGAACTACTTATCAAATGTCGCATTGTTGATCAGTTGTTAGCATTCGACTACCATTGTTTAGACTTAATGAACAAAGGTATTTTTCAACACTGGTAGCTACAAAAACATTTTGTAACTGTATCAGTCAATACACATCCTGCTGCGTGCTAGTGCTAGTTAAACAAGTGATGTCAACAAATCAGCTATTCAGATAATTTAGGTAAGTAATTTATTTCATAAATACATAAATGTTCTTGAATTTAGCAGATTGCTCGTATTATTTATATTATATTTTATAGAGACGGGTGGCAAAAAGTCTAGCACCTGCCTTGAAAGTGACACTTACGACTTACACTACAGCAAATTCAGAAGTTAATTGGAATTATGTGCAAAAATCATTCAATCATATTAATAAAAAGTTTCCATATAGCATTTCTGGAAATGATCTTTTTAATAAAGTTTCATTATTAAAAAAAAGACAAGGGTACATATTGGTCTTCAGCAGAAGTCACAATAGAGAACAAATAATTAGAAATATTTCATGATTTTGAAACAAACCATGTTCCACACAATAATGCACTAAAAATTTTATAATACACGCTGTCCCTACCAGGAACTAATGCTGCAACTGAACGCATTTTTTTAACGGTAAATAAATTGTGGACATCAAAAAAGTCATACTTAAGTGCTGATACTTTGAAAGCCATATTATGTGTGAAATATAATTTAACAAAGTCTTGTGAAAAATTTAACATATTTTGAAATTAAAAATAATATATTACAATACTATTTTTGCGTTGTATAAAAATTATTTTTGCTCCATATAGACCAACATTTTAATCAAGAACATACTCCCCCCCCCACCCCCCACCCCCAACAATAGTGTCCCACTTTACCAATGGTAAAATCTGGTCACTTTATCCTTACATCAAATTTTAAAAGCACACAAAAACCACCTAAAATTGATTGTCATGCTCTGCTTTCTTAGTGGAAATGAATGCAACAAAATTCATCATGACTGATGAAAACAACCTTATTTAAATCTTATGTCTTTTACAAAAATGTTTCAGAGTTGATTTAAAAAAGTGTTTTCTTGTTAAGAAAATGGTTATAAAAGTTCTTTACTAAATAACCATATGAGATTTACCCCCTTCTTAATGGTTTTAGTATGATAATGGACATATAACCAGGTTATGTTATGAGATGAAAAGTGCTTTACCATTGAACGCGATTATACATGTTATTCACTATGCATTATATGTAACTTGCCTCTTGCTGAATGGTTTAGGTGAGATAATAGATATATAACAGGGTGAACAATACAGAAAATACGGGATATTTTTAAGAAGATATGGTGATGAAAACAGCTTTCGTTGAGTCACTTTGCCGACAGAAATTAGTCAATTTTTCAATCAGTGGCTTGGTGATCTTGGAGATGTAGCCATTATCTTTAAAATGTAGACAATGTTGTCAAGGCAGATTCCAGGTGATTGCATTGAATGGTAAGACCTCTCGTTTTATCAAATATCTTATGGATCTTGTGTTTGGCTACATTAAACTACCGACCTGCATGGTTTTTTGGTTTGTTTCAGTTAAACATTTCCCAAAATCTCCATGTAAAGTGTGCTTTAATTTTCATTTCATTAAGCTTTGCATAGTTTATCATTAAAATAATACAGTTATTTAAATAACTAATTAAGGGAAGCAGTGGGATTTCTTTGTACAATTGCAAAACCGCTGCATCTACATTTACACAAGTCACAGATTTATCTACAAAGAACATTCGGCAACCACAGATCCTCATTAATAAAAATAAAAAAAAATCTCTTTCAGGAGCATAAGTTCATTTTCTCTCAATAGTTTTTACATAGTCTATCACTAAAATTGTTAAGTTATTTAAATAACTGATAAAGGGAAGTAGCGGTATTTTTTTTTGTATAATTACAAAAACTGCTGCTTCTACATTTACACAAGTCACAGATTATTTACAAAGAACATTCAACAATCATAGATAATCTTCAACACAAAAAAAACTAACAAATATTTCTATTTCTGGAGAATAAGTTCTCAGGTCGTCATCAAACTCACAAACTACACTTTTGGTGAACAGTTTATTTGATTAACGTAATCTGCTTTCCTACAATGTGACTGTAGAAGTTTATCCATCATAAAATGTTCTTGGTGTGCATGTAATATTCGTTACAAATGTTATTATGATTTACATCATTCATCATTATGTATTTCTCAAAGGAAAATAAATAATTTGGAGAATTTGTTTCAAAAAAATTGTATTGTTTTAAGATCAAACAGCAATAAAAAATACAAACAGAAAAAAAGAAAAAAAAATATTTGGTGGATCGTGAGACTAAAACTGAGACCCCCTCACTCAGTAACACACTGCCTCAACAAGCGTGGCTAAACAGACTTATTAACAAATGGTCTTCTGTAGCAATATGACTCATTTAGACATAATTTTTTATACTAATTTATTAGGTTTTTTTTTTCAAAAATAATGATTGATTGCACATCTAGAATTGACTTTAAATAGGTATGTTCAATTTCACGTCTTGAAGTGCTGCAGTTTTTTTCGAAAAGTGTACCACAAAAATGAACAGATCATTGCCTAGCATAAGGGCTCACTTTGCTCGCCATAATAATAATAAATTTCGTGTGCGCTATGGATGAATAAGCTTTCCAGAACTGATTACATCCGAATAAAAATAGTAGTGGTACTGAGAAGTATTCCAATTTCAAGATGCAATTAAAAGAAATCCTCTGTTAAAAATATTTGATTCCTTGCAAAGATTTTTACTATAGATAAATAACTAAAATGTACAACCATTAACTTTCAGAAATTATTAATTACTAAACAAAGGAATTTAGACTGAAATTGTCTTAGCAAAAAGTTCTCAGAAAAATCTATTCTACAAGATGGGAGAGTTTCAGAAAGATTGGAATTAAAGTAAGAATCTGGAGTTAATGTTCCCACGCATCAAAGCACAACTTTTCTTCATTACGCCAGTTTTAAGGGGGTGCATAGCCCATGATGGTTGTCATCACAGTAGGACTTATAGTAGATGGACTTATAAAATTTTCAACATGTGACTTTGGGAGATACAATATTTTTGGAAAAAGTGAAAACTTGGCTTCTTTTGCAAAAAGAGAGAGAGAGAGAAGTTATATTTTTAAGGAAAACATAGATGATTATTGCAAGACTTCATTAGCAGTACTTCTTTCTCATCAAGTAAAATATTGGAATTGGTCAAATGTTTAGTTTGGTGTAATGGTATCGTCAATAGTGAAGTGGGGCAGACTGCTTGTGATACCAGAGAATTCTGTCTTGGTTTGGGTTAACAATAATGTACTGGTGACCATGCCCGGAAAGCTTAAGTACTTTGTGATCTTTTTAACTGTATTTTATGCACAGAATATTTGCTCGACTTAGGTTAAGAATAAACATTTCTTTCCTAATTGAAATCCATTCCATATTGACTGTCAATTAGCAGTCATCAAAGCCCTTCCATGACAAGCCCTGTTTCTATACAAATTTAGTGAGTAAGGTGCCAAAATTTGTTTTAATTATGAACACAGTGAAATAATTCTACTACTCTATATACTGGGATCAAAATAAAAGGATAGATAAGAGCAGGGAAATGGTGTGTCATAGTAATGCCGTTTTGGTCTCTTAATGGGGTTTCACTGTTGCTATTAAAAATATTTCCACTGCATAGAGTCCTCTACAGTGCTATTAGAATCATTAGTAGCTTTGTTATATTTTGTCTTCCAGACTTCAAAATTCTGAGTAGCTGACACAACTCGGCAAGCATAAATTTTTTTTTTTTTTTTTTTTTTTGTAATTATTTAAAATTTTCAATTGAAGGAGAAAAGTGAATTATTTTCAGATCTATCAGAACTACATTTAGCCTTGAGTGATATGGTTTCTAACTGGGCCTCATGTTATTATTATTATTAATTTTAACTGTGATGGAGCTAATGCTACCCTGGCAATTATCATCTACATCTACATATATACTCTGCAATTCACAAAATTGTGGGTAGCAGAGGATGCTCAGCACCAAAGCTAATCTCTTTGTTGTGCATTCCAATCCCTAATGGTACGTAGAGGAAAAAGAATTCATATAAGAATCATTGCGGCACCTTATTTCTCTAATCTTCTTTCCTGTCATTCCGGCTCAAATAGGTTGGTGGACGAAGTATTTCACTACACTCATGAGTGAAAGTGGAGTACGCATGTTTACCAATAAGTTTAAACGAAATGTGCGTCGTCTATCTACCAGAGACTCCAGCCTAGTCTACTAATCAGTTTCTGTGACGCTTTCATAAGGACTGTAGCAAGCGGTCACGAATCGAGCGGCTCTTCTCTGTACTTTCTCTATACTTTCGATCAACCCTTACGAAACGGGTCCCAAATGGCACAACAATCCAAATGTGGACGCACAAGAGATTTGTACGCTATCTCCTTTGTTTGTTCATTACAATTTTTCAAGATTCTCCTATGAATCGCAGCCTAGAATTTGCTCTACCTACTAACGAATTAATGTGTAAGTCCCATTTCATGTTCCTTTGTACTGTTACTCCCAAATATTTCATAGAATCGACCATATCAATAACTGATTGTTTAACTCGTATTTCTGAACAATTGGATTCTTTTTGTTAGTTATGCTCATTGTCTTGCACTTTTTACAATTTAGAGTAAGTTGCCACTCAGCGCACCAAGCCAAAATAATCCAGATCGCTGAATTTCTAAGCAATCGGCCAAATTCTTACTTCCCTATAAATAACCGCATCATCAGCAAACAATCTAAAAAGGCTTTTCACTTTGTCTCCGAGATCGTTTATAAAAATTAAGAAAAGAAGTGGTCCTATTACACTTCCTTGAGGTACACCCGATGTAACATCTAGATTAGAAGAACTTTCTCCTTCAACGACAACATACTGCGACCGACCAGTTAGAAAATCCTTTATCCATTCACAAAGCTGATCCGATATACCGTACGCTCGAAGCTTCGCTAAAAGGCGGTTGTGTGGCACAGAGTCAAAGGCTTTCTGGAAATCTAAAAAAATTGCATCTACTTGTGAACCTGTATCGATAACTTTCATTACGTCGTGTGTAAATAGGGCCAGCTGTGTTTCACATGATCTTTTCTTCCGAAATCCGGTTGATTTGTTGTAAGCAAATTATTATCTCTAGAAAATTCATAATGTTCGAGCATATAATATGCTCCATAACTCTACTACAAACAGATGTTATAGATATGGGACGATAGTTCCAGGATCACTTCGATCACCTTTTTGAAAATCGGAGTTACTTGCGCGATTTTCCAGTCTGAAGGTACTTTTCGCTCTTCTAATGATTTACTGAATATATCAGACAGAAATGGCCCGATTTCCAGCATACTCTGAAAATACTCTTACTGGAATTCCATCCGGGCCCGGTGCTTTCCCCCACTTCAGGAGCTCTAATTGCTTATGATACCTGCAGTATCTATTCGTAATGATTCCATCACCGACTCGCACGGCGTGGGAAAACGGGAATACTATCCTTATTTCATTAAATGAATTTTTGAATACAGTATTTAGTACGTTAGCTTTATCGCGGCTTTCATTAACCTCGGAACCTTCACGAATTAGTGCTGGAATATTGCTGTTGGTACAATTAACTTTTCGTACATACGACCAAAATTTCTTTGGGTTTTCTGTGAGACTCTTAGAGAGAGAGTTGGAGTGAAAATCGTTAAAGGCCTCGCGCATTACATTCTTAATACGTCCTCTTAAATCAGCTAAGGTTTCTAAATCGCTGCGACACCCCTTCCTTCTTGAGCGTGCGTGTATTTTCCTTTGTTTTTTGAGTAATCTTTTGACTTCGCATGTGTACCACGGTGGATCATCCTCCCCTTTATTGTCCGCTTTGGTATATGTATTTCCATGCCTTCCCTGACTATTGTATAAAACGATGCCACATCTCTTCAACGGTGTCCTTTGTTGACTTGAAGTTATGGTATTTTCCTCAGGTAGGTTCTAAAACACTCCTTTGAGGCCTTACTGAATCTGTATACAATCCGCCCTTTTTTCCTTTTTCGCTTGGTCATTAATTTGATAGTCGCAATTACCGCTTTGTGATCGCTTATTCCTGTGGTCGTTGAAATGTCGGTGAATAATTCTGGCCTGTTGGTAACCAGCAAGTCTAAAATGTTTTCGCTACCGTTATGACACCGCGTAGGTTCATTAACTAGCTGCTCGAGATGATTATCTGACAACAATCGAGAATTACTTCAGAAGCTGCCTTATCCCTGCTACCTGTGATGTGAACGTAATTACGCCAGTCAATATAAGGCAGATTGAAGTCGCCTCCTAGAATCATAGCATGATCTTAAAACGGCTAGCTATACTATTTACATTATTTCTTAACTCCTCGACGATAGCTATGTCGAATCAGGTGGACGGTAGAAGGCGCCTATGATGAGTTTTGACCCAGCAACGTTGAGTTTAATCCATATGATTTCACAGTCGTATCGACGTCTATTTCATTACATGGGAGAAATTTACTCACAGCTATAAATACCCCACCTCCATGAGAATGTAATCTGTCTTTACGAAAAACGTTCATGCTATCTTTAAAAGTTTCGGCGGAACTTATTTCCGGTTTCAACCAACTTTCTGTACCGATAACGATATCCGCTTCTGTACTACAAATAACGCTTTCAAGTTCCGGTTGTTTGTTACAAACGCTTCTACAGTTAATTACGAGAACTTTTAACTGACGAGATTCTTTTACGTTGCCCTACATTCCGGTGTTATCTGATTGGGTTGCCCGTAACTGAATTTCGTGTTTCGGGTCTTCCTCCCTCAGCCTAAAAAACCACCCAGTGCATTCCACACGGCCCCTGCCACCCGTGTAGCCGATTCACGTGTGTAGTGCACACCTGACCTATTAAGGGGAACCCTACAAGACTCGACCCTATGGCGAAGATCGAGAAATCTGCAGCCAATGTCATCACAGAAACGTCGTAGTCTCTGGTTCAGCCCCTCAATACGGCTCTGAACCAGAGGTCCACAATCAACTCTGTCTACGATGCTACAGATGGTTAGCTCTGCCGATATCTTGCGGTCACTGGCCACAGAGTTCACCCTTTCAGCCAGCCGCCGGAAGGAAGAGAGGATAACCTCCGACCCAAGGCGACAGCATCATTGGTGCCGACATGAGCCACAATCTGTAGTTGGCTACACCCCGTCCCTCTATGGCATCCGGGATGGCCTGTTCCACATCTCGGATCAGGCCACCCGGAATACACACTGAATGGATTGGATTTCTTCCCCGAGGAATCCGCCATTTCCCTAAGGGGCTCTAATAACCGCCTAACATTAGAGCTCCCAACTACCAAATCCCTTCTGTGTTTGCTCAGACCTGGCGGCTGGGGGGCCGTCAACTCGCAGGATGACAATTGTGGGACTGAGTCAGCCTCCGACAATACATCAAACCGGTTGGACAGTCGAACAAGTTCAGCGTCTTGGCCTTTAAGCCTGTTCGACTGCCCCCGTGTGCGGCTTCGAAGTCTAGAGCCATACGCCAGTCACCACAGGCGACCGGCACACCTCCAACTCTTCAGCCTGGGTTGCAGGTACGACGGTCGATATGGGAGAATCTGTTATAGGCTTGGCTACATCAGTTTCCCCAATCACATCTGCTGCAGCCTTTTACGGCAGCTTCCAGCTGTAACTTTCGCTAACACAGCTGCAAGCTGTGCGCGGAGATCAGCCACCTCAGCTCGCGTCTGCACACAGCAATCACAGTCCCTAGCCATTCTGCTTTTGAAAAACGCGAAAAAGAAAAAAAAGTACAA
>JARYHS010013630.1:258029166-258087160 GCA_031002005.1 Vandiemenella viatica | reverse complement strand
GATGCTGACTGCTCCTGCCTGCTACAATTTTAGAGTCTTTGTATGGTCATGATTGAATTACAGATGCATAGTATATGGTTCAGCATTGGAAAGTTATCTGCAGACTTGGGATAGTGTCCACCATTTAGGAATTTATCTCACCATGGGTGCCTACTCCATCAGCCCTATTTGTGCCGAGTCCGGCGAGCCGCATCTTTACATCCGTTGGCATCTCTTCATGGTGCGATACTATATGCATATTGTCACAATTCCTGGCAGTCCCGTGTTTGCCATAGTAATCAACCCAAATTTCAAACAGTTCTATGCCAATCACCATAGAGCAACTGTTCAGTTACTGTACAAAGGCTGTTTTAGAAGAATATGGGTTTGAGCTGCCCTCTTTTTATCGCCAGGCTTGGAGTAAATCTCCCCCCTGGCTTATAAAGAGACCCAGAACAATTTTAGAATTGTCTCGGTTTTTTTATTAATGTTTTAAAGATATTTTAAATTAGCACCAGACCTATACCACAGTATACATGGATGGGTCTAAGCAGGCTAATGGAGTTGGTTGCCTGTAGTGTTCCCTCGAGTGACTTACAAATGCAGTAGAACTCCAATTATCCGAATTTCTGATTATTCGAATCACTTTTTAAATTAAGATAGAAACATACTGCGAAAAACGTCCCCTCTTTTATAAAAACCAACCCAAATGTTGGATGACTGCAGCATTGTTTACAGACTGGTATGGCGAAATTTTCATCCCTGAAGTGAAAAAGCACCAAAAATCTCATGGAAAAGAAGGAAGTAAAGTGCTTTTGATTGTTGAAAATGCACCAACTCATACCACCGAAGAAGTTTTGGAAAGAGGGAATGGCCAGTTTAAAACCACCTTTTTACTTTTTACCGCCAAACATCACAAGCTTATTGCAACAAATGGACCAGTCTGTAATCAAAGTCATGAAATGCCATTACAGAAGGCAATTTTATTGAAACTTTTGGTGGATAGTAAAGACAAAAAAGATGTGTTGGCTTAAAAAAAAAACCTTTTTGAAAGATTGCGCTTCTATGTTGGAGGAAGCTTGGAGCTTGGTTAAGGCAGTTGCATTAAGACGTGCGTGGAACAAGTTGAAAGGCATACCAACTGAAGAAGAGAAGAGAAGGAAAAGAGGAAAAAGAAAGGGAAGAGACAGGAGAAGTTGTGGATGATGTGATAATTGAAAAATTCAGAAACATTCTTTGAAAATTCCTGGATGCTCAGAAGTTAGTACTGATGATATAGATTTGTCAGACCATGGGAATCAAATTCTAAATGATGATGTACTTTTTGAAAGTGTGCGAGAAGAAAATGTTGAGGAAGAAGTTGACCTTAATATCATAGTTGATGTGAATGGAGTGTCAGTCCAAGTGTGACCACATGCAACTTCTCACAATTTGCACAGGTTGCCCGAAAATGGATGAGTACAGTCAAATAGCTTACTTTGACCGAGATGTTAAGCAAGCAGTGACTCATTTACAGTACATAATGTACAGTACGCTTAGCATGTAAAAGAATTGCCTTGTCATTTAATTAATTAAAAGCTGTTTTTCTCCCATTTTCAGTATACATCCAATAATTAATTAAAACAGACCGTTTTTCGGGAAAAATCCAGCTATCCGAATGGGGTCCTGTCCCAATTGATTCAGATAACTGGAGTTCTACTGTCAAGCTGGATAGCAGATGCAGTGTTAAAATTGCAAAGTGTTACACCCTGTTAAAGTCTCTCCAGGATATGAATGTACCGCTGTATGATAATAACATCATAAAGCTTGGCACATTGTTCATTTTTGTTGGCCTCTCAATCAAAATAGCACTGTTTCCATTGAGTAGATGGCTAGTTAATTCGTATAGTGAGGCGCCAAGTTTTATTAGTATATCAGTTGCGATGTGGAGTACATCATATGTTGTGATTCCCTCAGCTGTATTCAGGCATTAGTAAACATGTACCCATTAGACTGTTTAGTACAGGCCATACAGGACACCCTCCTTTCCCCCCAGTCTTATGGAAATGAGATTTAATTCTGTTGGGTACTGGGTCATGTGGGAATCAGGGGGAACGAGGCAGCTGATGTAGCTGCCAAGTTAGCCTGCAACAAGGTCAGAAATAACTTTGATCCAGTCCCAAACTCAGACCTTGCCTTAGCAGCAAAAAGAACTGTTTTTTGATGTTTGGCAGAGGCTTGTGCTGGAGGTAGAGCATAATAAGCTCCAGCTGGTCATACTGATCGTTCATCCTTGGAGCTGTTCCTTCGAGCGGGCAGGAGGGATGAGATTCTCCTTACTCACCTCCACATAGAGCACTATCTTCTGACACATAGTTTGCTTCTCCACCAGGAGAACCCACCGGAATGTGATTCTTGTGGCGTACCTATGACGGTGCACCACATTTTAATTGATTGTGCATTATTTTTAAACTTAAAGGCAAACCTAGTACTTGCCATTGATCTGTCCCTTATTTTATATGATGATAATGACAATGTGGTTAAGATTTTAAAATTTTGTAGCTTGGCTGGTCTTCTCCCAAAAATTTTGGGCAAATTCGGCCTAGGTCCTAATATGTATTGGTGGTCTGTTTTATAGTCTAGGATTTCATACTACCTTTTTTTAAGTTTCACAGTTTATTTCTGGTTGGCTGCTTTACAGCCAAACATTTATTTGTTGTTTTAATGTTCATTTGAGCTGGTTGGCCCTTTTACAGCCAACCAGTCAGTATTTGTAAGTTTGTTTATTTATGGCCAGTTTACAGCCATTGTTTTAGTATTTTTTATTTTTTCTGTCTGTATGGCTGACCTTTTTATGGTTGGCCATGCAGACAAGTCAGTATTTTAGTATTTTACTCTACTGTCTGATTGGCCGACCCCATTACAATTAATATGAGATATAAGTCTTTCTCGGCGTATCTTCGATATAAATTCTTCTCGGGTTTGCCGCCGAATCACATTTTCTAATGTCGAGCTTTCGGCGACTTCCACTGCCGCCATCATCAGTCCTGATGATGGCGGCAGTGGAAGTCGCCGAAAGCTCGACATTAGAAAATGTGATTCGGCGGCAAACCCGAGAAGAATTTATAACCCTTTACAATTGTCCATCCGTGTGGTAGTTGAGTTACATTTTAAGCCAAATTGTCATTCCATGTTTTAGTCAGGGCACTAACATCCCAGTTGTTGATGCGCCACAAGTGCCAAAACAAAAACCACTCCATCTTATATACTTCACTCTACGGCTTTTGGATTGGAAGAGTCTCACGTTTCTGAATGCAATCACACTAACAACGTTAAACATCACTCACTTGACAATTGCAATAGGTGTATTGCTTGAGGTTACTTCTGATTCACTCAATATTTTTTGTTAATAAATAGTGAGATAATTATGTAATTTAATTTAAATGTAGACCTTACAAAAATTATATAACTATCCGGCGGCATGCCCGAGAGATTTTCAAGCATCAGATTCACCAGGAAAACCAATGATTACACATTATATAAAAGGCACTTCTTTGTGGTGGCTTACGAAGTTTTGTTATAAAAAATATTGTATACAATTCAAAATTAAATAATAATCATAAGGATTTTAATATTTAAACTACACAAACCATCATCAAAATCAGTGTTTTAAAGTTTGTTGGAAAAAAAAGATTAGGCACATTTATAACAAGACACAACTTTAAATATTTATAATATCAATGTGTATACTTTGTTTTTAATCAGATACAAAATTTCTTATTCAAGTTTCTTCCTTTTTTTCTTCATTTTAACATACCTGAATTTTTAATATTACTAATCTTATATATATATAAAAATAGACAAGTTTTTTCCTATATTTCACTTTTCAGCGACCACTACCTAGCACAGATCACTGATGTTTGTGGGTGGAAGTAGCATGGAGTTTCCTGTCATGCACAACATTGGCCGAATGCCGATAGCTGTGGGGATGTGGGAGATATAATGATTAAAGTTGGTCAGTGCAGGGCGTTTTCATATTTCGACCAAAAATTCGAATCTTGCGTATACTTCTCTTTCCTGCCACAACTACATAACATAGACCTTTGGTGTTTGTGTGTGGTAGTAGAATCGTCTTTCCTGTCGTGCACTATGGTTGTTAGATGTCGGTAGCTATGGGGGTGTGGGAGATATGGGGGTTGAAAGTGGTCAACCTGTGTCAATTTCATACTTCTGCCAAAGACAAAAGTGTCATGGTGTATCACTTTTCAGCGAAAACTATAGATCACAGATAACTGGCGTTTGTGTGTAGTAGTAGCACAGAGTCACCTTTCAATCACAACAGTGGCCGAATTTCAGAAACTGTGGTACTGTGGTAGATATGGTGGTTGTAAGTGGCCGACCAAGGATATTTTCGTATTTCGACTGTCTCCGCATATGTCACTTTTCTGTCACAACTACATAGCATAGAGAATTGGTGTTTGTGTTTGGTAGTAGAATCGTATCTCATGTAGTGCACTATGGTTGTTAGATGTCGGTAGCTATGGGGGTGTGGGAGAAATGGGGGTTGAAAGTGGTCGACCTGTGGCAATTTCATACTTCTGGAAAGGACAAAAATATCATGGTGTATCACTATTCAGCGAAAACTATAGATCACAGATAACTGGCGTTTGTGTGTAGTAGTAGCACAGAGTCACCTTTCGATCACAACAGCGGCCGAATTTCAGAAACTGTGGTACTGTGGTAGATATGGTGATTGTAAGTGGCCGACCAAGGATATTTTCGTATTACGACTGTCTCCCTGTCACAACTACATAGCATAGAGCATTGGTGTTTGTTTTTGGTAGTAGAATCGTATCTCATGTAGTGCACTATGGTTGTTAGATGTCGGTAGCTATGGGGGTGTGGGAGAAATGGGGGTTGAAAGTGGTCGACCTGTGGCAATTTTATACTTCTGGAAAGGACAAAAATATCATGGTGTATCACTTTTCAGCGAAAACTATAGATCACAGATAACTGGCGTTTGTTTGTGGTAGTAGCACAGAGTCACCTTTCGATCACAACAGTGGCCGAATTTCAGAAACTGTGGTACTGTGGTAGATATGGTGGTTGTAAGTGGCCGACCAAGGATATTTTCGTATTTCGACTGTCTCCACATATGTCACTTTTCTCCAACAACTACATAGCATAGAGCATTGGTGTTTGTGTTTGGTAGTAGAATCGTATGTCATGTAGTGCACTATGGTTGTTAGATGTCGGTAGCTATGGGGGTGTGTGAGAAACGGGGGTTGAAAGTGGTCGACCTGTGTCAATTTCATACTTCCGCCAATGACAAAAGTGTCATGGTGTATCACTTTTCAGTGAAAACTATAGATCACAGATCTCTGGCGTTTGTGTGTGGTAGTAACACAGAGTCACCTTTCGATCACAACAGCGGCCGAATTTCAGAAACTGTGGTACTGTGGTAGATATGGTGGTTGTAAGTGGCCGACCAAGGATATTTTCGTATTTCGACTGTCTCCGCATATGTCACTTTTCTGCCACAACTACATAGCATAGAGCATTGGTGTTTGTGTTTGGTAGTAGAATCGTATCTCATGTAGTGCACTATGGTTGTTAGATGTCGGTAGCTATGGGGGTGTGTGAGAAACGGGGGTTGAAAGTGGTCGACCTGTGTCAATTTCATACTTCTGCCAAAGACAAAAGTGTCATGGTGTATCACTTTTCAGTGAAAACTATGGATCACAGATCTCTGGCGTTTGTGTGTGGTAGTAACACAGAGTCACCTTTCGATCACAACAGCGGCCTAAATTCGGTAACTGTGGGAGTGTGTGAGATATGGTGTTTTAAAATTGGTCGATCATGAATATATTCGTATTTCATCCAATGACTTGTGTGTATCCGTAAATTTTACTTTGCTGCCGGAACTACATAGCGCAGAAGACTGGTATTTGTGTGTGGTAATAGTATCGAGTCTCCCATCATGCACTATGGTGGTTAGATGTCTATAGCTGTCAATATGAATTCTTTACAATCACGAATGAAGTCGTGGGTACCAGCTAGTTCCATAATAAAAATCTTCTATCTTTGTAAAGTTTTTACTCTCTATAACCCAACATATCTTAAACCAACAGAAGTTTTTTTTTTCTCCAATATCTACAGCAACTTTATTCAATATTAAATCTTCAGCTTTATGAATTGTGATTGCAGAAGCTAATTGTAATGGAAATTGTTTTCTTAAACAAGTGATATTCCATATTTTACAAAATTTATCTGTTGGTTGAATTGGAACACAACCACTATTTTCATAAGTTGAATGAAAAAAAAATTCAAAATGAACCATTATCACTCATGGCATTACATATATATGCTAATAAAAATTATGGCAATTTTTTCATAAGATAATGACTGATGACCTATCTAGAGATGACTTTGAATTATTAGTGCAAGCTAATTTATGTTCAATTTCATTACTAGACATACAGTAGCTTTTTCAAAACGTTTGCCACAAAAATCTAAAAATTGTCGGCTAGTGTCACTCGCCCTAATAACATCAGTGTACGATTCTGACTTACAAAGTTTGTGTACACATATGCCCAAATAGGAATAATTTTAATGGGACATAATTGATGAATAATTTTATATCAGTTTCCCAACATAGGAATAGTAATAAAAGAACGAAAATGTCAGCATGTCATTAGGTATGAAATCATTGTCAGAAATATTTCTTCATTTTTACGGTCCGAAAAGGGCAGTTTGAATTAATATTTGAGGTAATTATGTACAGTTTGTATTTGTTTTCATAACAAAATTTTCTTACCTTACTTAAAGGAAAACTCGATTGATCAAAAGAATTAATTTTCTTTCTCATAAAATCTTTGTTTACTTAAAGCGATGCAAGCCTGACAGTGAAATTATTATTAGCCATTTTAAAGACCTTTTAACTGAAGGATTACGTAAGTTTATTACAGTATAGCGAACACTTGCCTTAGAATTGAATTCTGGACCACATATCGAACCCAAGTCCTATGTAAGTGGAAAATCATAGAACGTGTGTAATAAGAACTAAGAACACAAGGGAAAATGCACCAGGTGACTGAAATATCATCATACTAATTCAACTACTTACAAAAATGTAAATTTATTTCTATTCAGAAATTTCCTAAAGTTTTCACTTGCTTTCACCTTCAAACATTAGTACACTAAATACTGAACATGGAACCTTATTGTAACGCAAATTTACTGTTAGCTAATTGAAATTCCCTACCAAATGAGCTATACGATTTCTTGTAAAAAAAATACAGATACCGTACAGTGAACTCAACTAATTGTTGATGCCTATTATTTTTTTGTTTTCAGTAGACAAATTAAAGTTTTGCTATAATTTTTCTCAATCACAACAGCTTGAAGTGTGGTTAGGACAGGAAATATACATGTGCTTTGCTGCTCTAACGGTACAAATTTTTTCCCTCAATTCCTCTAAAAGGTATGATTAGCAGTGGCAGATAAAAATTACAGCCACTGTGCTTGCATTACAAAGAATCATTAGACTTGTCTGTAGCTGAATAGTTACCAGTATATTGCAGGCATATAGCACAGAAACTGCTCCTGTTAAAGAAAATCGCCAAATAAAAATAATCCGCTGTTGTGACATAACTCGATCTGGATTGTTTCATAAAACTCAAATATCTTGGTCACAACTTGTCATTTCACTACATCAAAAAGCTATGACACACAATTCTATAACAATAACACAAAATAACACCCGTTCTTCCACATTGAAGCACCCAATTGACTGGCTGTGGTTGATTGCAGAACATTTTTAAATAGTGGGATTCTAGAGAAGGACTGGGGGCAAGGAATGGGAAGGAATTTGGCCGAGGCCCTTTTGAAGGTAGCATCCCAGCATTTGCTTGGAGTGATTTGACGAAACTGTGTAAAACCCAAATCTGAATGCCCGGACGGGGATTCGAACCCGTGTCCTCCTGAAGGTGAGGCCAGAGTCTTAACCGACTATGAATTCGAGGTGAGGGGTTGTCACGAATATTTGCTTGCATGGGGTTCAAACATTACTCATTAACTTGATCGTGTTGCCTGTATAACTGATACTGATACCTTTTCTCGAAGATGCTGTAGTTCTTTAAACCGGTCGCCAAGCTATTAGTTTACCCTGCAATAGCTAACAGGTCATGCATAAATGAAAGAAAGTCACTTGTAGTTACGAATTTGAAATATATTCTGAAAGTTTGCTGAAGTTAACACTAGTATCAGATTACACTTAAAACATTTAAGGCAATATCGAACTTCGAATCACATAAGAAGATGCAGGTTATCCTTCAAGGCACAACACTGATGAAACATTCATTCTTGCAAACATATTTTCTATTTGCAACCCCAAAATGAGAGTGAGCTTCATGATAGTTCTCAAAGACTGCTTCTGTTAACTTCTTAAACCAACGTAAAAAAGTTCATTCTTTTAGTTTAGCTTAAAGTTTCCTTAAAGTGAATGAGTAGGCCCCTAAGTCCACGAACTTGTACCGTGGCGAGATAGTTGAACTTTCAGTAGTTACATTTTGAAATTTACCCTCGCGGAGCAACTTCACAACTGCCTGCTTAAAAACTGTTTGGAAACTATCCAAGACTGCCAGCACCGTAAAACTGTTTGTAAACTATTCTAGACTGCTTGCACTGGTCGGCTTTGTATAGGCTAGGCTTATCTATTGCTGAATCATCATGGAACACCGGTGTATTCCCGCGGGGAAACACTATTCTTTAGAGAATTAGAAAAGCCCCCACTCCTGTGGAATACTGATTTTCCCGAAATTTTAGTATGTTATAGTTTAATTTATTCTGAATCTTTTTGGTCTTGACAAATTTTCTCATAATTATTCTTGTTTAAGAGCTATTAATTTCTGAAAGTCTCACATGTGGATGCTATCGTATGTCAACACTAAAACTTCGTTTTTCTTACTTTAAACATCAAGTTACCTCTGAACTGTTATATGTTTGTTACTAACTGAATTTTTCTCTTTCATTTAAGCATACTTTTATCTTTCTAGCTCTTTTTTCTAAAAATATTGAATTATTTTGATCTGAAATATCTCCTTACATAAGGTGACTAGATGTCCCGCTTTTGGCGGGAGAGTCCTGATTTTTAACAATTTGTCCCACATCCTGTGGCGTTTTAAAAAAGTTCCGATTTTTTGAAAGAATACATGACAAGCTAGGTAACGGTGGGAGAACGGGAAGGGAATATACGGCTTTCGGCAGCCATGTGGCTATTTCGTCAGGATATGAGCTTTATTAAACTTTAATAAAAAATAATTCTTGAAAATTTACTTTCAAGAAGTGATTATCGAGAACTACTTATCAAATGTCGCATTGTTGATCAGTTGTTAGCATTCGACTACCATTGTTTAGACTTAATGAACAAAGGTATTTTTCAACACTGGTAGCTACAAAAACATTTTGTAACTGTATCAGTCAATACACATCCTGCTGCGTGCTAGTGCTAGTTAAACAAGTGATGTCAACAAATCAGCTATTCAGATAATTTAGGTAAGTAATTTATTTCATAAATACATAAATGTTCTTGAATTTAGCAGATTGCTCGTATTATTTATATTATATTTTATAGAGACGGGTGGCAAAAAGTCTAGCACCTGCCTTGAAAGTGACACTTACGACTTACACTACGGCAAATTCAGAAGTTAATTGGAATTATGTGCAAAAATCATTCAATCATATTAATAAAAAGTTTCCATATAGCATTTCCGGAAATGATCTTTTTAATAAAGTTTCATTATTAAAAAAAAGACAAGGTTACATATTGGTCTTCAGCAGAAGTCACAATAGAGAACAAATAATTAGAAATATTTCATGATTTTGAAACAAACCATGTTCCACACAATAATGCACTAAAAATTTTATAATACACGCTGTCCCTACCAGGAACTAATGCTGCAACTGAACGCATTTTTTAACGGTAAATAAATTGTGGACATCAAAAAAGTCATACTTAAGTGCTGATACTTTGAAAGCCATATTATGTGTGAAATATAATTTAACAAAGTCTTGTGAAAAATTTCACGAGCTTATAAACAATGACAGCAATCTACTGAAAAAAAATTCACTCAAATGAAAAATATGCCAAAGAATAAAATAATAATATACATAATTTTTTAATGTTATATTTGTAAATAGTACATATTTTGAAATTAAAAATAATATATTACAATACTATTTTTGCGTTGTATAAAAATTATTTTTGCTCCATATAGACCAACATTTTAATCAAGAACATACTCCCCCCCCCCCCGCCCCCCCTCAACAATAGTGTCCCACTTTACCAATGGTAAAATCTGGTCACTTTATCCTTACATCAAATTTTAAAAGCACACAAAAACCACCTAAAATTGATTGTCATGCTCTGCTTTCTTAGTGGAAATGAATGCAACAAAATTCATCATGACTGAAAAACAACCTTATTTAAATCTTATGTCTTTTACAAAAATGTTTCAGAGTTGATTTAAAAAAGTGTTTTCTTGTTAAGAAAATGGTTATAAAAGTTCTTTACTAAATAACCATATGAGATTTACCCCCTTCTTAATGGTTTTAGTATGATAATGGACATATAACCAGGTTATGTTATGAGATTAAAAGTGCTTTACCATTGAACGCGATTATAAAAGTTATTCACTATGCATTATATGTAACTTGCCTCTTGCTGAATGGTTTAGGTGAGATAATAGATATATAACAGGGTGAACAATACAGAAAAATACGGGATATTTTTAAGAAGATATGGTGATGAAAACAGCTTTCGTTGAGTCACTTTGCCGACAGAAATTAGTCAATTTTTCAATCAGTGGCTTGTAGATCTTGGAGATGTAGCCATTATCTTTAAAATGTAGACAATGTTGTCAAGGCGGATTCCAGGTGATTGCATTGAATGGTAAGACCTCTCGTTTTATCAAATATCTTATGGATCTTGTGTTTGGCTACATTAAACTACCGACCTGCATGGTTTTTTGGTTTGTTTCAGTTAAACATTTCCCAAAATCTCCATGTAAAGTGTGCTTTAATTTTCATTTTCATTAAGCTTTGCATAGTTTATCATTAAAATAATACAGTTATTTAAATAACTAATTAAGGGAAGCAGTGGGATTTCTTTGTACAATTGCAAAACCGCTGCATCTACATTTACACAAGTCACAGATTTATCTACAAAGAACATTCGGCAACCACAGATCCTCATTAATAAAAATAAAAAAAATCTCTTTCAGGAGCATAAGTTCATTTTCTCTCAATAGTTTTACATAGTCTATCACTAAAATTGTTAAGTTATTTAAATAACTGATAAAGGGAAGTAGCGGTATTTTTTTTGTATAATTACAAAACTGCTGCTTCTACATTTACACAAGTCACAGATTATTTACAAAGAACATTCAACAATCATAGATAATCTTCAACACAAAAAAACTAACAAATATTTCTATTTCTGGAGAATAAGTTCTCAGGTCGTCATCAAACTCACAAACTACACTTTTGGTGAACAGTTTATTTGATTAACGTAATCTGCTTTCCTACAATGTGACTGTAGAAGTTTATCCATCATAAAATGTTCTTGGTGTGCATGTAATATTCGTTACAAATGTTATTATGATTTACATCATTCATCATTTATGTATTTCTCAAAGGAAAATAAATAATTTGGAGAATTTGTTTCAAAAAAAATTGTATTGTTTTAAGATCAAACAGCAATAAAAAATACAAACAGAAAAAAGAAAAAAAATATTTGGTGGATCGTGAGACTAAACTGAGACCCCCCACTCAGTAACACACTGCCTCAACAAGCGTGGCTAAACAGACGTTATTAACAAATGGTCTTCTGTAGCAATATGACTCATTTAGACATAATTTTTTATACTAATTTATTAGGTTTTTTTTTCAAAAATAATGATTGATTGCGCATCTAGAATTGACTTTAAATAGGTATGTTCAATTTCACGTCTTGAAGTGCTGCAGTTTTTTCGAAAAGTGTTACCACAAAAATGAACAGATCATTGCCTAGCATAAGGGCTCACTTTGCTCGCCATAATAATAATAAATTTCGTGTGCGCTATGGATGAATAAGCTTTCCAGAACTGATTACATCCGAATAAAAATAGTAGTGGTACTGAGAAGTATTCCAATTTCAAGATGCAATTAAAAGAAATCCTCTGTTAAAAATATTTGATTCCTTGCAAAGATTTTTACTATAGATAAATAACTAAAATGTACAACCATTAACTTTCAGAAATTATTAATTACTAAACAAAGGAATTTTAGACTGAAATTGTCTTAGCAAAAAGTTCTCAGAAAAATCTATTCTACAAGATGGGAGAGTTTCAGAAAGATTGGAATTAAAGTAAGAATCTGGAGTTAATGTTCCCACGCATCAAAGCACAACTTTTCTTCATTACGCCAGTTTTAAGGGGGTGCATAGCCCATGATGGTTGTCATCACAGTAGGACTTATAGTAGATGGACTTATAAAATTTTCAACATGTGACTTTGGGAGATACAATATTTTTTGGAAAAAGTGAAAACTTGGCTTCTTTTGCAAAAAAGAGAGAGAGAGAGAAGTTATATTTTTAAGGAAAACATAGATGATTATTGCAAGACTTCATTAGCAGTACTTCTTTCTCATCAAGTAAAATATTGGAATTGGTCAAATGTTT
This sequence comes from Vandiemenella viatica, assembly GCA_031002005.1. NCBI lineage: Eukaryota > Metazoa > Arthropoda > Insecta > Orthoptera > Morabidae > Vandiemenella > Vandiemenella viatica. Next base: position 258,074,484 of record JARYHS010013630.1, on the reverse strand, counting down.
AGTTTGGTGTAATGGTATCGTCAATAGTGAAGTGGGGCAGACTGCTTGTGATACCAGAGAATTCTGTCTTGGTTTGGGTTAACAATAATGTACTGGTGACCATGCCCGGAAAGCTTAAGTACTTTGTGATCTTTTTAACTGTATTTTATGCACAGAATATTTGCTCGACTTAGGTTAAGAATAAACATTTCTTTCCTAATTGAAATCCATTCCATATTGACTGTCAATTAGCAGTCATCAAAGCCCTTCCATGACAAGCCCTGTTTCTATACAAATTTAGTGAGTAAGGTGCCAAAATTTGTTTTAATTATGAACACAGTGAAATAATTCTACTCTATATACTGGGATCAAAATAAAAGGATAGATAAGAGCAGGGAAATGGTGTGTCATAATAATGCCGTTTTGGTATCTTAATGGGGTTTCACTGTTGCTATTAAAAATATTTCCACTGCATAGAGTCCTCTACAGTGCTATTTGAATCATTAGTAGCTTTGTTATATTTTGTCTTCCAGACTTCAAAATTCTGAGTAGCTGACACAACTCGGCAAGCATAATTTTTTTTTTTTTTTTTTTTTTTTTTTTTTTTTTTTTTTTTTTTTTTTTTTTGTGATTATTTAAAATTTTCAATTGAAGGAGAAAAGTGAATTATTTTCAGATCTATCAGAACTACATTTAGCCTTGAGTGATATGGTTTCTAACTGGGCCTCATGTTATTATTATTATTAATTTTAACTGTGATGGAGCTAATGCTACCCTGGCAATTCTCATCTACATCTACATATATACTCTGCAATTCACAAAATTGTGGGTGGCAGAGGATGCTCAGCACCAAAGATAATCTCTTTGTTGTGCATTCCAATCCCTACTGGTACTGTACAAGAGAAAAAGAAATTCATATAAGAATCATTGCAGCACCTTATTTCTCTAATCTTGTCTTTCCTGTCATTCTGGCTCAAATAGGTTGGTGGACGAAGTATTTCACTAAACTCATAAGTGAAAGTGTGAGTACGCATGTTTACCAATAAGTTTAAATGAAATGTGCATCGTCTATCTGCCAGAGACTCCCAGCCTAGTCTACTAATCAGTTCTGTGATGCTTTCGTAATGACTGTAGCAAGCGGTCACGAATCGAGCGGCTCTTCTCTGTACTTTCTCTATACTTTCGATCAACCCCCTACGAAACAGATCCCAAATGGCACAAAACAAGTCAAAATGTGGACGCACAAGAGATTTGTATGCTTTCTCCATTGTTTGTTCATTACAATTTTTCAAGATTCGTCCTATGAATCACAGCCTAGAATTAGCTCTACCTACTACCGAATCAATGTGTAAGTCCCATTTCATGTTCCTTTGTACTGTTACTCCCAAATATTTCATAGAATCAACCATATCAATAACTGAATTGTTTAACTCATATTTCTGAACAATTGGATTATTTTTGTTAGTTATGCTCATTGTCTTGCACTTTTTACAATATAGCGTAAATTGCCACTCAGTGCACCAAGCAAAAATAATATAATGATCATGCTGAATTTCTAAGCAATCGGCCAAATTCCTTACTTCCCTATAAATAACCGCATCATCAGCAAACAATCTAAAAAGGCTTTTCACTTTGTCTCCAAGATCGTTTATAAAAATTAAGAAAAGAAGTGGTCCTATTACACTTCCTTGAGGTACACCGGATGTAACATCTAGATTAGAAGAACTTTCTCATTCAACAACAACATACTGCGACCAACCAGTTAGAAAATCCTTTATCCATTCATCAAGCTGATCCGATATACCGTACGCTCGTAGCTTCGCTAAAAGGCGGTTGTGTGGCACAGAGTCAAAGGCTTTCTGGAAATCTAAAAAAATTGCATCTACTTGTGAACCTGCATCGATAACTTTCATTACGTCATGTGTAAATAGGGCCAGCTGTGTTTCACATGATCTTTTCTTCCGAAATCCATGTTGATTAGTTGTAAGGAAATTATTATCATCTAGAAAATTAATAATGTTCGAGCATATAATATGCTCCATAACTCTACTAGAAACAGATGTTATAGTTATGGGACGATAGTTTCCAGGATCACTTCGATCACCTTTCTTGAAAATCGGAGTTACTTGTGCAATTTTCCAGTCTGAAGGTACTTTTCGCTCTTCTAATGATTTACTGAATATATCAGAAAGACATGGCCCGATTTCCACCGCATACTCTGAAAATACTCTTACTGGAATTCCATCTGGGCCCGGTGCTTTCCCCCACTTCAGGAGCTCTAATTGCATTATGATACCTGCAGTATCTATTCGTAATGATTCCATCACCAACTCAACACGGCGTGGGAAAACGGGAATACTATCCATATTTCCATCAGTAAATGAATTTTTGAATACAGTATTTAGTAGGTTAGTTTTATCGCGTCTTTCATTAACCTTCACGAATGAGTGCTGGAATATTGGTATTGGTACAATTGACTTTTCGTACATATGACCAAAATTTCTTTGAGTTTTCTGTGAGACTCTTAGAGAGAGAGAGTTGGAATGAAAATCGTTGAAGGCCTCGCGCATTACATTCTTAATATGTCCTCTAAACTTAGCTAAGGTTTCTAAATCGCTGCGATACCCCTTCCTTCTTGAGCGTACGTGTATTTTCCTTTGTTTTTTGAGTAATCTTTTGACTTTGCATGTGTGCCACGGTAGATCATCCTCCCCATTTATTGTTTGCTTCGGTATATGTATATCCATACCTTCCCTGACTATTCGTATAAATCGATGAAACATCTCTTCAACGGTGTCCTTTGTTGACTTGAAGTTATGGTGATTATTCCTCAGGTAGGTTCTAAAACGCTTCTTTGAGGCCTTACTGAATCTGTATACAATCCGCCCTTTTTTCCTTTTTCGCTTGGTCATTAATTTGATAGTCGCAATTACCGCTTTGTGATCGCTTATTCCTGTGGTCGTTGAAATGTCGGTGAATAATTCTGGCCTGTTGGTAACCAGCAAGTCCAAAATGTTTTCGCTACCGTTATGACACCGCGTAAGTTAATTAAGTAGCTGCTCGAGATGATTATATGACAACAGCTCGAGAATTACTTCAGAAGCTGCCTTATCCCTGCTACCTGTGACGTGAACGTAATTATGCCAGTCAATATAAGACAGATAGAAGTTACCTCCTAGAATCATAGCATGATTCTTAAAACGGCAAGCTATACTATTTACATTATTTCTTAACTCCTCAATGATAGCTATGTCGGAATCGGGTGGACGGTATAAGGCGCCTATGATGAATTTTGACCCAGCAACATTGAGTTTAATCCATATTATTTCACAGATCATAATGACGTCTATTTCATTACATGGGAGAAATTTAGTCACAGCTATAAATACCCCACCTCCAAGAGAATGTAATCTGTCTTTACGAAAAATGTTCATGCTATCTTTAAGAGTTTCGGCGGAACTTATTTCTGGTTTTAGCCAACTTTCTGTTCCAATAATGATATCCGCTTCTGTGCTACAAATAGCCCTTTCAAGTTCCGGATATTTGTTACAAATGCTTCTATAGTTAATTACGAGAACTTTTAAACTGTCGAGATTCTTTTACGTTCCCCTACATTCTGGTGTTGCATCTGTATGGGTTGCCCGTAATTGTATTTCGTGTTTCGGGTCTTCCTCCCTCAGCCAAAAAAACCACCCAGTGCATTCCACACGCCCTGCCACCTGTGTAGCTGATTCACGTGTGTAGTGCATACCTGACCTTCCAAGGTGAACCCTACATGACTCGACCCTATGGCGAAGATCGAGAAATCTGCAGCCAATATCATCACAGAAACATTGTAGTCTCTGGTTCAGCCCCTCAATATGGCTGTGAACCAGAGATCCACAATCAACTCTGTCTACGATGCTACAGATGGTTAGCGCTGCCGATATCTTGCGGCCACTGGCCTCAGAGTTCACCCTTTCAGCCAGCTGCCGGAAGGAAGAGAGGATAACCTCTGACCCGAGGCGACAAGCATTATTGGTGCCGACATGAGCCTCAATCTGTAGTTGGCTACACCCCGTCCCATCTATGGCATCCGGGATGGCCTGTTCCACATCTCGTATCAGGCCACCTGGAATCCGCACCGAACGGATATTGGATTTATTCACCGAGTAATCTGCCATTTCCCTAAGGGGATCTAATAACCACCTAACATTAGAGCTCCCAAGTACCAAAATCCCCTTCTGTGCTTGCTCAGATCTAGCAGGCTGGGGGGCTGTCAACTCGCAGGATGACGATTGTGGGACTGAGTCAGCCTCCGACAATACATCATACCGTTTGGACAGTCAAACAAGTTCAGCGTCTTGGCCTTTAAGCCTGCTCGACTGCCCCCGTGTGCGGCTTCGAAGTCTAGAGGCTATACGCCAGTCACCGACAGGCGACCATGGCACAACCTCCAACTCTTCTGCCTGGGTTGCAAGTACGATGGTCGATGTGGGAGAATCTGTTATAGGTATGGCTACATCAGTTTTCCCAATAGTACACTGCTGCAATCCTTGGACAGCAGCTTCCAGCTGTGTAACTTTCGCTAACACAGCTGCAAGCTGTGCGCGGAGATCAGCCACCTCAGCTCGCGTCTGCACACAGCATTCACAGTCCCTAGCCATTCTGCTTTTGAAAAACGCGAAAAAGAAAAAAAGTACATAAAAAAGGAACAGAAACTTGAAATAACCTGTACTTCATACAACATATAAACACTCAGAGATTGCACTAACTAAATCTGCACACCACTAAAGATGGAATACAAAACGAAAATGTGCTACTGTCCTCAACGACTGCTTGCTGTAGCTGTTGTGTAGTTACCCCTTCTCATTTTATTTTTTTAAATTTTATTTTATAATTAGAGTTTTAAATTCCTCCCCCATATACTTTTCTGATTAACAAGTTTTAATTTTACATTCCTTAAGCGTTTTTGGTAAATTATTCATCACGTCACTTGGTAATTTTGTTCCAATTTCTGACATCCTTACGAACAAAAGAAAATTTTCCTACTCCCTTATGCATGAAATCAAGTGCCAGCTTGTGGTCATTGGTCACCATTCCACTTCCATGCACTATTCCTAATTCCTTGACCAATATCCCTCCAAGCCCCATCATCAGCATATGATCTATACATTCCAAGCACTCTCTTCATTCTCCTCCTTTCTTCCAATGAGTCCCAATCCAGCTCCTTTATAATATCAGTTACTGATTGGATTCTGCGATAATTTGCTCAAACAAATGTAGCTGCTCTTCTTTGCACACTCTCCAAATTGTATTTATAATCAAAATGGGATCCCATACTACACCACCATATTCAGCCAATGGTCTGACCCAAGTTTTGTAACCTGGTTCCCTAATTTCTCTGGTACATCCTCTCATCACCTTCTCCAATAAGTGAAATTCTGTAACCTTTTCCTACCACCTGTCCAGTATGATATGCCAATTGAGTTTGTTATCTAACGTTATGCCAAGATATTTACACTTCAAGCTTTAAACAAGCAATTCCGACCACACTCTATAATCATAATTAACCTTTAGTTTTTTTATCTGTGTACCTAATAAGCTGACTCTTCTTGGCATTTATCTTCATTCTGTGCTGACCTACCCATTTGGTATTCTATTCAGGTCACCCTGCAGCTGTTCACAGTCTTCACCTGTTTCGATCTAGTGTATACCTTTCTATCATCTTAAAAATCTACATTTTGACCGTAACCCATCGACACAGTCATTCATTAGAACAATGAACAGCAAAGATCCCAATACACTACCCTGTGGCACTCCCATTTTTACTTCTACCTCTTTTGATAGTGTATTTCCTACTCAACACTTTGCTTTCTGTCTTTTAAGAATTCATCTACCCAGAAAGTAACTTTTCCACCCAATCCAATTGTCTTCAGTTTATTTAAAACCGTTTTATGGCTCACTCTGTCAAATGCCTTAGAAAGTCTACTGTCACACTTTCAACTTGGACTCACCTTGTCCTATTCATCTGAAATATCTTGCACATAGCCCACCCCTAAGATTCACATGAATATCCTTGCCTAAATTTGGGGACAGTAGAGTCAAAAAAAGGTCTACAATTTGCGCAAAGTCGATTTTAGGAGGGTATTTCGTCAAAAAAGTTAGGGTGTGACCTAAAAAAAAAGGTCCACAAAAGTTTCCAGGGCGATTTGTAGGGGGAGTTCTCATGCACCAGATCTCACCAGAATCGGGGGGGGGGGGGGAGTCCGGCCAGATCTCACGAAATCTCACCAGGGGGAGGGTGGGGGGCCAGAAATCCGGAAAAACACCTCACGTAATTTGTGGATGCCCTCTTTCTGATATACTTGCATATCAATTTGCCTATCACTGACGTCAAACTAATTGGTGTGTAATTTACAACCCTATTTGTAACCCCTCCTTTATGAACAATTACTACTATCGCTCTTTTTCAATCCTTTGGTAAGCAGTTGGACTCAAAAATCCTTTTAAATAAAATTTCAAGGTTAAGGTACAATATCATATCCCACAATCTACTATATAATTTCGTAAGGTCATTCATCAACTCACCTCAAACGCTATTGACTGGAGAAGGGTGTCGCATGTCAGCATTCGCTCGCAAAACAATGACCAGATATACCATTAGTAGAAATTCGTGGTGATGTTCACAATTTAATAGCTAGGCAATTGCTACCAAATTAATTGCCATAATTGTAGCGTTTCATAGTGAAAAAAATACTGATAAATTTTGGGGCTAACAAAAATGTTGATCTGCTTTTCAGTAACATGTTGCTAATGAAAGCAACTTATAAAAAAACTTTAAAAAAATTAAATTACACATGGTTTCTACTGTAACCATGAATGCCAAATGTCATTACATCTTAGCATAAATTTTAATTTAAGTAATACTGTTAGTAATGTTGTTGCCTGACCAAAGTTTATGCATTATGGTTTATTTGCTTTTCAGCTATTTTTCTGTCCACTTTTGTAGATGGCCTTTATTCATGTTCACTGTTCGTGAGTTATTAGGTTATTTTGAGTGGGCATCGGACCAAATATGTTACCGAAACAACTATTCTGGCTGCCCATTTCTTCCGAGTTGCTCAACTGTTTAATAATATGGAATGTGTTGTAAGTTCTATGGCCATTACATATACTGTGATCAATGTTTACATTGTGAGTGTTTGCCCACTCTCAATGAAAAACAATGTAACACTTTCGAAGCAAACAGGAATTTTTTAAATTTTGCAGAGTGAACTTTAAGGGTCAAATACAAGTCAAGTTTGTATTTAAGCAATTTCGAATGTATGACATTTGAAACAATTATAAGATTGCGCTATCGTCCCTGTTCGTGTTAAATATTTACCTCTGTTAATGCGTCTGAGTTCTTTTGGCTCATGATATATTATTCATCCTGAAACACAGGTCAAGCTTATATCTCGTAAAATTAGATCATCCTGCCATAATCTTTCCTCTTAAGAACTGGAACTAATCTAGATCCTTGACGATATGCTAAAAACGGTCATGGGCTTACACTAGTCTTTAATAAATCAATAGTAATATTATCTACACCAGCCCCTTTACGTTTTTTTAGCTTTCTTAGTTCCGTCATAATTTTCTGAGAATTTATTGCAAATTTTATAGTTTCCTCATTTATAATTTTGGGGAGACTCTCCTATGATTCATTCCCTCCCACACAGGATGATAGTCCCTAGTTGTCTCACTAAATCAGTCACTCAATATCTCTGCAATTTAATAACCTCAGTGACTTCATTTTTTTTTTTTTTTTTAACTGCTTTATGTCTCTCAACAGCGAGGTCTTTAGAGACGGATCAGTGACTTCAACTTCGTTCTTATCTACGAGACATATTTTTTAAGTAAGAACCGGTCAGCGATATCCTCTTAAATCTCACACGAACGTAATAGAGAGCATGCGCACACTATTCTGGCATCCTATGAGCACGTTTAGATGCAGTTATCGCCAAGTCAGTGGAGTGTACACTTCGTGGTGAGTGATGGAAGTGTTTAAGACGATCCAGAATCCTGCCGCATGTTAAATAAGGTCAGTCATCAGATTCTTGTTAGTAAGAAATCTGACACCAGCAGAAATCCATCACCATATCTGTCAAGTGTATGGCCCCAATGTAATGAATAAAGGTATCGTTCATAAGTGGGTAAGATTATTCAAGGAAGTTTGGGGGAATGTGCACAATGTGTCAGAAAATTGGATTACAGGAAGCTGTGCTCCTGATGGGTTCCAAAGATGCTTCTTGAGGAACACAAAACTAAAAGGTGTGCTAGTGCATTGACATTTTTGACCCAATATCAAGAAGAAGGTGCTCGATTTTTGATCACATCATCACGAAAGACGAGACTTGGGTGTCCCATCTCACTCCGGAATCGAAGCAGCAATCGATGGAGTGGCGGCACACAGCATCTCCTAAGAAAGTGAAATTCAACAATGATGATGAAGTGAAACTTGCAGTTCAGCAATGGTTATCCGCTCAGGCGGCAGACTTCTATGATGATGGTATATAAAAACTCATCTCACGGTATGACAAATGCTTGAACAATAATGGCAACTATGTGGAAAAGTAGATGAAAGGTTGTGGAATGTCATGTTGAATAAATTACCAAAATACTTTTCATTGATAAAAGTTTATTGCTAACCAGTTCTTACTTAAAAAATATACCCCGTACAATAGTCTGAATACCTTCCCTTCCCTTCAGTTTTCTAATATAGCCATAGAAATTTCTAGATGCATTGTTCAGTGGTCCTCCAGCACCGATAATATTATTCATAAACCCATCCTTTGCTTCTCTCTTTGCTCTTATTAATTGCTTCTTTTAAGTATTTCTGTAGCTATAAGTAATAATACTTAATTAAATTGCAATGGAGTGTACGCTCCTGTGGCAATTTCCCTAACACACCCATCTTCCCCCTTCCCTGCACCCACCTACATTTGCCTTCTACCAATTTCAACTTTAAATTCTTTGAACGTTTTTGGTAAATTATTCATAATTTCTTGTGGTAACTTATTCCAATCCCTGACACCCTTACCTAAAAAAGAGAATAATCCCACACCCATGTGCCTGAAATCGAGTGCCAGCTTGTGTCATGGTCATCTTTTCCCTTCCAGGCATTATTTTTAATTCTTACATCAATATCTTTCCATACCTCATCACCAATATACAACTTGTACACTCCCAAGACCCTCTTTACCCTCCTCCTGTCTTGCAATGAATCCCATTCCAGCTCTTTTATCATATCATTTACTGATTTCATTCTGCTATAATTTCCAGAAGCAAATCTAAGTATTCCCTACTGCCTTCCTGTCTCTTAACTCTGTTGTGTTCCTGTCTCACTAGGCTATGTAACCATCTCACCCCCCTATTTTAGTGTATAGGTTCTGTACTTCTCTTTATTTTTTGGTTTGGAATAAACATTTTCTCACCCTTTTTTACTATCTCCTTAAACTCCTCCCATTCTGCCTCCTCTGTACTTGAGTCTTCCTTCCATTTGATGAACCTTTCCCTGAAAGATCTCTTCAATTCAAAAGTCTGTGGCATTTTATAATTATACCTATTTACCCATTCTGTTTTGGCCATTGGTTTACTGAATCCGCCTAATATCCATCAGTACTGCCCTGTGATCACTTATTCCTTCAGTTACTTTACACCTTATAAGATTTTAATCAGGCTTTATTAGAAAGATATTCAACATGTTTGATTCCCTCGTATTTTGCTCTATCACTTGTGTTAAACCTCCTTCCCTTATTAAGGTATTTGCAAATCCCTGTTCCCTTGTGTTATTTATCGTACGAGGGAGGATCAAATATAAACGGGATTGTTGTTCCTGAACATCAACAATTGGCAGCACTGGCCCTGCGCTTCTGCTATGCTTAGGCGGGATCATTAGGAGTGGGGAGAGCGTGCTGTTAGATATTTACCGCCGTTTAGTCAGTAATGCTCATGATGTCGGAGCAGCAGGTGCACCCCTCCACTGCGCAACGCATTATTATAAAATTTCTTGCTGTTGAAAGAGTTACAGCGGCGGAAATTTTCCAGAGATTAACTGCACAGTTCGGTGATCAAACACTGTCAAGGATGCGTGTGTTTTTCTGGCATAAAAAGTTCAAGGAAGGACGAGAATGTGTGTAAAATCAGCAACACGATCGCCGTCCCCGGACCAGCGTTACAGACGAAAACATTCGTGCAGTTAAAGACATTATTGACGTCGATCGACACGTGAGAGTGTCAGAAATTGCAGAACAAGTCGGAATGAGTTATGGGAGCTGTCAAGCAATCATCACAAAACACTTACAGTTCTGTAAAGTGTGTTCCAGATGGGTCCCTCACCTTTTGACCGAAAATCTGAAGTTGAGACGTTTGGAAGTCTGTCAGAAGCTTACAGCAAGGTTTGCGGAAGAAGGTGATGGATTTTTGAGTCGGATAGTCACCTGCGATGAAACATGGGTTCACCACTACACTCCTGAATCCAAAGAAGCCAGTAAGGAGTGGAGGAGGAAAGGGGAGGCAGCACCAGTGAAAGCCAAGACTCGACTGTCAGCTGGCAAGGTTCTTTCAGCCGTATTTTTTCGATCTGCGAGGTATTTTGCTGCTTGATTTTTTGCATGAGCGATGCACAATCAATGCTGCTTACTACTGCCAGCTGTTGAAAAAGGCGAGAGTTGCATATCACCACAAAAGAAGAGACCAACCGATTCGACAGGTCATTCTCCTCCTCGATAATGCGCGACCCCATACTGCATCTCTAACTGTCTCTAAGTTACAGGACTACACTTGATCAATTTAAGTAGTCAGATTTTATTCATTACCTTTACTCCACTTTTAAAAATAGGAAATATACTTTATTTGATGTCAGAGGGAAGGATAGTAGTTTGAGAATGGAATAAAATTTGTTTCAGATTGAGAGAAGTAATATTTCAAAAGTTATGGTAACCCCATGTAAATGTTTCTTTTCTCGTAAAACTATTAAAGTTACAAATTTTTTTATAATGACTAAATTTGGCGTTTGTGATACTATCTAGCAACCCCCAAAATTTAAGGTTCAAGGACAAGAGAGGTGACGAAATATTGTTCGAGAATGGTCTGGTATCTCATGCTTTCCGTGTAACCCAGAAGCAAAATTGGTTCCCAGGGTCAGAAAGTATAAGTACCCCCTCCAGAACCTAGCCTCGCACAGTCTTCCAGAAGCTGTGAGCATGATGTGATATAGGTTCGCACAGCAGCTATGTAGAGTGCGGTACCTATCTTGGACTCGTGGCGCAGCAGATAACAAACTTGTGCGGATATTTTTAACTTTTGAAATCTTGGGTGAAAGAAACTTTAATACCTCACGTAGCTAAAAGTAGCTGTGGAGGCATGAGATTGGTCTCGCTCGAATGGTTAGTCGAATTTGCAAACTTTCTTCTGTGACTTTGTCTGATTGCCTATTCAATTGTTGACGGTGCAAGTTTTTTTTCAGAATATAGTTGTTTTTAACAACAACTGACTCTTAAAAATTATTTACCTAAACTTTTTCATTAGCTTGAGGTAGAAAAGAAGCTGAGTGGCAACCTGTATATTGTAGCATAGTCATAACTGGATTCCAAGGTTACACACAGTTAAAGTTGAGACAAAGTTTTTACCTAACCCCAGTGAACAGTTTTTTCCTCACATTCCAATATGGAACATCTCTCCAGACCTGCAGATTAGGTAACTTGTTCAAATTATTTTCTTTGGGTGTGTTAGAATTTTCACTGTTAGTTTCACTATTGGCTTATTGTCATTTCTGCATCATCAGCATCTTACTTAGTTTCTGAATTGAGCTGATTTTATCAGAAACATTCCTTGTATCAAGGTGAGAATTGGACTCTTTTGATATGCTTTGGCTGGTATCAGGTTTTGTAAAATATTTGAAGATGGACCTAGCTATTATCTGAATTGGTGAACTTTCTCTGCCAAAATCCACTTTTCCTCCGAATTGCATGAATCCCCAAGACATATTACCCTTTTTGGTGTAGATAACTAAACAATAATAAAAAATCAATTACGCCTAATTTCATGGAGGAAATAATACATTTACTTCATTACATTTTCTTAGTAATGGTATGAAAAAAATTATGTGAGCAATATTTTTAATGAAAACAAAATGCTTTTTCTTTAATCTTCTTAAAGGTTAAATATTTTACATATTATGCCAAGTTAAATTTTTCACAATTATTGAGTTTTACTGATAAAATATAGATGAATTTGTGTTCAAAATAAGATCATTAACACTTTGAATTATTTTCTGTTATTTGTACAAATTGACACACATTGTGACATAGTAGCTCTTTAGAAAATCAGTAAAATTATATATTTATACTGATTAAGGCCAAAATATTAGTAAATTAAAAGTTAAAATGATTTATATAAAAAAAGAATATAAAGTTTAATAAATATTGTTTGCCCAGAGATGCTTTAAAGGATATGATCTCTGAAAAAAAGAAGTGAAGTTAAGAGAATTGTTGAGTAGAGGAAACGACCAAGACAAGATTGATTTAGCAGCAGCGTAAAATTAAATTGAGAGATCTTGAGTAGAAAGCGAACCTGCAAATCTTCAGATATAGTGACATGTGCGATCGTTATTGGTATTAAGAGGATTGTTAAGCAAATAAATGAGATAAATAAACTGTAAAAGTACATAACAAAAACTTCAGTCTACAAGAAATTATACATTTATTTAATTAAATAGATCTCTTGCTCGCATACACATTTATATGCAACATGGCGACCGTGACAGGACTTTGGAGAAAGTGTTTTTTATCTGTTATGTGATTGTTCATTTATTATGTTTTTTTTAATGTTAGATTTGTGTACATTTAGAATAAGCAAACCTTAATGATATTTTGTACAAAATTTTAACATTAAACCTCAATACCAAAAACGACATTGCCATTAAGAAAATTTTCCTCCTTTTCTTGTTCATTTACAATTAACAAAAAAATGTGGAATATTTTGGGAGGGGTTGTGACATAGTAGCTCCTTAGAAAATCAGTAAAATTATATATTTATACTGATTAAGGCCAAAATATTAGTAAATTAAAAGTTAAAATGATTTATGTAAAAAAAGAATATAAAGTTTAATAAATATTGTTTGCCCAGAGATGCTTTAAAGGATATGATCTCTGAAAAAAAGAAGTGAAGTTAAGAGAATTGTTGAGTAGAGGAAACAACCAAGACAAGATTGATTTAGCAGCAGCGTAAAATTAAATTGAGAGATCTTGAGTAGAAAGCGAACCTGCAAATCTTTGGATATAGTGACAGGCGCGATCGTTATTGGTATTAAGAGGATTGTTAAGCAAATAAATGAGATAAATAAACTGTAAAAGTACACAACAAAAACTTGATTCTACAAGAAATTATACATTTATTTAATTAAATAGATCTCTTGCTCGCATACACATTTATATGCGACATGGCGACCGTGACAGGACTTTGGAGAAAGTGTTTTTTTATCTGTTATGTGATTGTTCATTTATTATGTTTTTTTAATGTTAGATTTGTGTACATTTAGAATATGCAAACCTTGTTGATATTTTGTACAAAATTTTAACATAAAACCTTGATACCAAAAACGACATTGCCATTAAGAAAATTTTCCTCCTTTTCTTGTTCATTTACAATTAACAAAAAAATAGAGAAATATTTTGGGAGGGGTTGTGACATAGTAGCTCCTTAGAAAATCAGTAAAATTATATATTTATACTGATTAAGGCCAAAATATTAGTAAATTAAAAGTTAAAATGATTTATATAAAAAAAGAATATAAAGTTTAATAAATATTGTTTGCCCAGAGATGCTTTAAAGGATATTATCTCTGAAAAAAAGAAGTGAAGTTAAGAGAATTGTTGAGTAGAGGAAACGACCAAGACAAGATTGATTTAGCAGCAGCGTAAAATTAAATTGAGAGGTCTTGAGTAGAAAGCGAACCTGCAAATCTTCGGATATAGTGACAGGCGCGATCGTTATTGGTATTAAGAGGATTGTTAAGCAAATAAATGAGATAAATAAACTGTAAAAGTACATAAAAAACTTCAGTCTACAAGAAATTATACATTTACTTAATTACATAGATCTCTTGCTCGCATACACATTTATATGCGACAACATGAGAGTTATAAAAGAGACCAAACATGATAGGTGAGCAGTAACACTCAGCTTCACATTTAGGAGAACGCAGGTTCAAGTTTCTATCTAATTATCCACCTTTCAGTTTTCTGTGGTTTCCAGAAATCACTCCAGTAGAATCCTGATAGAATTTCTTCAAAAGGCCACAGCCAAATTCCTTCCCTTTCCTATTCTTCTGCCCGTTCCCACCTCTAAAGTTCTCGATGTTGACAAGGCAGAATGCAACATGAAAGAAATATAAAGAATAGAATCGGGTAGCTAAATTTATTGTTATATCTATCACAATTCACCACCAATTTACCTCCGTTTTAACTATTTTAAACATCTTTGAATTTTAAGACTTTATCGCTTCATATGCTAATACTCGACAAAATTATACAATGTAGCAACTGCTGCTTCTAACCAAACAATACAAAAGTAGATGGTAGTTTTACTGCCAATGTTTTGAAGATTGGTTTGTTCAATTACTCCTACCAGTTTTGAAACGCCATTCTGGAATGAAAATACTGATTGGTGATAATTTAAGTTCTCAAGTAAGTTTTCTGATTGTGTGAGGAGAATAAAATAAAATTCATCACCCTGCCACTGAATGCCACTCACCTGCAGCAACCACTTGACATTTGATTCTTCGTGCCAATTAAACGTATTGTCAGGGATAAAGCGCGTATATGGGGTTGGTATCGGCTTCATCACCTGAACTCGAAGTCTTCCAAAAATCATCAAAGTTCTGAAAAGTTCTATTACCGTGTTAAACCATGTAGGATGCTAACTGTTAAAAGACCACAGTCGCCACTTACAGCTTTAACCTCCTGTAAGAAAGGTGCTATTGTAGAAATGAAAGTCAAAAGTTGAATAACAGAGTTATATTCTTGAAATTCTCACATTAGTTACAAAAGTTCACAGTTACCAAAGGCAATCTGAGATAAATCTTTCACCGAAAATCACAGATTATGAAACAGAGCAAAACTCGCACTACCCCAAGAATGAAATTGAAAGTTAGAAAATCACATGCCAAAAACTGTTAGTCTGAATGTAGGTTGTGCCGAACTTTGAAAATGGCGCCGGTCAAGCATGGTTCCTTGCGGCCATAATTGCCTAACTTCCCCCGCCTAAGCTGCTTCCAAACACATCCCAACGCGTCCGCACTCGCACGGAGCGTGCGTCCTCCTGCACGTTTGACGAATTACTGAATATCACCGGCCGACGCTTCCGCGCTCTGTCTCGCTTATATAGGCTTACCTCACGTGATGCTGCACTCCGGCTGAGCGCCTCCGCGCTCTCAAACATTCACATACATTTAATTTTATAACTTCCCTACCAAGTGTTCGATTTAAAATCTGGAACGGCATAAATTATGGAAGTTTACGGGTGTAGTGTGGTGAGGCAAAATTTGAACTTATCTTTAACTTTAATTTTATATCTGACGTCATGACAATTTGAAATTCTTCCGGTATTGCGCCATCGCCCAGGATTTTAGAAAATTCTAATCGGCGTGAGTTACAAACATGAAACTATGCTCAAAATGTTGGCCCCGAGTTTAGCCTCTCAAAAATGTAAACTTTATTTAGATCGGTCAGGAACTGATTGAGTTATTACTATAAACAGATTTTCTCATACGCGCCATCTTTATTATTCATGTATTTTTATGTGTAGCTCTGAAGGTATGTTGATTATTAAGCCGGAAAAATTACCAATGTGTAGCCAGTATTAAACTGCGTATTTTAAAAGTTATCCCCTCTTCTTCGGTGCGATATCTTAGGCACAATAAAATCGTTCTGTTATTTCCACGTGTGCTATTTTCGAGTGGTTTAGAAAATTCCCTAACATCGGTTCTATGGCTTTAAATGACATGAAATTAATGTGTGCGAAACTAGAAGAATGGATCTTTAAGGCGAACTACTTTTTAAACCGGAATCTTGGTAGGTTTTTGAATAATAAAATGTTAAAGTGGAGTGATCTATTTTGTGTGTTCAGATAACATTTAAAAATACTTAGACGGTTGGAAACTATCAGATTTAATTGAATTTACTTCTCTTTAGGACTGTTTTAATTTATTAGTTACTTTATATCGGGTGACAGTGTTTAAAATCAGTGTAAAAGCATATTAAGTGTACGGTGCCTCTGGCAAGTTACTTCGAAATTGGATTAACAGACAGAAGGTTAGTAAATGTCTTTTAATGGTTATAGAAAATTAATTACGTGTATTTACGAGCTTCTACCTGCTCTTAGGGCTTTTTAAATGGTTTGACTTTGTTGGAATTAATTCTGAAAGGCTCGATAATTTCGCCTATTTACCGGCTCCCGGTTTTCACTGATATTTCATATTTTCCGGATTAAAACTACTTGGAACCTATTAACACTGAAAGAGAAGATTATTTACTACCTATTTATCTACTTTTTAAGTCCTGAAACTATTTAAAAGGCCTAAAATTGTTTATGTAAACTTTATGAAAATGAGTGATCAAATTTCTTCAGAACTACTTCTTGTGATTATTAAATGCTTGAAAACTATCAGAAACTTGTCAGTTATCCTTCTAAACTGTCTCAGGCATTATTCTATTTACTTTTAGAACTTTAAATTGGTCAAATTCCATCACAATGTGTTATCTTCATACTGCTTCAGTCTACTATCCAATCATCCTATTTATTTCTTTAAAATCTCTGCTAAACTATATTTAACTGTGAAGTTATGGTTACTGTAGGTCTAGGCCTGGCTTTTATTAGCTCTTTACAATCTTTACTGTATAAAAACCTCTTCAGAAATACCAAAATCTGGTATATGCCAAAATTTAGGGTTAGATTTGACTTATATTGAAATTATTTATTTATCTCTGGAATAATGCTTAGTAATCATGATAAAAAGTTTGTTTAGGCACTCTGTTTACTATTATTTAACATTTACTTCTTTTAAATCAGTTCAGAATATCTCCCTAACCAATGTTAGGATCTGACAGTGAAAGTTTACTTTTATATGGGATAACCTATTTCCTGCTGGAATATCATTGATTTATTGCAGTTTATAGTTTATTTATGTTGGCTATGTGCTATTTATTCACTTTACTGTACTCAAAGTGTTGTTAACTCGATTTTAACTGTGGTATCGTGTACTGAAGTTAACCTCAAACTTGGCCGGATTTTAACGGAATATTGAAAATAGCGAAGGATACCTTACAGTATGAGGCAGAAGATTCTCAATAAATGGAGGGAGAGTGGATGAGGTGGTCACTGCTGCTCTGTAATAAAGAATTAGTTCCCATCACTGCTTAAAAAATAACTCTAGGAAAAGCTGACATCGAGTGCAAATAATTTGAAAGCAGGCTTCCGGAAATTGGTAATCATCCTCTGAACTGCCAGGAAGTCATTGCAGACTGCCATCATCCACAATGTAACGCTTGCTGGAAATCACAACACTAATCAGTAATTCCTTCATGGAGGACATCTTCAAAAAAAGAGAACTGAATACACAACTTTGGAGGAAGGGGATTAATGTCCCAGCGGGTCAAGGTATTTCTTTTGAGGCATTTGCCATATAGGAGTGCAAAAAAAAAAAAAAAGGTCAATACAATCTAGGGCAGCACAACAAGCTCCTGCTTATCAGTGGAAAAATGCAAATGCTGACATTAACAAAAGCAGTACTGATGAAAGCGTACCATCGGTTTGCTGTGCAGACCTATCAGATAATCTCCATCAATCTCAAAATTCACATCCTCTAAAGATGTCCATGCTAAACGTTTGTTGCAAAGGCTATATGTGCTCACGAACTATAAATGTGAACTGTTCCCTGGAAAGATCACAGAAAAGGGATATTTGGTCTCTGTATTGGAAAAATGTGGAAGCAAGTGGAAGTGACCCATTGAAAATGTACAGATATATGTCAACAATGAAGTGTTACAAATAATCAACCCCCCTGAGCAAGAGGGTCATCAAAACATTTTTGATGTAAAAGAACTGGGATTGTACTACAGCTAAGAACAGCATGTTTATTTTTTTTCAGATTTGTAACAGTTCATTGTTTTAAAAAAAATTCGTCACAGTTCTCAGATTTTACTCATAGTTTTACCAATTTAATCAAATACTTCAAGGTTTATAAAATAATTTTATGTTCAATGTGCTCTAAATATACAAAATATGAGACCAAATAAAATGTTGATAGTCCAACTATTGTAACAATCATTTTATAATTGTTTTTATATATAAAAAAAATATTTGTCCCAAAGTTTTCATACGAAAAGTGCAAAATTTCAGTGTGAAAAATAGTAATAATTTTGCTTATCTTATATCTTTAAACAAGGCATTCTTATATATATACTAGCTGATGCCCACAATTTCATTTGTGATTGTAAAGAATTTTGATTGACAGCTACCAACATGTGACCACCATACTTCATGATGGGAGACTTGAGGCTAATATCACAAACATCAATGACCTGCGCAGGGTATTTATGGCTGCAAAGTAAAATATAGGTACACACATGTCTTTGGCCAAAATATAAAATTCCTTCCGTATAGCAATTTCAATCACCATATCTACCACACCACCATAGCTCCCGATATGACACTACCATGATGCACGGTGGGAGACTTGAGATTAATACCATACACAATCACCAGTGGACTGCGATGGGTAGTTTTGGCTGTAGAGAGAAATATTGGGACACACAAGTCTATTTTTTATCGGTTCCACCACTTTCAACCATCATATCTACCACAACCCCACAGCTACTAATATGCAATTGCCATAGCGCATGATGGAAGACTCCAGGCTACTACCACACACAAACACCCATGGTCTGCTCTTTGTAGTTCTGACTGCAATGTGAAATATAGGAACACACATGTCTTTGGTAGAAACAGGAAATACCCTACATCGACCACTTTCAATCACCAATAACTCCCACACCCCAATCGCTACTGACATCTAATCACCATAGTACATGGTAGGAGACACGTTCCGACTACCACACACAAACACTAATGGTCTATGGTATGTAGTTGTGACAGCAAAGTGACATATATGGAGACACATTTCTTTGATCAAAATACAAAAATATCCTTGATCGGCCACTTTCAACCACCACATCTCCCACACTCGCACAGTTACCGAATATCGGCCAATGTTGTGATCGATGGGTGACTCTGTGCTACTACCACACACAAACACCAGCGATCTGTGCTAGATAGTTTTGGCTGGAAAGTGATACACCATGACACATACATCTTTGGTAGAAATATGAAAGTGGCGCAGGTCAACCACTTTCAACCACCATATCTCCCAGACCTTCATAGCTACCAACATCTAACCACTGATGGGAGATTTGATGCTATTGCTACACACAAACATCAATGGTCTATCCTATGTAGTTGTGGCAGAAAAAGGAAGTATAAGGATACACAAGTCTTTGGTTGAAATATGAAAATGCCATGCATCAACCACTTTTAAGCATCATATCTCCCACACCTCCACAGCTATCGGCATTCGACCAACATTGTGCATGACAGGAAACTCCATGCTACCTCCACACACAAACACCACTGATCTGTGCTAGGTAGTGGTGGCTGAAAAGTGAAATATAGGGAAACACACGTCTATTTTTATGTATATATGATATATATATGCTTTATTGGAGAGAATCAATTTAGCAATATATATATATATATATATATATGTATATTAACAACGAAATCAAGACGCTAAGTAGTGGAAAGGAATCAAATTAGGATAGGGAAATGAGCCACCACTTACCTTTAGATGATGGATATAGGGCGCAAACACACAGAAAAGACACAACACAAATAATATACAGGTAGTAATTTTCGGGATAAACCGTTTGTCAATAGGAGAACATTATAAGAGGTGGGCACACCTGGAGACTGCCTCACAAAAAGATTGCCGGTCGGGAAAATGGTGGGGGTAAATTCAAACATCGGAAAAGTAGAGAGGCAGTGATTCAGAGCTAATACCTGAGCATAGATATCTTGGAAATGGCTCTAACGATATGGGTGAAATTTCATATTTCATTTTTTTAAGTTTACCTCAATAAGTGTCTTCCTTGCAAAATCGTGTTGTTAGAAAAATCAGCAATTCTTGTAAAAGCCATCTTGTACACTTTTCAGGTACCAGTAAGCTGACTGATGTTATTAAAGCAAGGAAATCTTATATCTTTAAACGAATAATTTTTGTGCACTAGCTGATCCATGTGAATAGTATTGTGGTCAATTACCAAATTGTAATATAGGGAATAAGTAAATGCAAGTATTTATTAATTCAAGGTATTTTATTTTGAATAAGAGTAATAAATATCACTTTTGTGGTAAAAACACATTATCATTAAATACTACATGTTTAATTATAAGACATTTAAAAATTAGATGTTTAAAAAATATTATATTTGTCAGATGTAATTTTTTTCAATCTTCTTATCTATTGTTTCTTATCGTATGGAAAGGCTTGGTTGGATCAGAAGATGAGGTTAATACAAGGTATGAGCATAGTTTTAATGGAATGAATGAATTTAGCACTGATGATGTACTCATCTAAGTGAATTATCAATATCTTGCACCTTTAATTAAGCCCTGATTATCATTGAGATTTCATTTAAATAATAGCGTTTTCCTTTAAAAGCAGTTGAGATTGTGAACTGGACGATGCCGGAAATAACTTTAGCGATTTGGATGAAATTTTATATGTAGATAACATTTTGCTTTTCAAATTTTTAACTTGGTTTAACAAAAAACCAAGCAATTCTTGTGTTTAGTATCTCAGAAACAGCTCTAACCTCATCTTGTAGAACTTCCAGGTACCAGTAAGCCTACTGATGTTATTTAAACTTCTTTTTGATCAGAGCAAGGAACTTTGCACTTCAAAATGCCTAGAAGGTTTTCAAGGAAAATGGTTAACTTTAATCAAACTTCACGCAAAATCTTGCATATTGAACAGAAATCAAAAGATGTCTGGTGAAAATCAGTCACCTAGGTACTAATATCTTTATCAAATGTGGAGGACAGATCTAACCAAACAACTCGCTGCCTTTTCTTAAATTTACAGGAGATTTCTCTGAATTCTAAAAAATATCCAAAAAGTGTACCAAATAGTCCCAGTTTACGGTGTTATTATTGTTACTTTAAATGGGTGTTATGTAATCATCTTGCTTATTGCTATCTTTGGCTTTCCTTAAGCCTGAAATTTGAACTGCATTTCTTGAATTAGTTTGTAATTGACATAATGTTGCATAAAAGCTCTACTTGGAAAGGTTTGTGAATAGGTACAGAAGGATCTTGCCAGGATGTCTATAGTCAGATAGGTTAACTTGTAATGAAGATCAATACCAAAAAAATATAAAAACATTTATCAGGCACACAGTAATTAAAAGTAAATTTTTTGTATAAGTATGCAGTGGGATAATTTCTGACAAGAGAAGTAACATTTAACTCTATAGTAATTTCATCTGATAATAAGATTAGTTGTGGGTGTTGTGGTTTCATGGGTCATCCACTCTCACCAGCTATCACAATGTTTTTACTTTAGAACTCATACACTGACAAATAATGTGTGTGATCTAAATTCTTACCACATGTTCCTTATCAAGATACAGATTCACTCAATCATCTGCTACTAAATTTTCAACTGAGAACATTCAGAAACTCAACTACTGAATTAATAAATACAGTCATTTCACAAAACTAATTGTAATTCAGTGTCCACATTTTACTCCAACATCACCAATGTTACAAATACATTTATAGAACATTGATCATTTCAAAGTTACAGGATCCAGCCAGAGTTGAACAGCTATTTGTACACTTTTATTTCACAGTCACAGGTTAACATCTTTTAACCTTCAACCTCGCTTCAACGCCAACTTCACTAATCCACGTTCGGCAGCCGACTGCCTGCCAGCCTGCCTTGTGCCTACCACTGAGCACACCATCCGTCCTCCATGATTCACATGTCTATGACCACGGACACGGTGCAAATGCCAATATTTTCAAACCTCCCATGCTTGCTTACTTCAAAGGAACACAAAGTGGTTCCACTACATGCGGGGCACTTTGACATGCCAGCAGGAAAAATTTCAGATTCCTGTATCGAATAGAGTACATTGAGGACATGTACCAAGGAAACAGTGAAGTTGGGCTACAAATCTTGACAAGCTCTAGACATTATGGATATCAAAAGTAGAATTTGGAGGAGATTCAAAAGATGGCTGTTTGATTTGTTTATGGCAATTGTTGTTCAAAACATTTGGTCACTGGTATGAAAAGGAGCCATGTTGAAAGTCATTGGGAAAATGGGAGGCATGTGCCGACTGAGCAAATGCATGTATTGAAATTGTGGTCTAGATCATCATATATATTACTAGCAGTTACCCGCGACTTCGTCCGCGTTGAAGAGTGTTGTAAGTAATATGATTTTCTTGAGAGGTTTGGTTGCTCAGTGGTCAGGGCGTCCAGCAGGAGATGGAAAAGTCCCCAGCTTGAATCCCAGTGTCGGCGAGGATTTTCATAGATCCTTTGACATAGGTTGTTGTGTAATGTGAAGTATTCGGGAGGACGGCGGTTCGAATCCCCGTCCGGGCATCCAGATTTGGGTTTTCCATGGTTTCCCCAAATCACTCCAGGTGAATGCCGGGATGCTTCCTTCAAAAAAGGCCATGGCCGAATTCCTTCCCATTCCTTGCCCCCATCCTTTCCCGTCTCTAAAGACCACGTTGTTAAAAAGGGACGTTAAACTGTTACAAAAAAAAAAAAAAAAAAAAAAAAAAAGTAATGTGAAGTACGCCAGAATACACTTGGTTCTGATTCCATGTTGAACTGTAGATCATTTGGTCCAGTAGGATTACTGGGTTAGGTTAAGGGGCTATGAAAGGGGCTGACTGCGCAGACGTAAAGAAGCCTTGTCATCAGGTCTATACGACCATACAATTTATATTAGAGCTATTTTATTAGTAATAGTAGTAAGAAATATTGCAGTAAAAGAAGAAACATTTGTTTATGTTCCACAACAACTACATTGAATTTTTAAAACAATAAAAATATTCTGTATGTTAGGAGTATTTTCACTTTAATAAATCGGTATATACAATATTGTATGACTTGTTATTTTCTAAAAAAAAACATGTAAATTTTTTGCACTCGATACCCCGAGCAGGCAACATATAATTGACCATGGGAAAAGCAAGGAGTATCCAAATGTATTCCCACCACTTTTAACGTTTGACCCTGTGATTTATTAATTGTCATTGAAAATGCAGTTTTTAATGGGAACTGTAATCTTTTAAATTGAAAGGGAATATTACTGGGAATGATTGGAATACGCGGAATTAATACGGCTTCCCCTTTAGATGCACCGCCTTCACGATGTTTCTTCCTAGTTATGTTATTCGTAATCTGGTGCCATTGCACAATCTTGGGGGGTCGAGATTACGCATCAGGAGAACTGGAGCGCCAACCTTAAGCTCCAGTTTGTGGGACGGCACCCCAGATAATTCCAAAGAGTTTAAAAACTCTACGGATAGGTGGCAGCATCGTCAGTTGACATTACAGTATCGATGGAAGAGTACTGTTGTCACTTCTCCTGCTATTACCTCTAATATTTGTTTATTTATTTTGGCAACAGAGTCATTTTTCGGAGCAAGTATTGTCCTCTCACATAACCAGTTTTCGTCAGTTAATATTTAGTTGTATATCTGGGAAAACATTAGTAATGAGCTCGTGTTCAGAGCTGACAACATTGCAGAAATCAGATGTGAAGTGAATCATTCCATCCTCATCTGTTTGCAGACGACCATCTCCAATTTCCAGCAGCTTTTGGGCGTATGAATCTGATTCTAGATCGTTATATAACTGGACTCGCAGGTTGGTGATGAGATTTAGCTTTTCCACCGTAGCCCATAGTGGCGACGCCTTGAGACATGCGTTCATTTCATCTGCCGGAGTACCTCTCTCAATAACGGGAAGAGTCTGGCGGAAATCGCCAGCGAGCAAAACCACTACACCTCCCATCGGCGTTCGGTTGCCGCGTATGTCTTGCAAGCTGCGATTCAGGGCCTCAACTGCGCGCTTGTGTGACATAGTGCACTCGTCCCACACTATCAGCTTGCACTGCTGCAAGAGAGTGCCACGGCTGCTGTTCTTGCTTATATTGCACGTCGGGATTTCTTCGCTTGTAAGATTAAGCGGTAACTTGAAAACAGAATGCGCAGTCCGTCCACCACTGAGCAATGTTGCAGCAATTCCCGAAGATGAAACAGCCAGCGCTATATTTCTGTCTTTGCGAACTTGTGCCAAAAGCAGATTGAGAAGAAATGTTTTGCCCGTGCCCCCTGGTGCGTCTAGAAAAAAGATACCTCCATCCTCATTCTCGACACGTCGCAATATTTTGTTGAAGATTTCCCTCTGTTCAGGCAATAAACGTGGCTCCATTTCTTTCACGTACACCTCTAAAGCTGCTGCGTCATAGTTGAGCTCTCTAATTACATCACTTGACAATTCTCTCATGCGCTGTGGTGTAGGCATACCAAAATCAGCTAATTGTTTCCCCTGTATTGATAATATTTTGTCCTCAATCAATATAAGTGTTTCATTGAAAATATAATTGTTATCTGCCTCATTTATTCCTTGAAATCTGTGAGTGATATCTTCTGACAAAGCTTTTTTATACTTCTCCCATAAATACAGAGGATTGGATAATCCGCATGTGCTTATTAAAATAGCAAAAAGCTCTCTCACTTTTGCTGGAGAGCGACATAACACAGCTTCCTCCATCGTAGCGTCCCAGTGGTTATCGTCTTCCAGTAGCCCAAACCTCTCACACGCTTCTCTGTACGTTGTCTGTTGTTGTCCATTAACTGTCTTGAGTTCATGGAAACTCGTCGGACCTCGCACATGGTTGAGCAACATCCGTAAGCAGTAACACTCGAAGTTGCTAACGTGAACTGTGTATATGCGGCCCAGTGCATCTCCTGCCTTCACATCTGGCCAGTTCTCAACTGGAGTACCTTGTACACGGCGCTTCCACTCTTTCTTTGAAGGATTCCACGTATAATAGCGAGGAACTTCGGCGTAAAGTAGGGTTTTTGCAAAATGATCCTCTTTACAAAGTTTAAAAAATGCAGTTAATGTCGTCCTAGGAGGCGTCGCCAGTTTTTCGCGAAAATTCTGCTCTGTGAAGAAAACTCTTTCACCATTTGGCAAATGTACAGCCAGGTGAGTCACAGTGGGGTGTCTTTCGTGCAGCGGAAGACTCAAGATCCGCCACGCTGCTTCATTACTGCTCACATATCGCCCAGCCCTAAACGATTGCACTTCGTCTCTGGGATCAATGTTTGCGTTCCCTTTCTGAACAGTGAAAATAGCTTTATCATTCCCCTTGTAAATATATTTGCAGATGTATTTTATTGCCTGCACTGAGTTACAAAACTCTACATTTATGTGGGCATTAAATATTCTTGAAAGTAAGGGGGAGTAAGGTACAATCCAGCTATTGTTCACCACAATTTCCTCGCGATTGCCGCCGATTCTTATTTGGGTAGTGCGCCCTCCGTCTTCGGGGGCTCTCCGTCTGTACAGAGGATATCCATTGTTATTTGTTTGCGTTTGTTTTAATAACACTCGAGGATATTTTTTCGTGCATTTCCTGTCCTTCATGCACGGTGATTTTTGATTTTGTACACCGCAGGGGCCGTGGATCATGTATGTAACTACTATGTCGTATAATCTTTTGTCAGTGTAAGGGTCAGGGATCTCAGCAGATACAATTTCATCGATCTGGTTTGGACGCAACTTTTCCTTGAGCCACAGCAATAAATGCACGTGGGGCAGTCCACGCTTTTGCCACTCAATAGAGTACATGAAACATTGAGACTCACCAAATAATTTACCTTTAGTGAGAACAGCAACTAATTTTTGGACCTTTATTTTAAAAACTCTAGCTATCAGATCGTGTCTGTCGGTCACTCTTTGTCCAGGCATAAGTTCTTCCGTAATTTCAGTCCAGGCGGGGTTGCAGGTAAGAGTGATGAAAAGGTCCGGTCGCCCGTAACTGCGAACGTAAGCGAATGCGTCCTGCGTGTACTCGTGGAGGTACCTTGGGCTGTTTACAAATGATGATGGAAGGATCACCATTTGTCCCAAATTATTAGGATTTACAGTACGGTCGGTTCTTACTGCATCCTGTAAATGAATATAATTTTCTACGCGCAGCTTGTTCTGATTTAGAGATATGTATCTCAATCGCTCACTTTCCATCTTGACATACATATCTACCAGAAATTGATTCAGAAGTTGCCTACAGCGCAGAAGTAGATTAAAATCATTATGACGCACCATAATATGAAATGCATAATAATCCATACAGGATACCTTTTTATTTGGAACTGGTAGTCTGGTAGATGTATTAATTTGGGGTATATCAAAGTGATACCCCTCTTGTCCTTTCCAAAATATCAGCGGGTACTCCAGAGCGTCGTAGAATCTATGCGTGTCGGCAATTCTGCAGACTGTTCCGTCGCGCGCTTGCAGCACGATGTCTCGTGTAGTGGTTTGTTCATTACCTGCTATCACCACTGCGATCTCGTTGCTTGTAGATGCGTTGTAGCATCTCTCGTGTTGTCCACGTGGCACGCGGTCGGGGTGGATCACTACTTTGCAGCTTACATCGGACATGTTCTCCAAAGCCGTTTTGAACTCCCTAACCAAGACATTGTTGTTGTGTAATACCCGCTGTATTTTTTGTATGATCTCTTTCTCAGTCCCTTCAATAATTCTATAACGTCTTTCACTTTCTGCTTCTTCATCGCCCATGAAGTATATCTGTAAAAACTGTGGTTCTGTATTCGACGAAGGAAGCATGGATCCAATTCGGTGATATACTTGCCCCTGAATAGTAAATGTTGGTGAAAATCCTTGCATTGCAACAATTCTATCGGCTCCAAAAGACGTCATATGGAAGCAAGCATTATACTTTCTGATAATATTCAAAAATCGCCGCGATTCATCCGTGTTGCAAGAAAACAGCTGTTTCAATGGTTCCACCGGCTCCTCTATTAAAGGAATGGCTACCTTTCCTCCTGAACAACACATTCCTGCAGTTTCTTCCTTCCATTTCAGAGCCCCACAAAATCTGCATTCTTTATTCATTTTTTCAACTTTTAAGAGGCAGTGGCTACCATAATCAATAGTCGCATCGTAATGAAAAGCAGCTTTTTCAAATACGGACCACGTGTTTTTAACGAACGCTTGTCGTCTCTGCGCCACCCTATCAGCAACAGCTCGTCTACGGTTTCTAACTCATCCACGATGACATTACCTCTTTGTGATGTCATATACCTGGCAGTGCTGATGTCGCCGAGCTCGCGATTGTTCAGAAGTTTCAGCAACCCGTTGTGATGCTAAATGTCGGGCGTTCTGTCGTCGCCGACTTTTTGCTTGCTCCGGTGTTTCAAGGGCTCTTGAAATCGACTGACGGACGGCTTGTTCTTCTCGCCGAGCTCGCATTTGCTCAGGTGTTTCGGCAACTCGTTGCAATGCCAGATACGCGGCGTGTTGTTGTAGCCGCCTTTTCCTTTGCTTCGGTGTTTCTGCAGCTCTTGAGATGGATTGCCGTTCGGCTTGTTCTCTGCACCGAGCTCGCGTTTTTTCCGGTTTCTGGGCAGATCTTCCCGACACCAAGTGTCCAATTTGCTGTCGTCGCCCAACTTGCGACTGCTCCGGTAATTCAGCAGCCGCAGAAGCCCCAAGACGTGCCAAGTGCTCAACCCTTTGCAGCTCTGCTTGAGGATTTGTCTCCTGGGTTTTGGCTATTTTCATAGTCCTAGGTTTCTTGCATTTCCTTGAAAGATTTGACTTTCGTTTACGCGGCATCTCTTAAAATTACTAATTTCAAGTCTCACGAATATACTTTTAATTAATGGAAACTTAAATCGTCGAAATATTAGTAATACATTGATGGAATCGACTAAATATCCATAAAAATACTAACATTCAAAGAGCAAATGAATACTTAAGTGGCCCAAGGACATTAATCTCAGTTAAAAAAAATAAATAAAAAAATGCGAAACTAAAAATGAATATTTTAACCTGCTCTGAATATATGCAAAAATATTATTTTTTAAAAAAATAATTTAATTTGCTCTTTGAATATTGATTTTGTTTTGAGGATAATATTGGTTTCATCAATTAATTCTGCTTTAAAACAGAAACTTACGTATGTTAATGTTGATTTCTCTATCTTTGGAAACAGTTGAATGCCTGCAGACCAGATTACTATTGTTCGTTCGTTTCGATCCATTAATTCTGCGTTAAAATATAAATTTCAATGTTAAAGTAAGTAATTGATTCTTTCATCATAACTGGTTTCTCAATCTGCAGAAAGAATTCAATGTCTACCAGCAAATTACCACTTCGCTTGTATGCTACTCCACTATCTGAATAAAACATTTATAAATTTGAAAAATTTAGTTCGGGCAACACGCCGCGTGTTCTGCTTATTATAAATCTTTTGATACAATATCGGTACACGACGTCACTAAAATGGCACTCATGGAATACTTAATAATGTTTCAGTTATTCTGGCCCAGGCTGCACAACTCTTCTAATATTACAGCTAGAAAATCAAAGCTTCTATCACTCGCGCATTAATACATTCACTATTGCATGCTAGTGACGTTATGAATAGCAAAATAAACTTGAGTCATTTCAGATCGCGATAGTACATGAACCGAATATTGAACTACAATCAGCCGCATTAACTATGGCATCAGCATGATGACAGTTATTGAAATAATGTAATTAAAAAAATTATACTAAAATGCTTGTAACTTACATTGTTCAATGGTAATTCCATAATTCTCTTCAACTCTAAGACAACTTTCGTTAATATTGTTGGTCAAGTTTACATCACGGTAATGTGTCACTTACTGCTTGTGATTTAGTAATGTGTATAATGAAATTAATTGGGATATTAATTTATGCTACACTAATTAGGAATCTCGATAAAGAAAATTCTGTTCTCTAAATGTAGTTTCAATGCATTTAATGTGTTGAGGTGTGTTCGTATCGTTTGATTTTGTAGCAGCAATATTAGCAGAGATAGTGGTTTGAATGAAATGCTGCCTGGACCAGAGTATTTTTGTTGCAGAGTAAGGCAGAAGGAATTTAATTATTATTAGTAATAAATAAGCAGCTTTCATAAGATCCGTGTAAATGAGTTGTATCGCGTTGTAAACGACTTCCAATATAGCTTCATGAAACAATGAGTTTATACGTTAGGCCATTGAATACATTTGTTTTAAGTGAAGGATTTATTAGATATTTGTAGAAATTGAACAGTAAGTAAAAATTTTTAACAAAAAAGGGTTAGTTAAGTTTTAAATTTTGGCAAAATAATTTGTAATATTACAGAGACTGTATGGTAGCAAAAAAGAAGAGACACAGGAAATAAATTAAACCGAGGTAGAATGTAATCCGTAACATTTTTATAATTACGACATTTCGGGCACCGGCATTTTACACTTTTAGTAAATCGACTTTCGTGCTGGTATACTCATAGCATTTTACGTTGTTTTTTTTCAAGCTCTGATTTTCACGTTCAGTATGACGCATATATTACGATCGAAATTACGGTGTAATATTTGATGTGTCATACTATTTTATGTACGCAAATGAAAACATCTCTTTGCGAACTTGACAACAGTACCTACCTTTCTTTTTTTAATTTAAGGTTAAGAACAGATTTATATTTCCTGCTTCCAAACTATTATTTAAGTGCGTCAGTTTTATGGTTTTTAAACTAAACACAAACTTGCATATGTAAGTAGGTTTTTGCTTTTATTTCTGAGAAGTAGTGTTTGCGATTTACTTAAAAAGCAAAGAGTAAACGTGGCACGGCTATATACGAAGTAGGAAACTCTTTGTTGCTTCCGAATCGATATTAATGGCAATTTCTAAAAGAACTATGCGTTTTTGCGGAATAAAATCTATCCTATTGCACTTCGCACGCAATTAACTGACTTCATGCCAAATTTCATTTAAATATGTTGAGTTATTAAGGCGTGATTGATTGCCGACGTACATCCAAACACACATCCGAACTTTCTCATTTATAGATATATAGATAGATTTCTAGGAGGTTTTTTTTTTCATGAGCCAAACATCCTTCACACTTAACCGAAATCTATGAATGGGGTGTCATTTTAAAGCTTATGGTCTCCACTTTGGTAACATCATGTTTTAAGAAAGTTTTTTTTTTCTTCGGAATTCGACCCATAGAAGGCAAAAACGTCAATATTTCTAAAATGCTGTTTTTTGTGTCATGAACAATTTATTTGCTGGGTGCTTAACTGAAATTGTTAAATGAAGTACCATTTTAAAGATTAAGATCTCCGCTTTGTTGAAATCATATATTAAGAGAGGAATTTTTCGGAATTCGACCCTTAAAGGGAAAAGTATCAATATTCCTGCAAAGCGTTTTTGTGTTACGACCCATTTATCTCCCTTGATATCTAACCAATGTAGATAAATGAGGTTTCATTTTAAAGGTTATGGTTTCCGCTTGGGTCAAATCATATTTTAAGAATAGAATTTTTCAGAATTCAACCCTAAAAGGACAAAAGTATCAATATTTCTACAATGCATTTTTATGTCATGAGCCATTTATCTCCTCTGATATCTAACTGATATAAAAAATGAGTTTTCATTTTAAAGATTAAGATCTCTGCCGTGTTCATATCATTCTTTAAGAAAGGAATTTCTCGGAATTCGACACTTCAAGGAAAAAGTATCATTATTTCCATAAGGTGTTTTTTTTTGTTTTTGTTATGAGCCTTTTATCTCCATTGACACCTATTCAGATCGATAAATGTATCATTTAAAAGATTAAGGTCGCCATTCAGGCAACATAAATTAATAACGAAATATTTTTGAATTTGAGCCTTAAAGGGCAAAAGAAATAACTGTGGATGTCATGCGCATGAGACAGTTTAGAGTCAAGCTGCTAGATAACAATAGCAATATCACAAAGATATTAATAAACTGTAAGAATGGAGACTTTCACGGTGTATGTTCGAAATGAAGACAATGGAGCCAGTAGTAGAAATATCGTGTTTTCAAAATACTATCTGGCGGTACACCCGTGAAGACTTCATTTCATTAATAAACTGTTTCACTGGCATCAACTTTTGTTATGTAAACAAATAAATAATTGAAACAAATGAGGTGGTTTTTCTTTCATCCTATTACAAACCCCCAACCTTACTATTCATTGTGATCGTGAAATTTTCGCATGGGTCATCTAGCTGTAATAAATTAGTACTTGGTTTCAGGCAAAAAGGAGTGGCAAATTTTAATTTATAGTAAGGCAGTTATTGAGTTGAATAAGTTACCAAGACAAGTTCCAAACAGTATAATTCAAATTGTGAAAGTATTTAAAGTAAAAATTCACATTTAGGATAAATAGAGAAATTGCCGTATTGTTGATGATTATTAATAAAAATAATAGAATTAAATGAAATGTGTATAATTGTCTGATATAAAAAGAACCAATAAGTTTTTGAAATTTTATTTAATGTTTTAAATTTGAAGACTGAATGAAGACCATATGCCTCTTCCATCTAGCATTGGTTGATAACAGATTCTTTATCACATATACTCCAGTAATCATGAATAAACCTGTTAAGGCCACCTATTACTCTACATGCTTTCTACTGAGTAGAATAAATTATTTGTAACCATCAGATATGTAACGATGGCAGTAGTAGTTAAGAATGTAAGTATATGTGATAAAGAAAAATTTTGCTCATTAGAAGTACATTGTTTTATTAATATGGTGAAGATTACTTCAGAGATACACTGAACTCATTTTTCCAGATAAGTATTTTTTCAGTAAAATATGAACAGTTACTTTACTGTGCTGAAACTGTTGAAATTTTTTTTTTTTTTAAGTGGAATTTTGATCAACCCGCAAACTGGAAGAGTATGGAAAGAGGGAGATATACTTACTCGACCTAAACTGGCTGAGACATTAACTGCTGTTGCTGAACAAGGAGCTGAAATATTCTACACTGGAGATCTTGGAAAACAGTTTGTTAAAGATGTTGGAAATCTTGGTGGTATTCTCACAGTGGAAGACCTTCAAGGATATGTGTAAGTGTATAACTGTTAATATGAACTGTTAACATTGATAATTGCCTAAAATTGAAACCTTGCTAACCATATCTTCTATATAATTATAAATCTGTAAACAAGCTGTGTGTGTCTCTTTATTTGAATGGGTAAAAATTACCCCAGCAGTTGGGAGGGGTTTTTCAAGTTTTTTGAGCTAATGGTCCAAATCAAAATCTGTGGAAATAGCTAATGACTTATATGTACCATGGTAAGGAACAGGCAATTAGAAACCTTTTTCATATGGAAAATTGTGGGCCATGGATCATTATGCACTTTCAGACATTCACTACTTTCATATAAATCTGATGAAATGCATACAGCTTAACTAATGATTGTTGTAATATTTTGACCTCAAATATTTAGTTTTTCAGTTTTGTGGAATGCAGTGAATAAACGGAAGACCTAAATCAAATGTAATGATCATTACTAATGTTTAATTTACTGTAAAAAATTATGCATTTAAGAGTTTGGCCAAAGATGATACTAATCCTTGAATTGTTTTTATTGTATTGGTTATAATTACTTGCTTTTTGGAATAAGTTACTCAAATTACTAAATAATATATTAAATCTTAAATAAGAATTATAATATTTATGGTAAGTAACTTAGTGCTTAATATATATATTAAAAGGTTTTATTGTTGCTGCAATTTGATTGTGAAATCCAGAACACTTTTCAATCCAACGACGGCTGCTAACTTTACATTGCATTACAGTGGAGTTATTATTACATGTGTCAGCCCTGTTGCAGTTCAAAATGAAGGTGTATTAAGAAATTAATTGTTATAATTTATGCTATGCATACTTGGAATCCTAAAATTAACAATATGATCACTACCTAAATTGTAGTTAGTGAAACATTTAATATGTTTAGGTGTTTCTGCATTGTTTGATTTTGTAACAGCAATATTAGTATAAGTTGTGGTATGTTGAAATGCAGCCTGACCCAGAATGTTCTTGAAAAAATATAAGGCATGAGGAATTTAATTATTCTTAGTAATTAATAAGCTGTTTTAATTAATACCATGTTAGTGATGACATGTATCATGAAGTAAGCAACCACCTATTGTGCACGTCCAGTATGTATTTCTGGATGGCTTTGGCAAAATTTGTTTCTGGTTCAGGCTACATTTCAATCTAACCACTTCAGTTTTAAGATGGGGTAAAAGAAAATGGCTTGAAATGTGTGTAGTTGTATACAAGCTATAAAGAAAAAAATACATGTTATTATTCAAGGCATAGGAATGTATTCATATGGAATTACAAAATCTTATGAGTAATCTTAGTACATTCATTGCTGCAAATGCTATCGTTGGTAGTGTAGATAGTTTAAAATTAGTCACCACCTGTGCTGCCAGCACTACTGTAGACAGTAACGTTTGTGGTACGTTATATCTGCGGTAGATTTCTTTTGGCGGTATGTCCTCAGAAAATACCTTTCAGGAAGGATAATTGATTCTCGGTACGCCCTTACTGGACCATAATGTTTTACACAGCTTTAGTCTATTAAATTTCATACATTATACTGTGTTAAAATATAAGTCCAACAAAAAAAAAAAAAAAAAAAAAAAAAAAACTTTTGATCATCAGTATGAAAATTAAGGTAATAACTACAAGAAAGGAAATTTATAGTTTTTGCTTCTCTGCATTAATATTTGATACTAAAACAAAAGGGTTAAAGCATTTGGGGTGGGGGGGGGGTGGCTGCCAACTATTGGTACTAACCATTTGAAATTGGGATTAACTGCTTCGTTATAATGTCCCCTTCACGTTTTGCACTCTCTTTTTTTGAAAAGTTGCCACAAATTAAATTAAAAATAACAAAATATGAGAGCAACCCCCAGCTATTAGATTCTGCGGGGGCCGCAAAATCTATTGAAATGTTGGTTAAATCCTTTATTGTTATAATTTTTTGCTGTTTCTGCTTCTCTCCATTGTAAAAAGTCACACAAAAATAACAAATAGAAAATATTTGTCTGAGACATAGTACAATAGCAATTACCATCTTACTTGGGAACCATCAGTCTTGTTAAGAATGGATTTCGAACTCATTCATATATGTTGAAGGGTACACAGCATATATGTCCATGGTGTAGTCATTTCTCAAAATGCGCCCTAGTTTTCGAGATATTCACATACATAGAAACAAAAAATTCGAAATATTGTGTATGTAATAAATTATTGCCCCAGTTTAACAAATGGCAGTGTAGTAGTGTGTTAGATTTGTAATTTTCAGACCCAAGTTCAATTCCCCCCACAATCAACATTTTTATTTATTTTTATCTTCAGAAATTGTTGAGCTTGACCGTTTTATTTTGTTAAAACTTCACTTACACGCTTTTACTGAGTGAAATAATATGTAAAACAAATCAAATAACCTACAATTCAGCGTCATTTTAATTCCCTGTAATTCTTTTTTCGTAATGAATTCATGGGTCTAACGACGGATTGTCTTTTCACAACACAAATCGGCCAAACACCCTTGAAAACTTAATTGCAATCATACATCTGGAAAGTCTTCATTCTTACATTATTTTTTCACTTTTTGTTAATTAGTTGTTTCGGTAAATTTTCAATTGAAATAGTTACTATCATGTAATTTATTTCATCTTCATCGTTTCTTTACTTGTATATCATCTAGAGGTATTTTAAATGAAATACGTAGCATTTGGGAAGATAGTTTTTTCTTTCTTTCTTCTACAATCGATTTGCTCTATTGTCTTGCATTACCTTTTAACAATAACACTCCACACTTTGTTTTTCCTTATTGTTACACGTTTCTTCTTACTATCTACCATTGTTTATTACATATTTTTACATTAATTCAAACCCATTGTTATATATGTACATGGTCCTTGCTTCTTCTTCCCTTCGCTCTATTTTTTCACTGACGTTGGTTCTGCATGCTTCCTTCTCATTGTTGCGGTCCCTGTGTTCATCGTGTTATTAGCGAAATCTAGCTGTCGCTTCTTGTCAGCGAATTTTTCCCATATATACGTTGCGTTCTAACTTCTCTAAGCTCCGCCCTTGCAACGTATACCACCCACCGGGTCTCTCGCAACGGCTGCCATGATTCTCTGCGTACCTGAAAGACTTGGCTACGTGCCAAGTTGCTCACTGCGGCAGCGTTGAAATATCTCCCACTCACCATTAGTAGAACCTCTTTACCTGATCGATATGTTTTCAGTTGATTCTTCTTTCTGCGTATTACCAAATTCTGAATCTTCATGGAGACTACTCTTCTGTGCCTGACTTGTCAGGCAATTCTGCTCTGATATACCTGGTTTCCTCCGCGACAATGCTTCATCCATTATGTGCTTCGGCGCTATTTTATAACTGGTGAACTCTTCGTCTCCGTATACAGTGGATTTTTGTATTTAACCGTTGCTATTTTTAACAAAGATTTCCCTTATTTATGCGTCTTGCGGCTTCTTCGCCTCCTCCTCCTGTGTTTTTTCCAGTTTCTGCGCATCTTCTTACTGCTTTTGCGTAATAACTTTCCCTTTTTGTCTGTGCTGATTTAAAGCTTCTCTTTCTTTGGCTTATTAGCTTCTTGTATATTACTTCCTTGTGCCGAGACTCTGAAGTTTTCCATGGTTTCACTCTACCACCATTGGCCGCTCATCTTTTCTTGTTGCTATAACTTTTTGCATCGCCTCTCCATGCGAATTTATCTTCTTTCTTCGACTTTTGTAACATTGTCGGTGAATTCAATTTCCCCTCATTACTTCGTCGGTTTCCGCTCCCTGGCGTATCTTCATTTTCTAACAATGGCGCACACCATTTGTTACCATTGCTGGGTACGTTTTCGATCTTATGCGCATTTTCTTCTTTTAACTTTGGTGAACTCTGTTTAGTCCCCGTTAATTCTTGCAGTAAACTCCCTGCCGCAAATTGTGTATGTTACTACCTCTACCAGTGGCGTTTCTTCTGTGCTTGCTCACAGTTTTCCGTCTTCTGATGATGTATATATTTCTGCCTGCAGCGTTTCTTCTATGCCAGTACCTAAACTTCTTCTTACCAGTGATGTATCCCCTGCACCTCAGAATTTCTCTTCTATTACCGTTGCCTGAGACAACTCTTCTATGTCACTTGCGTTTCGGATATGCCTCCCTGCTGCAATTCTTCATTCTACCTTACACATTCCGTCGTCCCTGAGGTGGTAGGTAGGTTGGCAAGCATGTGGGCGCATGGTTACAATTGTCTCAGTCTTGTTTATTACAATAAATACAAAATACAATACAACCTTACACAACAATATCAATAACTTCAAACATAAGATTTCCACACTATATCATGTAATAAGCTTAATTACCAATCGGTTACTTAAAATTCCCTCAAGATATACTTATATTAAATAATAACAATACTAGTTGGCCTTAATGATCCATGATGGCCCCAGAGTCCAAGGATTTACACACTTAAATTTACTTATGTCTAAACAACAATTTAATAATGGTAGAATATCCGGTGCTATAAGTTCCTAAACAGGATTTCCAAAGAGCGAGCTTCTCAAGGCACTTATATCAGTTGAGCTCAACCAACACTGGTCTGTTTTAAAGTTTCAGCACCCCTCAAGGGTACAGACAAACATACATACACTGTTTCCCTCATGTGAAAGAACAGCCATTAGTGACATAGATTGTCCCACGCAAGCACGAACACCAAACAGAAAATCTCCAATTGCACCGAGGAAGCAGAAAATACAACGAAGTTGAATTGTCTGAATACCACGAACTCTCTAACAGTCTATCCACTCGTGGAACATGAAGGCACAGGTTGCTCCAGGAGGTGCCAAAGCGCACACTTTACGAGGACACCCCAAACTGCCATATAGTCTGGGCATGTGAGGCGACTACACAGTTTACGGCCACTCAGAACTGCTTGTCAGACCAGGCACCGTCAATAACACCTCGTCGACGGCCAAGTATCACGTTGCTCCGCCTAACTGCTGCCCGTGCATGGAGCACGTCGCCTTCTTCAACTGCCGCTTCCGACACCGCCACTTCCTCCTCAGATGTTCACTTCCTAGCCGAGACTGAGCGCAGAGACTCCCCTCTTTCCTGACCGGGTCGCCCCTTAAATCCTCTCTACAGACCGATAGAGGGCACTCACATTCACAGCGCGCCCTAGCGGAGAAGTTAGCGATATGAAACAGCCGCCTAGCGACAGAGAGCCGCGCACGGCTAACCTCCCCCGCCAAAGCTAGACCCCGGGAGCTCAAGAGATTACGGCCTAACCTTGCACTTAACCTGCGACAGGTGTACCCTCATCAGTCTTCTGGATTTGAAATCTTGAACTAGCAGGTTAACGGGCGATAATATTCTTCGTATAATGCAAGGGCCTATGAATCTGTAGGCCAGTTTACCAGATTGCCCGCCTTCAACGCCGCCTTGAGGATTTAGGTTACGAACGAAAATCTCGTCCCCGACCTTGTAGTTAAAGGGGCCCGACCCATGTTATACCTTTTACGCAGACGCTCGTGGGCCAACTTAATATTCTTACAAGCTCTATCCCAATTATCTTTGACAGTCTGTGAATTAATCCTATCAGGCAAGAGTTCCCTAATGTCCCACAAATTGGACAGCGGGGAATTCAACGGGAAAGAAAGCATCAGACTAGCGAGCGAGGCCTTCAAGACCTCATGACGAGCAGTATTAAAGGCTAAGTTAATCCACGAGATGGATTCCTCCCATTTGGAACGCGAATTAGCGTGATAAGCAATTAATGCGGCCTTCAAATTACGATTCACTCGTTCTGCAAAGGAAGGTTCAGGATGATTGGGGGTAGTGGTGACATGTTTGATACCCTGAGAAAAAACAAAACCTTTTGAATTGGTGAGAAAGAAATGTAGAAGCATTGTCACTCACCATGACTTGAGGAGGTCCAAACCAGGCAAATATTCTTTGGAGCTGACTTACAGTACACGAGGTAGAGGTAGCCCGAACAGGAACAAGCCAACAGAAACGAGTAAATGCATCAACCACCACTAAGATGTACCTATTTCCCAGTTTAGTATGGGGAAGTGGCCCGACATGAATCGATGAACAGTTTATTCCACAGGGTTTTGTTCCCGCAGAGAGCACAGATAGCCTTTCTTGGGGCCAGTGTCCGGTTTAGACATATTGCAAGTACGACACTCCCCCACCATTTTGCGGACGTCCTTTATTAATCCAGGCCATGTAACACATTCTTGAATCTTGTGTATGGTCTTATGTACGCCCAAGTGGCCCCCGGCCAAAGAATGATGAAAAAATAATAAAAAACAGAGGAGATTAACTCACTAGGGAAGACATATTCTAAGTTGCTTTCTTCTTCCTACCTGACGACACAGATACCTTTATCAAGACGAAACCTGGCGATGGTTCACCTTTACAAAGAGTTTGATAAATGGGACCCAGACAGGGATCAGATCTCTGTTTAACCCGGAGGTCAGAAAACAATAAGGGAACTTCAGTCAAAAACGCCGCCGGCCAGGTCACAACCCTGATTACTGCTTTCCCGAGGGCCCTTCCGGCTCCTCAAACATGCGACTAAGCGCATCTGCGACGCTGTTATCAGCCCCCCGAATGTGTCGCACCGAAAAGCGGAACGCTGAGATCCGGACGGCCCACCTCGCTATGCGCCCAGTTTTACGGGGACGCGCCAGGACCCAACTTAAGGCTTGATTAATCCGTTTCCAGAATAAACTCGCGATGTTCCAGATAAAATCCAAATTTCTCCAAGGCAAAGAGAACAGCAAGAGCCTCACACTCGTACATTCCGGACCAGCCAACCTTCTGGAAATGTAAGCCACCGGGGATCTCCCCTGATCACCGTCCTGCAAAAGAACGGCCGCGATGCCAGCACTAGACGCATCCGTCTGTACCACAAAGGTTTGTTAAAATCCGGAATGGCTAAAACAGGTGATTGGTAAGCGCAGATTTTAGCGCGTCAAAGGCAGCCTGTTGGCTAGCTCCCCACACAAATTTGCAGCCTTTCCTACGAAGTTCATTCAACGGGGCAGCGATATGGGTAAAATTAGGCACAAAACGGGGAAAATAATTGGCCATACCAATAAACCTAGCGACACCCTTAACATTACGAGGGGGGGGGGGAATTTCGGAGATCTTTGTTACGATCGGGATCCACTCTAATGCCATCACATGACACAAGATGCCCCAGAAAGGAAACCTGCGGGCAGGCTAAAGTAATTTTTGAAGGCTTGACGGTCAGACCAGCTTCCCTGAACCTAACTAGGACTTGTCTAAGATGATCCATATGTTGCTCAAAGGATTCACTATAGACCACCACGTCGTCCAAATAATTATATACAAATCGAAACTTAAGATCTCCTAGGACCCTATCAAGGAGACGGGATAACATGGCGGCCCCAGTGGCCAAACCAAACGGAACACGGTTAAACTCAAACAAATTCCAATCCGTGCAAAATGTAGTAGCTGCCTTCGAATCCTCACTCAGGGGAATTTGGTAATATGCTTGGTTCAGATCCAACACAGAAAAATATTTGGCGCCGGCGAACCAAGTAAAAGCATTGTGAAGATCAAGCAGGGGCACAGATTCCAAAACGACCTTCTGATTCAATGCCCTGTAGTCGACCACGGGTCTGTAATCCCCTTTCTCAGGTTTGGGAACCAAGAACATAGGCGAAGCATAGGGTGAAGTGGAGGGGCCTGATAACTCCCTCCTTGAGCATCTGATCGATCCTTCTTCGCAGAAAATTCATCTTTGGGGGAGACAAACGGTAGGGCCCTGCCTCACCGGCACATCATCGGACAGATGGATTTTATATTCAATAAGATGAGTTACTCCCAATTTGTCCACCAAAACATCTCCAAATTGCTCCAACATTTGCAAAAGCTGACGAGCTTGATCCTGAGGCAGATGGCCCACCTTATAGTCACCTACTTGAGTAAGGGCGGCATTTACCCGTGACGAGACACGACAAGAACAAAGAGCTATTTGATGTTGTGGATCAAATTTAAAATGAAAAGTGCTCGAACTACAATCCATAATTAGACCAGTGGCTCTGATAAAATCAAACTCAATATAACGGGTATTGATAACCCTTTGTGACGACCAGATCGCAAGGCCAGGTGTAATTACACACCCGCACCCGAACGCGACACACTCCTATGAGACCCCACTTCTGACCATTAATCGTACGACATCCCTGCAGGGGGGTTCTGAGTGCAGGCAAACAACAATGTTACGAAATTCCAAATACCAGTTATAATCGACCAGAGAGAAGGAACTCCCTGAGTCAATAAGAACGCAAAACAGGTTCATGATTAATAGTTGCACAGATAAAGGGCAGATGAGACGTGTTAGGAATTACAATACGTTTATGAAGGTCTTTAAGCTGTGAATGGCTCCTTTATATCCAGCTAAACTCCATTCAATTGACGCTTGGCCGCCGGCACTCTTTGACCAAATGTCGACCAGACCCACAACGAAAACATCACTTAACAACCCCACCTGGACGAACACTACTGCACCAATACTTATTACCAGCGGAACTTGTCCGCTGAGAGGCGTTATGTCAGGTATCAGCTCGTCGCACCGCTGGCACTCGGCACTAGTTTGACGAAATGATCGCCAGCGCCACAACGAAAACACTTGCCTGCAATCATAGTGATCATTAGCACGCAAACCCCTAGAATTCCTCTCACCTTTCTTATAACCTGTGCTCTGGCTTCTGTTCTCTGCTGATCGACAAGTCGCAAGGCCTCAATCGAGGTAATCAACTGATTAAGCTGCAGAAAGGACACTGGTTTTATATTAAACACAGCCCTAGCCCTATCCTCAGGGCGAAGACCTTCAACAATATTGGCAACTATATCCTTTTCAGAAATATCCATTTGCAACGCTGTAACGGCCATTACGAACTCTCTCCACAAATTCTCCTAATGACTCTGTTATGGATTGCACTCTCCAAAAATGAACTCTCTCCAACTCTCTCAGTGCACGTATGGGTATTTTTTCACGAATTACCCTCTGTCTTAAATCCTTCAATGACCCTTTTACTTGCACAATCTCCGCAAGATAATCTGCCAAAGGACCTTTGGCCAGAGGATACAAACAAGGCTAAAACACTATGTTGAGGGACATGAAGAGCGTCGGCATGCCTCTCAAACTGAACTGTAAGCCATAATAAATGTTCAATTTGTCTCATATCATCCACTGAAAGTTCCTCGACTTCTCTTAACAACACACCCAAAGGATTAGGCAATTTGGCAAATTGATTCGAAATGGCCTGATACTCGGGAACCACTTGGGGTGTCTGAGGATGCACCGTTTTTACTGCTACCGCTTCTACTGAATCACCACAAGTGTCATTCTCTAGACCCAGGGAATTAACTTGTAGTAACAATGTTTGTAATTCGGCACTCAACTGGTTTACAACAGAAAGTTGATCTTTATCTAATCTCAAGGTTTTTAAATCAGTCAGACGATCGTTAAAATGATTAAGCTGGGCTTGAATTCTATAAATTTGACGTCTGGTTGGGCTGCTCTCCTTCAGGAAGGCCACATTCCTTCCGAGCTCCTGCAACCCTACTACACAAGCGGAAACAGCATCACAAACCTCCCCAATCCGCTCTGGCGGAACGGTAACCGGAGCAGGAGCGACAGTACGCAAACGTTCAATAAGTTCTGTTACACCACCATCGTCAGACAATCCCCTAATCCTGAGCTCATACTGGAGCTGCTCTTTCTTAAGGTAACTCCACCCTACAAAACGTGTGCCTTCCATAGAGAATCCAAAGCAATGAAAACAACAAGACTTGAGACTACCCAATGCAACCACGCTCTGCTACCATTTGAGGTGGTAGGTAGGTTGGCAAGCATGTGGGCGCATGGTTACAATTGTCTCAGTCTTGTTTATTACAATAAATACCAAATACAATACAACCTTACACAACAATATCAATAACTTCAAACATAAGATTTCCACACTATATCATGTAATAAGCTTAATTACCAATCGGTTACTTAAAATTCCCTCAAGATATACTTATATTAAATAACAACAATAGTAGTTGGCCTTAATGATCCATGATGGCCCCAGAGTCCAAGGATTTACACACTTAAATTTACTTATGTCTAAACAACAATTTAATAATGGTAGAATATCCGGTGCTATAAGTTCCTAAACAGGATTTCCAAAGATCGAGCTTCTCAAGGCACTTATATCAGTTGAGCTCAACCAACACTGGTCTGTTTTAATGTTTCAGCACCCCTCAAGGGTACAGACAAACATACATACACTGTTTCCCTCATGTGAAAGAATAGCCATTAGTGACATAGATTGTCCCACGCAAGCACGAACACCAAACAGAAAATCTCCAATTGCACCGAGGAAGCAGAAAATACAACGAAGTTGAATTTTCTGAATACCACGAACTCTCTAACAGTCTATCCACTCGTGGAACATGAAGGCACAGGTTGCTCCAGGAGGTGCCAAAGCGCACACTTTACGAGGACACCCCAAACTGCCATATAGTCTGGGCATGTGAGGCGACTACACAGTTTACGGCCACTCAGAACTGCTTGTCAGACCAGGCACCGTCAATAACCCCTCGTCGACGGCCAAGTATCACGTTGCTCCGCCTAACAGCTGCCCGTGCATGGAGCACGTCGCTTTCTTCAACTGCCGCTTCCGACACCGCCACTTCCTCCTCAGACTGTTCACTTCCAAGCCGAGACTGAGCGCAGAGACTCCCCTCTTTCCTGACCGGGTCGCCCCTTAAATCCTCTCTACAGACCGATAGAGGGCACTCACATTCACAGCGCTCTCTATCGGCCGGCGAAAGATGACAATCGCCACCAGATGGCCGGAACCTGGTCGCCGCGCGCCCTAGCGGAGAAGTTAGCGATATGAAACAGCCGCCTAGCGACAGAGAGCCGCGCACGGCTCAGTCCCTAGAGTTTCCTGTTCCGCTGCTCTCGCTGTCAGCAGATCTACCTACAAACGAAAGTCGTGTTGATGTGTGGTTCCTTAGCCTTTCGCCTTTAACTCCAACCATCCTTCTTCTGCATCTGTCTTCTCCACTGCTGCTAACTCTCAATGTATCTCCTGCCCTAATGTGTCATTGTACTGCAGTGTACCTTTCTCCAAACGGAAAATTTCTGGTTGCATTGTACATAACACTCTTGCAGATCATTTTGCCGACCGTTCTTTCGCTCCCACGGTGGCATCTCTTGCTTTGAAACATCCGCTTACGCGTTGACTGTTTCCTTCGGCTTCTCATACACTTCTGCTTTAACTCGTGGATATTCAACACACTTTCTTCCTCTGAAACATTCAAAACTGTCAGAATACACTTTCCCTTGCGCACTTCCACTAGTGCTTCTGGGACCTTTAAGCCTGCTGCTAATTCTTGTTTTTCTACAATTGCCTCCACATTTTCTTGAACTCCTGAAACAACGAGCTCGATTAGTTTTTTCTGTTGCGCCCCCACGCGAATGCATAGCATCTTATCTTGCGCCATTGTTTCCTCTTTTACCTTCTCTCTCTGCCACTGCCTAGTGATATCTTCACTCTGCATTGTAAGGGTGTATCCCTGTATTCTCTCTACAGACTTCGCATAGTCTATAATGGCTTTATTTTCTTCAACCAATCACGTCCAAGAATCCTGTTGAAAATAGTGTCCACTCCTGCCAGAACGA
This sequence comes from Vandiemenella viatica, assembly GCA_031002005.1. Lineage (NCBI taxonomy): Eukaryota > Metazoa > Arthropoda > Insecta > Orthoptera > Morabidae > Vandiemenella > Vandiemenella viatica. Next base: position 258,030,502 of record JARYHS010013630.1, on the reverse strand, counting down.
CTTGCATCTGATGACACATTTCTAGCTTTTGGTGTTGTTTCAGAGTGACATCTATCGCTCCTTCAGTAAATATATGATTCTTTACTTTCTTACACTTTATTACATCAGTTATATACAATAATTATATGTCTAACTCCCTGGACTATAACTCCCACAGCTTTAAGCTATCACTCACTGCCTGCTTCATTGCTTATAATTCATTGGCTTTCTCCCACCTGCAATAATGGCTGATGAAGTTGTCTCTCTACATCACTCCGTAGTTCCATGGCTGCATAGCTGCCCAAAATTCCTATTCTGCCCAGGTTCTCCCAAGCTCCATCTGTTTGGTGATGACCAAAGATTGAAGACCAACCGACCAATGACCCTCTCTGTGCTTGTGTATCCCAGTTTCGTGCAGCTCTCCTCTCCTTAGATACCATAGTAGGGAGTAACCCTATGCAATAGCAATAATTCTTTCCCTACCAGCTGCCTCTCAATGTCGTCTTTCTACAGCTTAGTTCTGCTGACTGTCTGATCCACTTTAATGTCTTTGCTGCCTGTGTGCTTGCATTCCAGAGCTTCTAACTGTTTTGAATCTCTGTTGTAACTGCCCCTCATTTCAACTGTTACTACATGCCATCAACTTTTACTCAACTTCAGTAACTTTAGTAACTGTAACCCAAAATTCCTAGTCTTTCCACTACAATGTAATTTTCTAGTCATTCCCTGATGACGTTGATAGTTTTATCAATTGGCACGTTTGTAAAAAGTGACGTGAGTTTGAGGTTGCTTCCCGTATTTTAGTAGCAGTGTTATGTAGAATCTACTGGAGATGGTTTGTTGGCAGCTTTTCATATGTTCCATTATGCAATAACGCCTCTACCTTTCGGAAGTATTCTGCCACGTACATAACCACTGAAGAATTTCCTTTATCAGCTGGTAACTCCACAATGTCTTCTCTTTCTCTCAATTGAAGCAAGGCGTATTATTCCCCGCGAGTGAGGTTTGGAAATTGATAATATCCTTGCCGTTTCATTGCAAATATTGTGTGTATCATCCAGTTTTAACTGGATGAAAATTGAAGATTCCACCACAGCGATGACTTCATGCACTGGTAACGTTTCTGGTGTAATAGCAAAATTCAATCCTTTGGCAAGAACTGGACATCTTAAAAATATCGACGTCAGAAAATCAGCTGTAGCACATTATTCGGCTGACAATGGACACGCAATTTAATTTAGTGACACTAGTGTACTGGTTCATCTTAGCAGATGGTGGCCCAGGCGTTTCAGAGAATCGCTGGAAATTAAAAAGAGACCAGATAACATGAACGCAGACGGCGGGCTACAACTTGATC